>CM033474.1:183475609-184043558 GCA_019447015.1 Hymenochirus boettgeri | reverse complement strand
CATATGCTTTTCAAAAAAAAGAGGAGTATTTTTTTCATCTCAATGACCTTAATCTGCCAATTCAGCATTTTGTCTGTGTATAAATAAATGCTTCCGAAATACTGACTTCCTGCTGAGCATGTTGACCCATCCAACAGCAATCCGTAGAAAAATACTGTTAGTAACATTTCAAGGAAGTGTGCATCCTGGGAAGAAGAACGACCGTTAGAACCTGAAATGTCAGCCACTAATGGTAAAGCAGGGACAAAGCAAGGGTAGAAATCAACTGATTTTTCAAAATGGGAGAGAGAATTACTAAGAAGGCATTACACAACTAACAATTTCACAAATATTGATAATTTCCACTGAACGTCCCTTTAAACTTCCCCTTTAACTTTAAAGTGGATCATATTGACTTCCCCTTTAAATTTAAAGTGTAACATATAACTTTCCCCTTAATACGGGGTACAACATTCTTCTCACTAATTATATTTTTTAGCGTAAATGCCCAAACATAATTTGCTTTTCTACCACTGAATCTCATTTTAATCCACTGCCCTGCTGGACATGCTTCTATCCAGTCTGTCAGTACTGTCCTCGCTAGCTGTATATTACACTTTCGCTTTACTTTGAAGTGTATATATTGACTTCCCCTTTAACTTTAAAGTGTATAATATAAAGGGGAAGTTCAGCAAATACACATATGCTTTTCAAAAAAAAGAGGAGTATTTTTTTCATCTCAATGACTTTAATCTGCCAATTCAGCATTTTGTCTGTGTATAAATAAATGCTTCCGAAATACTGACTTCCTGCTTTAATAATGGGGTACAACATCTTCTCACATTAATATATTTTTTAGGGTAAATTCCCAAACATAATTTGCTTCAAAATTTTGACATTTTGCAATATCCCCTTAATAGTGACTATGTTGTACAACAATAACACCAATTACTGCAATCGACCAAAATGAATTATTCACATGCAGTGTCCCCCAGAAAACATAAAATTTATTCTTGCAAAAATAAAAAAGCTGATACAATGAATAAGCTAATCCTTGTTTGCATGCCATTATCAGCTTTTTTGGGGGGGTATGTATACTGTACCATTAAGATTTAATTAATGTGTAAAGGTGCTTACGCATAAAAATTAGAAGCTTACTATATGGGCTAGTTGATTAAGGAGGTGTCTCCAGAAACTCATTAGATGTGCCCCATTGTCCACTTCAACATTTTGTTTTTAAAGGAAGTGCGGCCTTGTTTTCTGCTCCTCTTTAAATCGTACCTGTGCAAAATGCTTGCATGTGTAATAGAGGCTTAGTTTGCCTCGTCTTTAATCAAACATTCTAATAATATGATGATTCTCAGGGGACATTTGCACAACTCAAAAAAACTAATTTTTTTCACGGATTATGTGCTTTTTTTTTTTTTACTATTTAGTGGGAATGATAATGAGCTTGGAATATGGGCATAAATGCCTGTTTTCCTAATTGAGATCCAATCGGAAAAAAAACATTCCCCGGAAAGCATTTTCCAGCAAGTGATTTTTTTTCTTTCTTGGCAAAGATCACTTAAATGATAAGTACTGATCACCTACATGTACGGATGGTCTGTGCCTCTATTCTTTTGATTCATGCTACAGTAAACCGCCAGCACAAGTACTAAACGGAGATCAAACAGCTGTTCGCAGTCCAGTACCTCCACTGGACAATTAGTAAAGAGCCTAAGGGAAGACCCCGGGGGAAGAGGAAGTCCTCTGACATCATTGGGGTCTCCCTTTTTAGTTTACCATTAAGTCTGCTAGTCCTTTGCCACGCCGTCTGTCTCCTATTACAGCTTTATGAGCTCTTCACAAGCTTGTGCAGCAATAAAGGAGGTAGTTTGTGTGGCCGTCATTGGCCATGACATCTCCATCGTAAACGGGCGGATTGAAGAAGAGAAATGGCGAACATACGGTAAAATATCTTCTTTTATGAATGAAGGGGGAGACAGGTAAGTATTGCAAGAGTAGAGTTTTGGAGGGGGTCTAAGTTGTGGGGTAGAAAAATTGCCAGGGGTGGACATGCCCTTTAAGGCAGCTATTCCAGGTTAAACTTTAGAAATGTTCAAACAATGTTCATGAATGAGAACTCTACATATGGAATTATCACAATTTAAAGCTCTTGGGAACATGGAAAGTTCAGAACACAGATTACCACAAATGAAGAAGTTAGTACCGTATAATGGAAATGCTTTATTGAACAGTAATTTATGTATCATGCGTGGAAGCACATGAGTATCAATCAGCAATTGACAAAACCAGACATGTTTTTCTATCTCCATCACTGACATACACTGGGTTCGGATGTCACAACCCCCATTGAATTAAAGAGACTGAATGGGACAGACATAGAAAGAAAAGTAGGCGCAGGTTTTAAAACTTAGAGAATGTGCAGACACTCACGTTAATAGAGCTTTGTGCAGCCTGCTAGTTTAGCTGAGGTTTGTTTGTAGGGTGTAGTTGGCCTATAAATTTCATATTAATGTTGAGTTATACTGAAAAGGTTTGTTTGCACTATTCTCACATTAACCTGTGGCCCCATTCAGGAGGAATTCACCTTGTTGTGGGTTACAGAAGCCCTTTAAATTTAAAGTGTAACATATTAAACTTCCCCTTTAATAATGGGGTACAACTTCCTCACATAATATATTTTTAGGGTAAATTCCCAAACATAATTTGCTTCAAAATTTTGACATTTGCAAATCCCCTTAATAGTGACTATGTTGTACAACAATAACACCAATTACTGCAATTGACCAAAATGAATTATTTCACATTGCAGTGTCCCCCAGAAAACATAAAATTATTCTGCAAAAAATAAAAAAGCTGATACAATGAATAAGCTAACCTTGTTTTGTTGATGCCATTATCAGTCTTTTGGGGGTATGTATACTGTACCATTAAGATTTAATTAATGTGTAAAGGTGCTTACGCATAAAATTAGAAGGCTTACTATATGGGCTAGTTGATTAAGGAGGGTGTCTCCAGAAACTCATTAGATGTGCCCCATTGTCCACTTCAACATTTTGTTTTTAAAGGAAGTGCGGCCTTGTTTTCTGCTCCTCTTTAAATCGTACCTGTGCAAAATTGCTTGCATGTGTAATAGAGGCTTAGTTTGCCTTCTCTTAATCAACATTCTAATAATATGATGATTCTCAGGGGACATTTGCACAACTCAAAAAAAACTAATTTTTTTCACGGATTATGTGCTTTTTTTTTTTTTACTATTTAGTGGAATGATAATGAGCTTGGAATATGGGCATAAATGCTGTTTCCTAATTGAGATCCAATCGGGAAAAAAAAAAACATTCCCGGGAAGCCTTCCAGCAAGTGATTTTTTTTTTCTTGGCAAAGATCACTTAAATGATAAGTACTGATCACCTACATGTACGGATGGTCTGTGCCTCTATCTTTTGATTCATGCTACAGTAAACCGCCAGCACAAGTACTAAACGGAGATCAAACAGTGTTCGCAGTCCAGTACCTCCACTGGACAATTAGTAAAGAGCTAAGGGAAGGACCCGGGGGAAGAGGAAGTTCCGGACATCATTGGGGTCTCCCTTTTTAGTTTACCATTAAGTCTGTAGTCCTTGGCCACGCCGTCTGTCTCCTATTACAGCTTTATGAGCTCTTCACAAGCTTGTGCAGCAATAAAGGAGGTAGTTTGTGTGGCCGTCATTGGCCATGACAATCTCCATCGTAAACGGGCGGATGAAGAAGAGAAATGGCGAACATACGGTAAAATATCTTCTTTTATGAATGAAGGGGGAGACAGGTAAGTATTGCAAGAGTAGAGTTTTGGAGGGGGTCTAAGTTGTGGGGGTAGAAAAATGCAGGGGTGGACATGCCCTTTAAGGCAGGTGATTCCGTTAAACTTTTAGAAAGTTCAAACAATGTTCATGAATGAGAACTCTACAATGGAATTATCACAATTTAAGCTCTTGGGAAACATGGAAAAGTTCAGAATACAGATACCACAAATGAAGAAGTTAGTACCGTATAATGGAAATCTTATTGAACAGTAATTTATGTACATGCGTGGAAGCACATGAGTATCAATCAGCAATTGACAAAACCAGACATGTGTTTCATCATCACTGACATACACTGGGTTTCGGATGTCACAACCCCCATTGAATTAAATAAAACTGAATGGGACAGACATAGAAAGAAAAGTAGGCGCAGGGTTTTAAAACTTAGAGAATGTGAGACACTCACGTTAATAGAGATTTGTGCAGCCTTCTAGTTTAGCTGAGGTTTGTTTGTAGGTGTGTGAGTTGGCCTATAAATTCATATTAATGTGAGTTATACTGAAAGGTTGTTTGCACTATTCTCACATGGGGTACAACATCTTCTCACATTAATATATTTTTTAGCGTAAATGCCCAAACATAATTTGCTTCTCTCCACTGTAATCTCATTTTAATCCACTGCCCCTGCTGGACATGATTCTTATCCAGTCTGTCAGTACTGTCCTGCTAGCTGTATATTACACTTTCGCTTTAACTTTGAAGTGTATCATATTGACTTCCCCTTTAACTTTAAAGTGTATAATATTAAAGGGGAAGTTCAGTGCAAATACATATGCTTTTCAAAAAAAAGAGGAGTATTTTTTTCATCTCAATGACTACCTTAATCTGCCAATTCAGCATTTTGTCTGTGTATAAATAAATGCTTCCGAAATCTGACTTCCTATTTGCAGGATCCTAGTAGGACCATTTCTGAGGTCTTGCCTTCACCCAGCGCCTGGGTTGATTTAGTTGCTCAGTAGAGATCTGAGCATGTTGACCCATCCACAGCCAATCAGTAGAAATTACTGTTAGTAACATTTCAAGGAAGTGGTGCATCCTGGGAAGAAGAAGACCGTTAGAACCTGAAATGTCAGCTCACTAATGTTAACAGCAGGGAAAAGCAAAGGGTATGAAATCAACTGATTTTTCAAAATGGGAGAGAATAACTAAGAAGGCATTACACAAACTAACAATTTCACAAATATTGATAATTTCCACTGAACTGTCCCTTTAACTTCCCCTTTAACTTTAAAGTGTATCATATTGACTTCCCCTTTAAATTTAAAGTGTAACATATTAACTTCCCCTTTAATAATGGGGTACAACATCTTCTCACATTAATATATTTTTTAGGGAAATTCCCAAACATAATTTGCTTCAAAATTTTGACATTTTGCAATATCCCCTTAATAGTGACTATGTTGTACAACAATAACACCAATTACTGCAATTGACCAAAATGAATTATTCACATGCAGTGTCCCCCTAGAAAACATAAAATTTATTCTTGCAAAAATAAAAAAGCTGATACAATGAATAAGCTAATCCTTGTTTTTTGCATGCCATTATCAGCTTTTTTGGGGGGGTTGTATACTGTACCATTAAGATTTAATTAATGTGTAAAGGTGCTTACGCATAAAATTATAATGGCTTACTATATGGGCTAGTTGATTAAGGAGGCGTGTCTCCAGAACTCATTAGATGTGCCCCATTGTCCACTTCAACATTTTTTTTTTAAAGGAAGTGCGGCCTTGTTTTCTCGCTCCTCTTTAAATCGTACCTGTGCAAAATCTGCTTGCATGTGTAATAGAGGCTTAGTTTGCCTCTCTTAATCAACATTCTAATAATATGATGATTCTCAGGGGACATTTGCACAACTCAAAAAAAACTAATTTTTTTCCGGATTATGTGCTTTTTTTTTTTTTACTATTTAGTGGGAATGATAATGAGCTTTGGAATATGGGATAAATGCTGTTTCCTAATTGGGATCCAATCGGGAAAAAAAACATTTCCCCGGAAAGCTTTTCCAGCAAGTGATTTTTTTTCTTTCTTGGCAAAGATCACTTAATGATAAGTATGATCACCTACATGTACGGATGGTCGTGCCTCTATCTTTTGATTCATGCTACAGTTAACTGCGCCACACAATACTAAACGGAGATCAACAGCTGTTCGCAGTCCAGTACCTCACTGGACAATTATAAAGAGCCTAAGGGAAGACCCCCGGGGGAAGAGGAAGTCCTCTGACATCATTGGGGTCTCCCTTTTTAGTTTACCATTAAGTCTGCTAGTCCTTTGCCACAGCCGTCTGTCTCCTATTACAGCTTTATGAGCTCTTCACAGCTTGTGCAGCAATAAAGGAGGTTAGTTTGTGTGGCCGTCATTGGCCATGACATCTCCATCGTAAACGGGGCGGATTGAAGAAGAGAAATGGCGAACATACGGTTAAAATATCTTCTTTTATGAATGAAGGGGAGACAGGTAAGTATTGCAAGAGTAGAGTTTGGAGGGGGTCTAAGTTGTGGGGGTAGAAATTGCAGGGGTGGACATGCCCTTTAAGCAGCATTCCGGTTAAACTTGAGAAATGTTCAAACAATGTTCATGAATGAGAACTCTACAATGGAATTATCACATTTAAAGCTCTTGGGAACATGGAAAAGTCAGAATACAGATTACCACAATGAAGAAGTTAGTACCGTATAAGGAAATGCTTTATTGAACAGTAATTTATGTACATGCGTGGAAGCCATGAGTATCAATCAGCAATTGACAAAACCAGACATGTTTTTCTATTCATCACTGACATACACTGGGTTCGGATGTCACAACCCCCATTGAATTAAAGAAACTGAATGGGACAGACATTAGAAAGAAAAGTAGGCGCAGGTTTTAAACTAGAGAATGTGCAGACACTCACGTTTAAGATTTTGTGCAGCCTTCTAGTTTAGCTGAGGTTTGTTTGTAGGGTGTAGTTGGCTATAAATTTCATATTAATGTTGAGTTATACTGAAAAGGTTTGTTGCACTATTCTCACATTAACCTGTGGCCCCATTCAGGAGGAATTCACCTTGTTGTGGGTACACGCTCTGCGTTTCTGGCCCAGGTCCTTAAAGGGTATGTCCACCCTTGAAATAATTTTTTATATGTCATTCCCCTGTCCCCCAGCCCCAACCGCTCTATTTATTTTATAGAAAATGCCCCAAACTTTACTTACCTCCCCTCTTTCCTCCGCCGCGCTGCCGGCACTCTGCTCGCAGAGAAAATGGCAAGCAGAGGGGCGGGACTGGCAGTCGCGTCTGATTGGCTGAGCGGCAGCCAATCACGGACCGGCTGCCAGGAGTTCATTGCGGACGAGGAAAAGAGGGGAGGTAAGTTAAAGTTGGCACTTTAAAAAATAAATAGAGCAGTTGGGGCTGGGGGGACAGGGGGAATGTTACATATAAAGGGGTTTACACTAGGGGGAGGGGAATCCTAATCGGGAGGGAGAGGGAGGGGGAGAAGGGCTGCAGTTAGCATGCCAAACTTTCCCGGAGGCCAGGTAGGAGGCAGAGTCCTATAGGACTCTGCTATCTTCTGGTGGGCAGTTTTTGGGACTTTGGGGGGGACTACAGGAGAACCATATGGAGTGGGATGTGAGGTGAAGATTAAACTACACTACATGATGGGGCCAGTAGTGGGGGGATTATAGTTTGGGGTGACATGCCCTTATTCACTACATGTCTTTCAGGGCAACACCAGCAGAGGGAATGGGAGTTTGTTGTGGTTTTTCGTTAATAGTCTGCAGATTTAGCGTGTTTACACACCATGCAATTTTTTGGCCCATACCGGTAGTTCAGTGTAGCTTTGGGGCCCGTGACCAGCCTTTTGTTTGAATGGGCGATTGGACGCATCCGAAAAACCACAGAGATCGTACGTCATGGCGAACTGTCAGCTGCGGTAACGAGCGGCCCTCATCTCTGGTGGTTCCGATTGTGGGTGTGGTGCCATGGGAGAACAGGGAAGGCGTACAAACCCAGTTAAATTCTAGTTTCATTCAAGATAAAGTGTTCTTTATTTAATAAATTTGCAGTGGTTATCCAGTCCAGGAATGTGGGATTTAGAGTTAAATGGTTCCGGTCTCAGTTCCCGCTATCCAATCCCTGTGTCTGTGTAAATGTCTTTCCTATGACACATGGTCCACTGGGGCGCTCAGTGTCCTAACAGAAAGTTTATGGATCCTTCCCCTGGCCGGTCCCCCGCACTAGGTGTTGTAAGACACCTCACACATATCAGTATATTACAGATGATAGAAGAAAATCAGAGATAATCACAGAACCAAACAACCCACCACTCCCACACAGAGCAACCGCCCTTCCCATCTCATTGAGAATTCACAGAGGGGCGGGACCGGGGCGGGATCCCAATCATGTGGATCTAGATGGAATATCGGCTTGCTCTTAGAACTGGTTGGGTGTCCTCGCAGTGCGGACAGAACAGAAAGATTTGTGACTTGTGCCGCCCGGACCGTCAGCCTTGTAGCTTCCCTCGATCTTGTACGAACCCCAATCGGAGTTTACCTCGGTGACTTTACTCATTGTTGTTGGCCTTGTCCCAGTGTTTCCACCTACCAGGTAACCAGGGACGGGGGCTAATACCTGCACTAAGTGTGGGTCATGGATAGACCCGGGTCTACTGGGACATGTGTTCGTCTCCTATTAAACATAATTTGATCAATGTGTTTATCCTTAGCCTATCATCATCAATGTGTTGTCATCCTTTTATATCACCATAAATATACATTAATATATGGTTTATCCTATATACTAATATACATATTGTTATCACATATATTGAAATAGTTATCCTATTAGTGTTATCCCTTATATAATATTCATAATGTGTTATCTATATAATATATAATATATATACTTTATATATATAATGTGTTATCACTATATATAATATACATAATGTGATACTAATCCTGTGTTTCATGTTATCCTATATACTGGGTTATACATATTATAATGGTTTTGTACGATATATATATATATATATATATATATAAATAATATACTGTTAGACTATTTATAATGTGTTATAACTATATATACTGTGGATATATACTGTGTTATACTTTATCTTATATATTACTGTTTATACATATATACTGTTGTTTATACTAGATATATACGTTATATGTATGGTTATACTCGATAATGTGTTATACTATGATATATAAATTTGTTATCCTATATATCTGTGTTATACATATATAATTAGTGTTATATATTATATAAATAATGTGTATCCTATATATACTGTGTTATACTCTGTTATCCTATAGATTATACATAATGTTTTATCCTATGTATAATGTGTTATCCTGTGTATAATGTGTTATACTATATATCTATGTGTACAGTGATCTATATCTGTACAGTTATAGTCAATCCAGTCAGACTGTGCTACATGGCAATCTGACCTTCATCCTCTGGTTGGTACCTGTGTGTAAATCATTGTGAGTGGAGTTATTTCTCAGGCTGGTGGATGTTAGTTAGTTTCAGGGCTGGGGGGGGTGAGTTATGTTACAGTTGGTAGAGTGAAGTATGTTCAGGTGGGTTGATAGGTAATTATGTTCAGGTTGGTGAGAGGTTGAGTTTGTTCAGGTTGGTGAGAGGTAAGTTATTTTTTTTCTTTTTTTTTTTATGTTCAGGTTGGTGAGAGGTAAGTTATGTTCAGGTTGGTGAGAGGTAAGTTATGTGCAGGTTGGTGAGAGGTAAGTTATGTTAGGTTGGTGAGAGGTAAGTTATGTTCAGGTTGGTGAGGTAAAGTTAAGATCAGGTTGGTGTGAGGTAAGTTATGTTCTGGTTGGTGGAGTAAGTTGCAGATGTTCCAAGAATGGATTTCGACTCAGGACTTTCGTGCTGCAAGTATAATTGACAACCACGAGCCACCATGTTGCCACCCATGTTATAATAGTACACATTATAATCACTGTGGAAATCGTAACACTGGGACTGTGCATTTCCAAATGTTATTAACACAGCTGCACCAATACCTCCTCATCCACCCTGGATTTCTACAGAATGGAATGCCTGCGTCTGGGTCAATGTTGACCAGCCCTTGGCCACAATACAGATTCCCCAATGGATAGCTCTCACAAGCTTGATCAGTTAGATTTGTAAGGATGCATCTACTCCAATGTGTCTTAATTATGCAAGACACTTCTCCAAATGCCCCTCTGTGTCAAAGTTGTGATGAAGAACATTCCTTGAACTTATAAAACTTCCACACACATCTTATCTGTGCCTTGCAAGAAGGGCTGCAGGTATGCATATTTTGTTCATAAAATGTGTGTCCTTTAATTGCTTTTTCTATCCAGTATTGTTTGCAGTGTATCATTTGATATCTTCCCTAGAGGACATGCAGAACCTAATTCTATTTCTGCTCCCTCAAGACAAAATTAGATTCTATATATAATGTACATGTAGTCCACCAGGAAACAAGAAAACCGGATTGTCCTTTACTTTTAGCTAATAATGTGACTAACTGTCTAGCAATAATTTATCCTATTCCCCTAACCAGTGCTTCACTCTCCTGGATTTACATTTCATTTGAGTTTCTTCAGTGCACCACTATCATCCTGCTCTACCGTCCTGTTACTTAATGAACATAAATAGAACTCTGCTTCATTATGTGTGGCTGTTGTAACAATGTCAGGCATTAACATAAGATTATATTGGGGTAATTACGCATCACTCTTGTACCTGCAAGCATATAAACTTTCCTCACCATGCCTGTTATTTCTATGTATGTATACATCTGTAAATCTGTTTAGTCTAACCACATCTGGATTGACAGTTTCAATGATCACTGATACAAATTGGAATATATGTCCATTTAGATACCATGTTACATGAATATTACAAATCTGTGTTGTTCTGGGAATGAGAGGAAAGGCAAATCTCTATCTTATAAAAATGCTTAGTGGTTTCCGCAGTGGTTAATTATTGAGATCTAACGCTCTCCAAGTGCAGTGTAGTGAGTAAATGGTTTGTTCCAGAGTGACTATCCCAAAAGCCTAATCCTCAGTTATCAGTCATTCTGCCTAATAGAAGCCGCAACAGAAAATCCTGGCCAAGACTTCTAACACAAAAAGAGAAAGACCATTAGGATCTGTCATTATGTGGTACGTTTGCTTTATGTGTTTAAATAGCATTAGGAAGCCTAGTAACTGTGGCAGCACTGAACAATCAGAAAACGCTCTGCTTAACGCAACATTGAAACATTTTCCATTTCTGATACTGGCAACATCTAGTTGACGTTCCATCAAATGGTCATTTGCTTATGGCAAATGGCATCTGTAGACCTTGTAAGAAAATATTTACTATTGCTGAAGGATTGTAACTCCGTAACACAACATAAAACTACTAGAAGAAAAAATGTACTCACTCCCCTACGTACTCGCATCTTGTGCTATAACATTATGTTGATAAGATGACAGAAGATTGTGTTCTTTCAGCCACTTTCCCATGGAACCATGAACACAGTTTTATTGCTTTATTTATGTCAGCTAGATTTAAGAAAGTTATGAACTGCCCTGAACCACGTAGTCCCTCGCAACACCCACTTATTCTTATAGTACAGTATCCTATCCTGTGCACCCACTGCACACGTTTTTCATTCATTTGGAAGTCAATCTGCCGCCTTTTTCGGGTGGTTGTTTAATTGTTTGACTGCAGTGTTCTCCCCAGAATTTTTTTTCCTGCCAGGTGGCATGAAAAAGTAGCCGGTGCGGTAGGACAGGGAATTTGGTGGTATGAAAATGTTCTCTCATCATGCTCATTATATATGTCAGATGTCTAACTTTCATCCCACTAGATGTTTGGAACTAACTCCCAGCATTCCGTGTTTAGAATGCAGGGATTTGTAGTTTGTAAATATCTGCAGGGAGTTGTAGTTCTGCACTTCCTGAAGGTAACCCATTTACAGAGGCCGCACAAGCACGTGACCCTTTTGTTGGCCTTGGAGATCTTGGAAAGCTTTTACATGCTAAATATAGTCCCTTGCAGATGTGTACAAAGGTTCTGACTGAGCATTTTTGGCGGGAGTTTTTTATTCTGAACCTATTGATACACCTATTAAACCTACTTCCTAAATTCCTTTAAATCACAAGTGTTCTCTCAGCATTTTTTTCCAGCCGGGTGGGCACTGAAAAATTGCCGGTGGGCCGCCCGGCTAAAAGACCCTAGGGAGAACACTGGACGGCTGAAACTGACTGTCCATATATCATTTTCCAGAAGGACTAAATGATGGGAATATAATGAGGGGCTTATCCTGTAATCTTCGGGGATTTAACTTCGACCGTGAACCTGGCAACAGCTTTAATGTCAATTCACTTGCTGCATAACACACAGGCACTGATTTCAATCAAGCGATTGCCACTGATGAAGCACTTGTCCAGAATAGTTATAAAAAAATAAGTTGTCATATTACAGTAATCATAAGGCTAAAATGCATTTTTCCCAGTTTTAACTCAGCAATTGTTGAAGTCGAAAGAAGAATAACATAATGACCAGTATAACATTGAAAAGGCACATGGGTTTCCGCTATCAGGATTTCATGAAGCTGGAAAAGTATTGTGGTTTGGGAGGTGGGAAGGTAAAATTACATTCATCTGGTGGACCCTTTTAAAGACACTTTTTCTTAAACCACGATTTAAGGAAACTATATAACCACATTGTTTAGACTCCATAATCTGAAAGCATCCCCCATAAGAATGTAAAAAAGCATACCCTTTAACTGTAAATTGAGCAATCTCTGTAAAAGCATGAATATAATGTACTCCCCTGAAGAACCCGATAAGCATTGGGCATGTACAGCGTCTGCCTCACTTCCTTACTTTAGTCACATGTGTAAATGGACGTAAAAGGATTGCTATAGACTTCTAGTAGGTGTGACCTGCTGTACCACTTTCCTGCAGTAGCCTAAAGACCAACTCCCAACCCTCAAATAAACATCTTTTCGAAAGAATGGCCTCTTTACATATGTTTGTATATAATCATATTTGTTCCGATGAATTCCATTACTGTTTTCCTCTATGCTCTGGCTGCCTCATGAACTGAGCAATTTAGAAATTTGTACTCGCATTTACTGACGCTGGGCATGCTCAGAAATGCAGACAGGCGATTACATTCAGTCATTGGCTGTGATGTTAACAGTTCCAATCCACAACTGACATTTACTAACTGGAAAACCAGAAGCAAACTTGGGGAGCAAACGGGAACATTTGTTCAGGATTTAAGGTTAGACTTATATATTTCACATTTCAAACTATTCTCGTTTGTGGTTTTTTGGGGGGTGATTTACCTTAATGTAGTTTTCATTTGGTGCTGGACATGCCCTTTAATAAATGTACAAGAACACAATGGTCAGTGACCACAACTGTGTTCTACTGGAAAATGCTGAGAACTAAAACACAAACCCCATGTTTTCGGAAGGTAATTTCAGCACCCACATCAGAACGAGATGCTCCTGCTTCTGGTCCGTTGTTGTTTCTGATGCTTTCGCTGTCCTTTAAACCGTGGACCCCCATTTAATTTGGAATCTACAAGCTCGCCACATGCCTAATTGCAAAGCATCCATCATCTCAAGGGACCCCGTTTGACATCCCTTCAATACCCCTGCTTTAACCAATGTATTCAGTAACTCTCAAGTTATATGTACTTACTAAATCAGATTTTCACGCTACATTCAGATACAATGTGATTGAAACTAATTTCCTTTAAATGAAAATGCCCGTTGGTAACAAACTGAATGTATTACCATCTCTGTGTAGACTGACATGACATATGTACTAAAATTAGATTAATCATAGATGAACACAACGTAATGTGCTGGTTAATTGGATTAGACAATGGATTTGCTAAAACACCTATTCAATGCGATTAGTTTTATTTTGGGTCATATTCGGGAATAGCCATTTTCAAAAATTTAAAATATTTATTTAAAAATAAAATTGATCAGAAATGCCTGGGTTGCATATTGATCTTAAAAGCTAAGGAATTTTTACACTTGATGGCCAGCACAAGACTGCTTTGTTCACAAGTTTTTCAAGATTGTATTTTGAAAATCATTCGCACCTAGCTTCTAATCTTACGATCCAATTAACTGACGTCAGTCAAAGCCGGTTCAAAAATAACAAAACTGCCTCATCTGCTGCTGTGGCGTGTGTTAAGAAAGTGTGAGAATCATGCAGAGGAGTCCTATACCTGCTGGAGACGGATTGGGTTCTTGTGATTTTATAGCATCTTGAAAGGTAAGTATCAAATGAAAAGAGGTTGGGGATATTTTAAGATGAGGAGAGCCTTTCTAGCTGTATGTTTAATTTACTTTTATTGATTCAGTCTATCCGCTGTTTTCAAATTAAAAAAAAACAAAAAACACTTGCGACCCCAAAAGTTTATTCTGTGAACAATGCCAGGGACTGAAAGAGCGGCATTAAAAAACCTGACCAGTTGATTTACATCCTGTACGGGAAACATTTTAAATGCTAGAATTACTCTGATGTCCAGGTGTATTCATTAATCCATTAAGAAAAAATATTGTGTAATGGTTTTTATATTGCCAGTGGATACATTTGCAAATATTTTGAACGGTGTTACAATGATCTTTTTATAGATAGTTCGTATTTGTATTCCTGTGGTGAACTGGGATAAGGAATTTTTATGTAAAAGATAACGTAATATTCTGCTCATCAACAACTAGAAGACAACTTGGATCTATCTCTTATAAATGCTTTTACTATATTTAATATGTCATGAAACCTCTCTGATAATATGGTTTTGTGGAAAGGTTTGGTTATCAAGGCTGTATAGCCAATAAACTGCTTATTCCCTTTAGAGTGGCATCAGTATGGCATCAGTTACGTATAATATTGGTGAGATGCCGAAACTCACCAGTTTCGTCTGCACATCCTTTCGGATTCCGGATCTTGGAAAATCAAAAAAAATGTTTACCACGTCGTATCGGTCTATCGCATTTTTGAGGCTATTTTCGAGATTATCAAAATATCCTTGAGTGTTCGATAATGCTTGCTAGCATAAATACGATCCTGGCACTACTTTCGCGTTCTTGCTACTTTTCGAAGATTATTGACGTTTGAGGCTATTCGATAATTAAAGAACATAGGCTCACGACGGTCCGGACCCAATCCTCAGTATTCATCTTCGGGATGTCAGGAATCCGAGGGGTTCTCGTGCTCGAACTAGCGCCGGCATACGCATCTGCTACTAAATATGTGATCATCTCTCTGCGATGTTTTTTTAACGGAATATTCCTTTAAATGCTAGGATTAAACAATGCGCTTATCCGTTGTAGGTTCCTCGGGTGCTAGACTACAGCTCTGATTAATGGCCATCTTCTAAAACTTGTACTCCAAAAAGTAATGCTGTACGGTACAATGAGGCAGGTTAATGCAGCCTCCTTGAATGCTGAGTTTTTGGTTGGAGTTTGGTGGTCTATAAGGACCTAGGTTTCCATCTTATTTATTATCATTTGGTGTGGTTGTTTCTTTGTTTATAACCACTAGTATATCTTTACTGGCATATTGGATATCATTTGCAGCATTAACACAATTTTCTATTTTTATATTTTGCAATCGAAATATGGTGATATATTGTTTGTTGTTTAATCTGCATAATAGTCTGTAAAAATGCCACAGCTATTGTACTGAAATCTATGAAACCGAATTTTTTGTTTGTTTCGTCTGTTTCTTAGAATTTTCAGGTACCCAGGATAACAAACTTTGGTGACTGTTAGAAGGACTTTCTGTTACGTTAACAACTGAACCGAAAATGGTGTATACTTAAATTACTACAGTTCACCTGCCTTACATTTATGTAAGCACTTCCCTCCAAATAAATATCAGGCTACTTATAAGTCCATTGGAAAAAGTTCAAGAGACTGCTTTCTATATATAAGGGTTTTCCTTATCCTGGAGATGTTCCATGTCCCCGGACAGAAATGTTCTGTTCTGTTCTTCACTATCTAAAGCCTCCTTGTAGCCATTCCAGTGAAATAATTTAGTTTACCCGCACTGTTTCTCATTTCCGATATCGGAAAGCAAAAATCAAAAAGAAATAAAAGGGAAAGAACGGTGTTTTGTATTTAGCAATCGCAGTGATGCAACCTGCAGACACCTGCTCTACACTTTTATGGTTTGTAGGCAACCTTGTTATAACATGACTTTTTGAAGAATTCAATTGATTGGACTTGTTTATTTCGAAAAGACCGCTCGCTAATATCAGGAAAGAATATTTGTGCACATCCCTGGCCTGTATTACCACATGCTGTGGATTCTTTGGACCATGTCAAGAGTAATGCGACCTCTTATCTGGAACTTAGCGAGGATTGACAGTTCCTCAGGATTGGGGGTCAGTTTATTCCCTTTTTCTAGTGAGCCACTGATCCTGTTCAGCTCTAAATAGGGGTCTGTTGAATGATTCTGTGGTACATTACTACAGATGCAGGCAATTGAAAAACCGAAATAGTAGGGGTATAGAATAAAATAATAAGAATTTTATAGTTCCTTTCTTATTAAATAGAAAAATGTTTTTGTTTTTGCCATTTGACGACCCTGTGTACATTAATATGCAGTTGTTACCATTTCCGATCACACAGGAGATATCTGATAAATACTGCAACCCTTTGTGGCTACGGCAGACTTTTTTTCACATTTCTCCCCAAATCTCCTTCTTTAGGGAAAATGGAATTAGTAATTTTTCCCAGCTTGACTCAGTCAATTTTCAATATAAGTGCGCTAGCCAACTGGCTAGTAAATATAACATGCGGGTAGAAAACGAAGCATGGACGTATGACAAATAGATTGTTGTATCACTAGTGCTTTGATAAAATAATTTTGTAGTAAAATATACCGCTGTGGACTAGCTAATCAGTGGCATGATCTAATAGTAACCAGAAAGGGGCATCAAAATGTGATGAGAGAAGCCAGATTGGTTTGTACAGTAATAGATTTTATAGTTAAATATACATCAGTATCGTGTATAAAGTTTCTTTTAAAAAACACTGTGAACATTACATGGAACAGGGGAGTTTATAGGATTGGTACTTCCAAAGCGCCCAATATTGTTTCTGTGAGGAGCCCATCAAAGAAACTGATTCTCTTTCCATTCCTTTTCTCCTGCTTCAGCCTATCGTTTAAAACAGGAATAGTCCGGACTAACCGGGAATGAACTGTTGTGCTGTATCTTCCTCAACAAAAGGATATTGGAGGTAGGAATAATCATCCAACCTCCCTGCCCCAGGTACTTTACATTTTGTATAGTTATCCTTTAATGACCCCTGATTATTACACTTTACAGAAACCCAAGCCACCTTGTGTTTTAATTCGTCTGGTCCGTATAACCTGGCCCTTCAGTGTCTGCACCAATAACCGCATTACTGTATTTCTTTCCTGAATGTTTTTCCAATAAAGAATAAACAACATTATGGGTCGACGTACAAATATAAATATTGAATGTTTTGTTTGTGTGTTTCTTTAATATGAAAGTTTATTTTTACATTTATCCTTGGGGGTCATAACTGGGCAGGCAATAACTATGTTTTGTTCTGATAGACTTGGTATAAAAAAAAAAAAAAAAAAACATAAACACTCTAATAGCCTTTTCTACAATAGTGAGACTAAATCGGTATTATTTTGTGTTTTATTTGAACTTACCCAGAAATCCCCTATTCTTTGCTTTGCCTATCTTGAAGTAACATAAAATCACTGTGCAATGTAAAAGAATAAGAAGCATTTGGCCGACCCCAATGCACCAGGGTTAATAGCTCTAAGTTCCGAACAGGAGCGCAAACATATCTTTCCCTAAGTCTTTAATGGAGTTTCATTAACCAGTTATTTGTTAATGTTGGGTTAATATACGTCCAATATAAAACAACCTGTAATGCAAGCCTGGAGAACAATCTGCAGCCTAGGGTCCAGAATCTAAATAGAAGGGCACATACTGCAAAATCATGATATGTTAGATTCTGGATTTGCCTTGTATATATTATCTCTTATTTTTGTAGGCTGACCCTATATAAGCAATGCATTTTATCTTCTCTGGCTACAAAACATATTATAGTAATATCTACTGTGGCAGTAATTGTCCATTTATCTCTCCTACATGGCGTTTGAGATCACATCCAAGGAATTTAAAAAAAATTCACGTCTTCGATACAGAACTTGTATACCCTTATTCAGTGGTATCAGTTTGGGCTTGGCCTGCCACCAATGGCCAAAATGTCCAATTATCTTCTAAAATGGCCGCTCGTATTACAGGCACTCATTGCTGGAATTGAGCAGTAACTGGGTGTATGGTTTGGGCTGCACCTGCACATATTTCATGGTTCATAGTTTTATCAGTTTAGCTATTGTGACTGGGTGTATTATTTTGGTCGGCCTTCTTTAAATCAGGTAATTTTTAATGCTGTTTTGTCACCAGTTACAATCCCAACCCCAAGAAAGATCTAAATTGTGAGACCGAGATTACTTTTTTGTTAAAATGTATTTTTCAAAAACAAAGTTCCATTGCAAAGGAGCCAATAATCCTGCTTGAAATAACAAGCTTCTCATGTATATGTCTACCCGTCTACGATCTACTATGTATATCTATGTATCATTGTGCGTTATTTTAGCTGAACATGATTCTGCTATATTCAGTGTTCATAAGGCATCTATAGTGGAGAATTTATTTTTTTTGTTTCTATGTGTTCCATAATTCCCCAACCCCTAGAGTAACTTTATTTTCTTCAGTTTCCTCCTCTGTCCCCAGATATACAAGTTAATAAGAATGAAGATTCAATACACCACTCCTGTTTAAGCTTTCAATCAAATCCCCTAACAGCATGCCGTATAATGTGTAGGCTTACCCAAGATTTACAGCCAGTCTCCATACTCTCCTTCCAGAGCACTAAAAAGCTTGCAAAATGCTGTGTTAAAAACAACGAAAGATAGAGAGAATCCCCTTCCTCCTGTTCAACCAAATTTATGCCTATCAAAGGGAGACGGGCCTTGCAGTGATAAAGCAGGACTCGCTCTTTTTCTAACTAACCCCCCCCCATTCCTTCGTAACAATTATATTCCAGAACAACAGAAAAACTTCCTTTCACAGACTTTTCGTTTTGTTTACAAGAAGAGTGATGTTCATGTGTAGTAGGATTTAATGCCCATGATCAGCTGCGATTATATAAATGGGTGAATTACCGAGAGTGGAGGGGGAGTGGGGAGCTCTTGCATAAATCATAGAGGAGGTTGAATATAGGCAGAATACACTAACCTTTAATGTCTGGATTGGAGCAATGTATAATTCACTGTAGATGAACCTTTAAGGGCCTGTCCCCCCAAAACTAATAGGTACCCACTATGGCCCCACTCTGTAGTTTAATATAATCCTTACTTACATCAACAGCTCCAAATGGTTCCCTGGATCCCCCCAAAGTCCAAAAACGGACCACCAGGGATAGTAGAGTCCCTATAGGACTCTGCCCTCCTGTCTCTCTCCGGAGAATTGCATGCGCACTGCAGGCCTCCCCCCTCTCCCTTCCCTCCCTTGAGGTAATCTAAAATATTTTTTTTGACTTTAGTTACCCTTTAAATATGGCTGGCCACCGTAATTGGATAAGTCGATCATTAGGTTGTGTACCTGGGTCTGGTTGAGGGGGTATGGTCTTTTTTGTTTTTTACAACAATCCTAAAATTATCTTTTATTGGGAATAAATCTAAATAAATTTTTTTTGGACTTTAGTTACCATTTAAATATGCTAACATTGGGAATGGAAAGGTGGTCAGTAGGTGGGTGTACCTGGGTCTGTGTTGGGGGGTTGGGGTATCCCATTTGTATTTATGACCATGAAGAAAACTGTTTCGAAATATCCATTTGAGGATTGTTACCATTATATCTATGGGAAAAACAGTCGGAAATTCGCAGATACGCCGTACTCGTCTGCGGATCCTTAGCTATAAGATAGCCCACTTCTCTATAGCCTATGTCTTTAGCCTCAAAACCTGTGGGAGGATATATGGTCCCAAAAAGCAATAAGAAGACAACGGAAGCCGAATAATAGAAAGAACAGTCCTTGGCTTTTAATAATAATATATCCAGCCATTTATACATTAACAGAGATAATGCATTAAAGCCAATTGTAGCAAAGTTTAGCAAAAAACTACTTGGTCTATAATTCCGCTTGTGTTTTCCCTTACAAGCAATCTGTGCCATACATCATCTCTAGCATTTGAATTTGTGCATGATCCTCTTGCACATCCAGTTTAGTTCAAATTGCTGACATACCTTTATTCCCATTGTCTGCTGCTTTAAAGCGAGCCGCTTCTCGCTCCCCTAGACACAACACAGCCACAAACCCTATAGGACTGCATTATAATACCATCAGCAGAAGGGCCCAAAAGAGAATTACTCTTGCGGATCCCACCCTTTGGTATACAACTTTTCCTTTCCTCTGCCCCCAGTCCCCGACAGGCAATTCCAGCAAACCTCCAACTTGGAAGGAGACCTCCACCACACTCACTGCAAACAAGGTTTATTTCAGTCATCTGAGGCCATTAAACAAATCAATTGTGGCCTCCAGCCTAACCCTCACCTGATTGGTCACAATCTACCCTTGTTTTTGTGTGTGCCTTATATGCCAGAGTGTTCCTCTCCTAATGCTCCTCTCACTTTAGGGTTGAGTATAGCGGTCCCAATAGACCGGGGTGGCATGCGACTTGGCATGAGTATTTTTGTGTATATCTACACCTGACTTTACATTTGTTTTAAGCTATGCTTTACTTTAAGGATATATCATCAGCTGTTCCATTTTAATTTTTTCAGCCTGATTGATACAACTAAACCAATTTAAAATTTTTAAAAAATAATTTGTGCTGTTTTATCTAATTTTAAAAAAAAAACTAACGTAAGCCGCATCCTGTCTCACTGCTCTCAGAAATAAAATATTGCAACTCTTCTTTACCCCATAAATCTAAACTGTTATGTATCACACAGTTCCATCTATGATCCCCGTCCATGACTCGCTTAACACAAGCAACAAACCTCTTTTTTGAATAACATGGAGCATCAAACTGTGGATCATTCTTGAGTCCTGAATTGCTGACAGCATTTCACGTTGGGCACATTCGGTTTTTGTTTCCTGTTTATTAAGCGGAAGCTTCAGTATCATTTTCATGCTGGACTCAATTGACCTCAACTAAACGTCCATCCCATTTGCCACGAAAAACATTTTTCATTTACGCTAGCAGTTAATACCCATGAGTAAGCCACGTGGACCTGGGTAGTTTTTACATTTAGTGGCAAGATAGCTATTCGCTCTCATTCATAATGTACGTTCAGGTACAGGCAATGTTTGGAACATTATGATTTGTTTACAGGCACTGGTCGCCTATAGACCATGAAGAGTTCCTTCCTTAAAGGGATAATATACTCTTAAAAATATCTTACTGTGGATACCAAGTCATTTTCAGACCATTGTGTGTTTGGCAATTGGTGATTGCAGTTTTTTCTGTCTGTTAACTGAAAGAAATTGCAGTATATTATTGCTTTATAATATATATATTTCCCTCTCTCCCTCTACCCTTAAATCTTAAATAATATTTTTTCTTGCACATTCCTATTTCCTACTCTCTTTTGTAGGGTTTGGTTTAATTGAGGAATTTCCTTCACCTTGTAATTTACCTTTGCTTAAAAGAAGGGAAACTGTGCATAAATTGGCCCAAGCTTAAAACCAGGGATCATCTTTAGTATTAGACTTTACCTGTGTCAGTGGCTTTTGTCTGTATTTGCTGGTGGGGGTTACATCTAAAACTATACAGTGATATTCAATAAAAGTTCTATCGTTAAAATGTTGCTCATTTTGCCTTTCCCATCAGATTTACTTTTCAATGTAAGGGCATGTCCCCCTTAATAAAACTTTTAGCATATAAATAGAATACATTCCCCGCAGCCCAACCACATAACATTAATAAGAAAGTCACCAGATGTTTACTTCCCTTCCCTCTCTCCTCCGACGCCCGGCCCGGCCTTCTGCTTGCAAGACACTGCAACAGGGGGCGGGCCGTCAGACCGCGATCCGTGATAGGCTGAGAGGCGCCAATCACAGACGCGGCTGACGGCTTTCGCAACTGCCCGGGGGAGAGAGGGAAGGTAACGTAGATTCTGGGGACTTCTTAAAATTATTTTTTTTGGCGGTTAGGCTGGGGGCAACATTTCTTATAAACGGCCAGGTGTTTTTAATGGTAGGGGAGGGATACAAAACGGGAGGGAGACGAGGGGGAGAAGGGCTTGCATGACGCATGCCAAACCTCTGCCGGAGCCAGATAGGAGGCCAGAGTCCCCTATATGGACTCTGCTATCCTCCGGTGGGCAGTTTTTTGGGACTTTGGGGGGGATCTATGGAACCTTAGGGAACTTAAGGATTTTACTACATTCATGTGGGGCCTTAGTGGGGGGGATTATAGTTTTTGGGGGTGGACATGCCCTTTAAATAAGCTCGATGGGTTGTGCAAAATTGCACCATTGGTTAACGATAGAACTGTTCTTGAATCTCCTGATAGTTTGCTGATTCTCCTTTAAAGTCATGTCCCCCTCCACCCCCAACTATAAGCCCCCAACTACTTGCCCCATCATGTAGTGTATTTTAACTCCTTCCCACAATCCCAGCTCCATATGGTCGCCGTAGTCCCCCCCCCCCCAAAGTCCCAAAAACTGCCCACCATGAGGTATAGCAAGTCCATATAGGACTCTGCCCTCCTACCCCTGGCCTCCGGGAGAATTTTGGCAGGCGACGGCAGGAGCCCTTCTCCCTTTCCCTCCCTCCCTCTCAGGATTCCGCCCCCTAGCGTTAAACCCTTATATATAGGATTCCCCCTTCCCACCAACCGTATATTAATATTCTAGAAAGCTCCCCAACTTTATTTCCTTCCCTCTTTCCCCCGCCGAAATGAACTCCTGACAGCCGCGTCCGTGATTGCGGCGCTCAGCCATTCCAGACGCCAACTGACGGGCCCGCCCCTCTGCTTGCCATTTCTTGCCAGCAGAGGGCCGGCTTGGTGGAGGGAAAGAGGGGGAGGTAAGTTAGTTTGGGGAACTTTCTAAGTATAAATATAGCATTTGTTCTTGGGGACAGGGGAATCATATCCCAAAATTAATTTTTGGTGGCCTCCCCTTTAATTAATAATTATATTTACTTAAATGTGTTTGCTACTGACATGGTTTCCTACATCTAACTGGGACATATCAAACTGCAGGTTCCATATTTATAAAGAATCCTATTTGTTCATCCAATATCAATCCTTTTAATGGCCACAGTGTTTTATTTTACTGCGTCATTGTAACCTGTGTCAGTATTTTTAGTGGTTATTTTACAACCACAACGCAAAATAACGCCAGCGCCATCAACCTGGGTCCAATACTTGATTGGTATTAAAAAACCACTGCATGTAAAAAATGACCACTGTGGCTGAAAAAATACACTAAGACCAGGTGTATTTTAAACAACTGCAATAAAGGATAACGATCAATAATAATCTATAGCAATCCTTTATAATAGGCCCGTTCCCCAAGTGTCTGAGTAACAACCCTTGCAAACCATTTGTCCTTTGGATGAATTTTTCTGACCTTGAATATAAAAACATTCAGCCGTGGTAATATAAATCCTGTACTTCTATAAATATCATCCCCACCCTGCTTTCTTCTCCCCAAAGCCTTGTGTGTTTTTTTTCATTTCTCTCATTTGGCTGTATTTGGAATACTTTTTGGATTCGCCATTGGCTACTTATTTTTAGCGTAGCCTGGCAAGGCACACCCATACTGAGGCATGTTTATTATTTTTACAGTGGCAGAATAGTTGGCAACGCACAAAGACATATGTGTCTAGACACCCAAACAAGAGCTATACGCCTGTTATTTACTGCTAATCATTTTTTTTTCTTCCCCTGATCTCTCTACTGTCTAGCATGAGTTTCTTCCGCTCTGGTTACTTTAGAATGAAAGGGGGTTGAGTTCTACCTTTAGTTCCCCTTAGAGCATCTGTTTGTTTATATTAATATATCTGTCTTCATAATTCAGGGCCAAGCACATTACAGAGCAGCACCTGTAGGGGAGGCAGCATTTTTGATGTCCATAAAAAAAAATTTCTGGTCATCATGTGTCTGGGGCAACATGATTTTTACATGTGTCTGACCCAGTGCCGGGCCCCAAAAAATGGCCGTTTGTACACAACACACAGTTAGGGAGTTCTGGTCACGTAAAATAGCAGGGGAGCTGTGACTTTCACTGCACAACACAATGCAGCTTTTGACTACTCCCCCTCCCCTTCTGACTGGCAATTCATTGGATCAAATCAATGTTTGTCGCCTGCAGATCAAAAATAAGTGGGCTCATTTACCAGTCCACTGGGGCAAAATGGTACAAGGCATTGTAGGCATATTTTGCAGTCCTTGTATAAAGCCCTCCCACTTCTGGAAAGTCACACCCTACTGCTGGCAAACGCAGCAGCACGTCGAGAGTAAACAGCGTATTGGAAAATTAGAGACGGCCCTGATAGCATTAAAACCAGGCGCCAACAGGAAAAGTTGCTTTGTGTCTTGGGGGAAAAAGTGCAATTTTGGGTGTAAAATAATATATCCAATACGAAATTTGTCTTTTCAAGCACTAGGGATTTATAGCATTAACTTTCAAATTATAATTAAAATATGAGACATATATTTCCACTTTTTGAGAATGGGCGTGCTACCATCCTTAGAATACATAACCCCCCTCCCACCCCTCCCTTTTTCTTTGTATATTCTGAACAGTGCTGGGTGTTCAGTTTTACATATCCTTTAAAATAGGACCTGTACATTATCTATTACTTATTTTTATGAGATCTTCCTTAAGCAATCTTTTATATTGTGACTTGAATTTCTTAAGTACTCATTTTTTTGAAGCTTAAAAAATAATCACCAGGAACGTTTGCCGTCTTGTATTATTTAAATTAAAGGAAAGAAGCTTTAAGAGGAGAGAAAGAAAAAGTCTTTTAATCCTCTTGATTTCTGTGGGTTTTTTTTTTTATATTTGTTCCACCAAACTTTCTCCTGAACTGATCTCCAGAAACACATAATTCTGTCCTCGCTAGTCCCAGAGAGTGGGATTGGAGTTCTGGGGGCTTTGGCTGAGTGGGTCTGGGGGGAATTGGCATGAAAATCACTTGCTTATGTTCCTGCCTTGCTACCACGTAATATTGGAATTATCCGCAGGTAGGCTAGTTCACACTGCACGGTTTTTTGATGCGTTTGCTCATGCAACTTTTTTCAACCATTTCAAGAGGTAAGAGGTCAAAGTTAACTACTGTTGTCCTGACATAGATTGGAAAGTGTTGGGTAAAACATGTTTGTGTGTAGCTTGCCTACACACCTACTAACCAGACATTCACCTCTAGAAATCAAACTTTTCAGTCTTTTTTAACTTCTCCTCCCATCTACCAAAATTTCACTCTAATATATCTTTGGCTATTAGAGATGGCCAACTTCCTAAAGTTATTTTGTTTCTGATTTTCGTAATTTAAGTAAAAGTTTTGATGTTCGAAACGGACAAATTAAGTCAAGGGGGAAAAATAGTTTTTGAAAAGTTGTTGTATTCAATTGATCATGCTGGACTTGAGTTTAATTCTTGAAGACGTTTGCTAGTCATCCAACTGGCTTTCCTCAATTCCGAATGACTTGGTAGATCTGTGGCCTTATGTACCTATGCAAATCACCCCTTAACACCACCTGGCTGTGATATGCTAATTGAGATCTTCCAGGGTACATAATTGGGTTATGGCCCGCATTCGAGTGGTTAGCGAATGCTCCATTTGAGGGATGGTGCAAATTCGAGGGTTACGAACACCGACATCTAGGGTTATGGAGCGCTAAAGTCGAGAGTTATTGGTTAGAAAATACTGCTTTGGCTGTGACAGAACCTTCAGCTTGTTAGGTAATAATGATAATAGTTTCATAGCAGCTGTAAGGCTGCATTTGCCCACTGTTTTTCTGTTGGTCTGTTAAACTTTTGGCACAGTTTTAGTCTTTTAAACTGTTGCACAGTTTCTATAATATTTTAAATAGCATATAATTTTTGTAAATAACAAGGGCGAGTATCAGCTGTGTTCGTGCCCGTATGAAATGAGATTATTATCGTAGGAATTTGTGTTATTAATCTGTGTATGTATTCATACTGTTGTATTCAATCAGAATAAGACTCAACTGGGACTTGAAGTTTAGTTCTTGAAGATGTTTTCGCTAGTCATTCTCCTGGCTTTTCTCAATTCAGAATGACTTGTACAAAATTCTGGGTCAATTATGTATCCCGTGGAAAATTCCATTAGCATATCACAGACAGCCCGGTGTTAAGGGCGTGATTGGCTGTGGATATCTAATTGGGATTGTTCCATGGTGCATAATTGCCACAGATTCGTAACAAGTCATTCTGAATTGAGAATCCAGTCGGATGACTAGCGAAATCGTTTTCAAGAACTAAACTTCAGTCCCATTGATCCTAATTGAATACATCAGATCTACCATGCACCTGGATGAATGAGAACCTTCACAAGAAATGTTTAATTGTGATGAAGTGAGTTACTTAAGGGAAGGAACATAGAAAATACCGTTAACTAGACTTTCTTGTTTAGCTCATCCCCTTTATACTGATGGAGATCATGACCTTCTATAGAAAAATAAGGTGTAATACATGTTCCTGGTAAATAAAATTTCTTGTCATATCATCATTAAAGGGAGGGGCATTCATACAACTTTAACTTTTTTCTCCATTCAGTTAAGTCCCCCACATTGTTTGAACAATGTTTAATTAAGGCTTTTAGTTCTCCTTTAACCTAATAATTATACAATTTTATATTATTTTTACAATAAGTAAATGATGCTGGAAGAAAAATAATAAAAAGGGGGGCGAACTGTAAATGTCAAAAAAGAATTAACAAAAAACACTTCATATGGACAAGTGACAGAGTAACGTGTTGCTGATCAGCCTCTTTCTCTATTATTTTTTATTTCTAGCTATGGGGGGGGGGGATCATTTTTAGAACACTCCAGGGCGGGGGGGGGGGGGAAAAAAAAGGGATAAATTCACTTGCAGCCTTATGTAAATTATTTACTGGCTCGCGTAACAAGACGCCATATTGCATATGATGGCGCTAACGCCATTTTAAAGACCGAGTGCCTCAAATCTGGACAACCCAAAACTGCTGACATGACAACTTTAATCTAATACTGAGATTTGATTGAACAATAGACAGATAGACACAGACAGGATACATAATGATTATTATACCACATTACCAGCCTTATAGATCCAACACAGTGAACTGCTAAGACAGACTAAACTTAAGCGGTCAAACATAAATGCCAATTTAACTTTTACGTTTTCGGGTATAAATCATCTTTGCCCCATCCGGTACATTGTCATGATCCCCGCCCCCACCATATAAAGCACCTCAGATCGGTAGTAAAATCTATCCTACCAGGGCTCTTCGCTTCAAACCCTATGCAGAGCAGACTGGAGAATCAGTACAGTAATCTGAGCAAATTTAACTCCCTCACCTCCTTAGCATGCTGTGGCAGCCACGGGACAGAGAAGGACAGAGACGCTCATGTGCAGTCAGTTTCTTACTCACTCCCCCATCCTTGTGTGCTAGAATGTGCAGAGCAGACAGAAAGAGATACCTGATGTTTACTTCACCTTAACGCCGCGCTCTGCTAAGACAGCACGACACTTTCTCAAGGGCTGGATTTAAAAAATTGGAGCAGACCGGCGCCATTTCTGGTATAAAAACTCTGGGGAACTCTGCTGTGCATGAGTGCGCCCACAAGAGAGGCCTTTGAATGCTCACTCTGTCACCGTGCCATAAGTTTTTCGCCACCCCTGGCCATAGTTGTGACTATTGGCTTTATGGAAATCTCTCTAGAAAAAGCCCCTAAAGGTTTTTTATGAATAACTTGATATTATTAAACTGTACAAACTAAACTGCATCTTTAGTCATGTGGCTGGGGCCTTGCCAGAGTTTGTTTTATAACAAAGATTTTCCCGTCCTTGTGCTCTCTTATTTTTAATTGCTGTGTAGGTTGATAGCAGAACTTGACGTAGGTGTAAAACTAAACTTTGGACAAGCAGATATCGCCTAGATATAACAAATACCGATATTCATTCTACTCATAATATAAAAACAACTCAATATCATTTATGGATATGTCTAAACCCAGAGTATACCTTTTCTCAGTCTCTGAATTCTTGCACTTTTGTATTTTCCCCCATTGACTAATACTTTTTTTTACTTTGTTAAATTGTCACATGACTCTTGCTAATCTAATATTCTAGAGCTGTTGTTCTGAAAAATGGTCTCGTTAGGGCATAATACATAAACATTCCTGGTACTATTATAAGTCCCTCCTAGCAACTGGAGCTGTGCATAACTACTATCCTAGGCTCTAATGCCCTCCACTATTCCCCCCCTCCCCCCCCCCCTCCTATCTCCATTAACATACACTTTACTCTTCCAATTCGGTTCCTAGTCCATGGGGTCCCGGCAGAGGCTGTTATTTGTCGCCAGACTTATATCTACCCTTTTTTTACAATGGACTCTTCAAGAGTGAAGATTTCAGAACAATAAGCTGCAGGGAGCCTCGGTAAAAAGTCCCATTTGTTCCTCTATGCAGCAAGTTCAAATTTTCTACAATTTGCATTTCGTATAATTTTTTTCATCTCTGATTTCCTATTCTCATGAATCGCTTATAGTTTCGCCAATAAAGCTAGGAAATGAAGGATTGTTATCAGAGTCTTTTCAGATTTTATATTTTCATAGTAGAGCCCATACACATGATATCTGATTACTTTTTAAATGAACTCTGTCATAATCAATGTGCTCAAATTACTCTATACTGGATTTCACAATAAATACATTACTTAAAGATGCTGACTTTCTTATTTGAACTGTTAATATACTGCTTGTTGGTATCTGTTTACAAATGGGAATATTTGTTATCTTCCCATTCCACATGAATTTGATAAGTGATATACATGTTATGTGGACCTCTCAATGTACAGTCCTCAAAGCCTTTTTTACGAATTACTATGGAGAAGAAACTTCCCATAGACTTTGCCTTCCATAATGACTTCCTCTTTCTACTTTGCCCGAGGGAACATAAATGCGAGTAAAAAGTTTTTTTATGCGAGGTTATCCATCTTTGCCTTGGTTACTGAAACCAAATATACTTTCTTCCATCAGTGGTCAACACAGGGGTGTAGATGCACTTGCGCATGAACTTTACGTTTTTTTCTTTTCCCGAATGAATCAATGGCCTAATACTGTAACTAGCAATAGTGGATTTTACACATTTAATTGATGGCTCAGTCAGGAACCCATAAAATTATCAGTAACATTGCCTCTTAGACTCTATATATCCTGTATATAAACTTGCCTTTAGATTGCTGTTTGGATGCTGTTTGTTTTTGATTATTTGTTTAAAAGTTTGGCCACCATTCATTGGTATATATGTGCCCACATTCATGGTACATAAGTTGCCCCGTCATTGGTACATAGTGTGCCCATATTCATTGTAATAGGTTTCCCATAGTGACGGGTACATAAGTTTGCCCTCAGTCTTGGTATATAAGTTTGCCCACAGTGATTGGTGTACAAAAGTTGGATCACAGTCATTGGTACCAAGTTTGCTAGCAGTCATTGATTATAAACGGCGGTCAAGTTTGCCCACGTCATTGTATAGTGGGATATTTGCCCACAGTCATTAGTATATAAGTTTGCCCATAGACATTGGTAATAGGTTCTTTTTTGACCACAGTCCATTGGTATATAAGTTTTCTCCACAGACTCATTGTGTAAAAAAAAAATTCAAGGCTTCCCAAGTCATCGGTACCCAATAATGTTTATGCTACCTACCAGCCAGTCATTAGAATATATTAGATTTTTATCGCGGATCTACTTGCTACAGTCATTGGTATCCAGATCATTTGGATATTGCCCAGTCATTTGATAACCATAGTTTTGCCCACTGTAGACCAATGGGGGCAACTTGTACTAAGTTTGCCACAGCATTGGTATAAAAGTGTGCTCACCGTGATTGTTCAACTAAGTGTCCACAGTCAGGTTTTCATAAGTTTTGCCCACAGTGATTGGTTTTTTATAAGTTGCCAGTCATTTGTACATCCGTTTTCCCACATTCATTGGTACATAAGTTTGCCCCATCATTGTGGTATATAAGTTTTGCCTCCCGTCATTGGTACTAATTTGCCCATGTGCTTGTTACATAGTTCGCCCACGTCATTGTACATTTTTGCCCCACACCCTTGTAGCACACATTTGCCCCCACACCCATTGGTACAACACATTTTGCCCACAGACCCCATTGGTACACACATTTGCTGCCACACCCCTGGTACACACATTTGTCCAAGCCATTGGTACACACTTTGCCCCAGTCCACTGTAGCATACATTGGCCGCACCAATCATTGGTCCATAAGTTAGATTTTATTACCTCAAAGAGACCGTGTAGCATAGTCTCTTATTGCGAGTCCTCCTAACAACTTGACTCTGTTCTCTGCACAGTGCACCATATGTTTGTGGTCACATCCTGATCAGTATAGCGCCCTGTAACTGCCCCAACAGCATGTTATGCAGACATGCGTGTGCGCATCATGTTGACGAAGACTATGAGCCTGCCAATGGTTAATGTCCGTCCCTTAATGTCCGTTTTTTTTATAATTATAATTTGATCGGCATAATAACGGGGGGCACTGCATCTGGAACCATGCCCTCATCGTGTCCCAGTCCCATGCATGATAGAATAAAAGACATACTAAGCATAAAGTAGCAAATAAAAATGTGGATGAGCAGTAATCCGGAACAATAAGACTCTCAGAGGATGTCTTACGTGCTGGTTTATTCCCATACATGTTTCGGGTTCAAGACCTTTCTCACATGTCACCGTGCAAACACCAACCATATAACACAGTACACAGAAGTGACATACCCACTTCCTCTGTTCACCTCACCCACACCAATTAACCAATAGTTCAATCAAATCCATGATTCGCAGTGACTCATTCACCTCAAGTCAAAGGTTGCCCATCCATGGAATCCATTAGTGATGGAGTCAAACAACTAAAAATTGAAAATCAAACATAGATACATAGTAAAGACACATGGAATGCCAGTGCCTACCATTCGACTCAAAGCACTGCCGCTTCAAGCCTGCTAACCCATACTGAAGGGGTCCTAGGTTCTAGCATTGAATCTGAAACAGTGCACTATGCTATATATATCTATACTCCATCGACTACAAGCATTCTGCCCAGTTTGCATTAACACTAGCATTACCATTAATGAACTATATTGAGTGTCGATCTCCCTTATGGAAATGGGCAATACGATTGATCTGGAAGGAAAAATAGAAGGAACACTCAGTGCATAGTTCGAGGTAATTTGGTAATAGACGCAATACATAAGCATAGCATAGTGGTAAAAGAGAGGAACCTGTGGATTTTTCTCTATATGCAAAAGAAAAAGTGCAGGGTTTCGCTATATACTTAACGTGGTTGAAAATAGAGAAAAGGAGTAGGTAATTACACACTAGGCACATGACGATTAGGTAGGTAATGGGGAATTGTTAACAAAAATAGAAAAGAAGGGAGATGACTAGATTTAGGTGGAAAAATGAATTGTTCAGTTTTTAGAAATATTTGAAGCGCATTGGTGACATCCAGGATGAGTGCAAAGAGACAACTGGAAATGTGTGTTGGATGTCATGGGTAGCCAGTAGATTGTTGTATCATCTGCATATAAGTGATACTGAAGCCAAATTAACTAATGACATCTCCCAGGAAATAATCAAAATTTAAAAAAAAAGTCATACAAGGGGACCCATAGTTCAGTACATAATTACTTACTGTCAATTAATATAACATATAAGTTCTTGAGCCTTGCTGCCACAAGATGAAAGGAGGTACTGCAAGTACTGCATTAACCTTTCCTGCCTCTATGATGTATTGTGCTTCAGAGATTCAATATCCTTTGTATCTTTCCATTATATCGTAAAGAATTTACTATTTTTAAAAGTCTGTCTTCTTCTGTTTTTGCTTTCTACTTGCCAGAGTCCAGACGAAAATCCCATACTCTTCAATACCATATACAGTTTTGTTTAATTTGTATTTAAATTCTTCATGTAGTATTGTCTGGCTCTCCATATCCTATTAATATCTTTACCTATGGCTTGAATATGACCTTTAGATCAACCGTTTCAGTGGAGATCTTAACAAATGTTGTTTTGTTTAATCTAAATTACTAGGCCAATCAACAGAGATGTCCCTAAAGCATCTGTCTTAGAAACCTCTTAGATAGCCTCCTGGCTGTCAATTAATTTGTGAAGTTTTACTTTTCTGGTTCAGTTATTGACTGAACCTTGTGGTTAGAAAATGTACGAATTGATGCGCTTGTTTGACAGAACACAAATTAGATTTCTACATTCTACAACATCTTAGCAATAAATAAATTATTTATTTAGAGTGCAGAACAGTAAGGGAGAAAATATTTTTCTGTACTAGGAACAAAATGTTACAACATCATTTTCCTTTGTTCTACTGGCAGCTTTTTTTGAATGTGCTCCTGGGCAGACATGTTTTTCCTTTATTATCTTACATTCATAGTTGTTATCATGTGAATTCACCTTGCTGACACAATAAGTACACAGATGTTACTATCCACCCACTAGTTTGCTACCAGCAACCGTAAATGGATTGGAGAATACAACCCTGGGTATACAATTTTTCACAATCTTGTTTTTTACTAGTTCTGTTTTCAATTTAATGATTAAACTTCATTATAGCATATGTGATTTATGTTCTAGGGTCAAGGCATGGACATTTTGTTTGAACATTAGAGACATTCAGACAACTCTAGGAACCAATTTAAGTTCTGAGTAGCCAATTCTAAATCATAGTTAAAACCCGGTTCAAAAGAATTAGTTTCTAGGGCCTTTAACCCATTAGTTTTCCTGTGTTTGCTGTTCTAAGCCTGAGAACCTTATGAACACAGAATGGGTTACATTGTTTATGGTTAGTCGTTAATTATTTTATTAACATATCCTACATACAAGCATTACTATATAATTTTAGTAATCCCACATATTTTATGACTTATAGCTCACAATTTTTCAATAGAACCTTCACAAAGATCCAGCATGGCAACAAAAACCTTTTACTACAGCAGAGATCCACACCACTCCTCAACCCCTTCAAATTACCTAGTAGCACAGGTGTATAAAAATAGGATGGGGATTTTAGTTTCAGGAACTTCGTAGTACTAATTAAAGTGGTCTTGTTACTGACAACACTTGTGTAGTTAGTAAAGCACTTGAGTTTACTGCATGGTTCTTGTCTAACATCTACCCCCGTTCTTTACCTCTGGGGGCCCCGCAACAGTCACTTCGGATTAGTTTCAATCCATCCTCTGCCCGCATTTTTGTTTCCGCCGCACCTCTAGCGGCTGTAATTACATGCATGCACCTCGCGCAGTGCCAGTGCGCACCCGTCAACGGGCAACTGTTTGCAACATCAGGTCAGGGAACTAAATTAAGGGGAGGGTTCTTCAACGCAAGAAACGTCTGCCGCACGACCCTGCTGCAGGCCTGCGATGATCAGGTAGTGAGGTTGAGGGGGAATGGTTTGTTCAAGCACACAACCAATGTCAACCTACTGCTCTGTCCTCTGTGTGCTGTGGTGGTGAGTGCCTTCTAGTTTTTCAACACACTATTTTGTGCCCACACTGTTTTGTCTTTTTTTGTGCCAGCTGCAACCATTATCATTTACCACTGCCTAATTTTGCCAACCATTTTACCAATGTCTAAATGCTACTGCCCATAAACCGAAAATGGAAATGGTTGGCAAATTGGCATGGTAATGGGCACTTGATGCACAGACGACTAGCCAACCATTTACCCCGCCACTTTTCCAACCATTTAAGCAATTGTCTGGTATGGCCAAGTGGGCATACACATTGGTAAAATCAAATGGTTGGCAAATTGTCAGGGGTAATGAGTGGCAGTTGTCCTGTTTATCAAGTGGTCATTTTATCGCTGCCATTTTCAACTGTTTACCATGTCTGTGTGCCACCATTTTTGCTAGTTCCAGTTTGAAAGCTTTTTACCATCTGTGCCAACTCTTTACCAGTGCATTTCAACCAATTTATCAGTGTCTGTGTGCCAACATTTTACCGTGCTCCTGTACTAATTATTTTTACCAATATCTGTGTGCCAGGGCAGTTTACCATTGTCTTGTGTCAGGCATTTTACCAGTGTTGGTTTGTCGTTTGTTGAAACAAAAAAAAGTGTTTTAAATGAAAAATGTTAATGATGAATTTAGAATGTTTTTTTATGGGATGATTTATGTGGTTTCGGTGCTAGTTTTTTGTTTTCGACGTGTAGGGGGACCATGTCCAATTTTGCATCAGGCCCCCCCCCCCCCTGATGTCTGTAGCTTCACGCCATTGGTTCTTATATAGTAATATATATAACTGGCTGCAGGTGAAAGCATGTTTGCTTTTCTTTCACACTCAGTATCTGTACTCAATGAACTGCTCCTCCTTATTTGAAGGTAATGGCCTAGACTGCATTCTATAGTAATTTTTATTAATGTTTGTAATAGTGGGAGCTATTATTACAAATAATAGCTTTTGATCATCAGTAAATGGGCTTCATAAGTCTAGTAAAACGTTTTATAACCTTATTTAAAATTAAAACCCCTTGAGCATGAATCTTTTTGAACAGTATCTTCTTACTGTCTTGTAATTGCCCCTTTTATTAACAGACTTTCTCTCTGGATTATTGTATTTACGTATATTTCCCTCAACTTTGTCCTGTAGAGAATATCAATATACATATTTATACATTGTCATGATGGAAGTCTCAAAGGAGAAATTCAATGGCCTCACCATGGCACTTCTAGGGTTTTTTGCTGCCTGCAGCCACCTTTTTGAATGCCGCCCTTCCACACGCCGCTGCGTTAAAGTGGGTGTTTTATGATTTTGAACTTCTATCACACAGGTTTTCACACGTTTCCGCGTACAGTCAATTACCAATACTGTAAATGACTAGAACAGGTATGACATCCCTTTTACAAACTCCTTGTGTTCTATTCCATATTGCCCCTTTCAGGTTTTTGTTGATCAAAATATTCTTATTTTAGACTGTTTTACATGTTGGTTGCACCTGTTACAATACATTAGAAATTCCATACTTTCTGTAAGCTATAAGAAATTTTATACCCAAGCTTTGTAAGCCTCCCCAAGTCAGCCCTAACCTGCATAATAGTTCCTTACCTAGCCTAACAAACTAAGCTACCTAACCATAAAATGTTTACGTGGAGTTGAAGCAACTTCAAGGTACCGTGTATGGGAGTCTGCGGGCGGCATCATTCGTCTCAGGCACGTTTGCCGTTAAGTGTATTTTTTTTTCACCACTGCCTGCCGCCTTTCTCGTCAGACGATGTGCCACCTGAGACAAATGGTCTCAACGCTGCCTAATGTGATTGGCCCTGGCTCACATGCAATAAATACTGCTAAGAAGATTTTAGCCAGTAAATCCTCATTAAACTTCTAGACAAGAGGCGATTTTAGTAAAGATGCAGCTACGGAATCATGTTTGCCACCATGCCCAGCGTGCTCATATTGGCACAGATGAGGGGGGGCTAGGTGTGGGCATCTGTAGTCGACAATCCTGTGGAGCTGATGTCTCTGATTTGGACAGTGGTGCTTCATTGCAAGAAAAAATCAAGGACAAACAAATTCTGCAACTCGCAGGATTGGGCACAAATATGGGTGGTAAATTTATTTTCTCTGATGACTCCCTTTTTAACTGTTTTGACAGCTGGAAAATTGACTGACACAAAAAGAGAAGGTAATGTACAATGATCCTGTGCCATCACCCCTACTCAATGTAACGCAACTTGGACATTCCATGTGTGCTGTTATTGTCATATAAGGGTGTGGGCTTACTTAGAATTCATGATTAAAAGAATATATCAAAACAACTCTCCCCCAGCGTCTTCTCCCTTTATAGACATTACCATATACAGAGAACCAGCCGAAAGAGGGGGTAATGGAACATTATTCAGAAATCAGGTTAGTTTTTTTACTCCCTGAGCATTCTACTATTGTAAGATTTTCCTTGGGGGGTGATTTACCTATATAAATGTTTTCAATTGATGGCTGTCAACTGTATTACTAATCCAGACTTTTAAATTAAAGTACAAAAAAAAAATTTGAATTAGAGTCCATATTGCTTAATTTCGGGTCGAGGAAGAAGAATAAAGAATACTAATGTAAATCTTTCAGAGGAAGGACACTGAAAATGAGTTCAGAATTAAGTCTGTGATAAATGGTCAAAAGCAATTAAAGCAAAACCACAAAACGAGCCACAGAAAGTTAAGCTGAACGAAGTAAGAAACCACAGGAACCAGCAATAGTAAGGAAATACAAGAGCTTAGAAATATGATGCGAGGTCACTCGTAATGGAAGTACTATGGTTATAGAGGATGCTGAAAAGGCAAATGCACTAAACCAGTTTTTCCCAGTTTTCCCTCTGGATTAACAATAAATATTTCTAATTTAAAAATGATAAGTAAAACCTATGTAATGATTGACAGAACTAAAGACAGACTTTATAAATATTTTCAAGTTCCTAGGCTCGATGAGGAATATCCAAGAGTCCTCAGAGAGCCTAGTTCGGTGGTATCATCTGATATTGCATTCTAGCTTCCCCTATGTCTACAGATGGAAAGGGCTTGTGAATAAGCCTCTAAAGGGCACTTGTGCACTGGGGGGGGGGGGGGGGGGGGGGGGGGGGGGGGTTGGTCTCTATCAGATATACATGTAAAAAAAGCTTTAGGTGTTATTTTTTGAAAAAGGACCGTATAAATAAATACATTGGATCCCTGCCTCCAGGAATTTAATATAGCGTTGTAGCTCGGTAGATTGCAAACTTAGCTACCCATTAGCACAACCCTTACTAGCGTGCAATAAAATTGTGAGAAACATGGCAAAAAAAAGCTATATTAAGGGCACGGCGCTGCAATGCAAAATCGCAAACGCAATGCGAATGAGATTTCTTTTGAGGAAATTTGGTGCGGTTTTTCGTAACTAGCGAAAAACGCATGCGATTGCGATTTAAAATGCGAACGCAAATCGTCAATCGTAACAAACCCCAAACTGCACTTTCTCAGTTGCGTTGCCATTTTTTTCATGATATGTAAAAAAGCGTCAAACGCAAGCGCAAAAAAGCGTCAGCAGTGTGGCCTAGGCCCTTAATAGGTTCTCTTTTATGATACCCATGGGAGTTATGGTCTAATAAACAATACTAAATCAAAAAAATGGCTACGCCTCCCAGTAAGCCGGCCCTTTATCACCGAACCAATTTGCTTTGCTGGGCCACAAAGCCAAAATGTATTGTATATATAAATAAATAAAATTAAATATATATATATATATATATATATCTATATATATATACTCGTAGTTAAAAGCCAAGTATGTACACACAGTTCAGTATCAGCTTTGTGTTAATACTCCCTAGCAAAACAAGGTCGAGCTATAGATTGTTTAAAGGGCTGTACACCCATCTTTCAAAAATGTAGTATCAATAGAAGACCCCCCCCAAAGCTAGATCCGTTTGATTACTGTTTGGAAAGATTTCCCCCCCCCTGCGTGTAAGAAGCCTTACAACCACCGATCCAGCTCTGCTTAGCACACCCTCTCGCTGCTGCTGCACTTGCCCTTACGTCCGGAGCGCAGCAGCAGAGGCTCCTTGGTATTGGCCGTCAACCCTTGTCACGTGACTGACGGCCGAACCATGGGGAATAAGCGGTGCTGGGACTCGCGGCCGCTGGATCAGTGGTTTTTAGGCTTCTACATCAGGCGGGGGGAACATCTTTGCAACTGTAAAGTAAAACGATCTTTACTTTTTGGGATGTGCTCTATTAGATACTTCATTTTGGTAAAATGGGTGTACATGCCCTTTAAATGAATTTCCTGCCCTACCACAATAATTGTCAATAGGGTTACAATTTTATATTGTGTGTAACATTGTTTGCCATGAGTCTGCATTTTATGCTTGCCAATAAGTCAAGAGAAATTATGTGCATCTTTTTCAAAGAGATATGGATAGTTTGTTTCAAATGGCGAAAAATCTAATGACAGATGTGATTTAATGTTGCTACATGTTTGGGGAGGCTTTTTTTTGGTGTTTTTTTTACCCTACATCGGAATAATGGCCTTATATACAACTAGACAGCAGACTTTGTTGCGCATGTTTACATGAAAAACATTCTTGTATCTTAACACGGCTAATGGTAATGAGGCTGTTTCTAGAATAGCTGTGCATGTTTTTGGCATCATTTGAACCCAATTTTTATTCTAATTAGAGATGGTAAAGAGAAGAGCAAACTGCATTCATAAAGGAATGGTGTATTTTTGTAAGAGCTTGCTTCTGTGGGATATGATTATGTACAGATTTATAATGGGGCCCTACTAAACGCTCACCTATAGCATTGTTTTAAATCTTCTTAAGCCTCTTTAATCAACCCGGTCAGGGACCGCCACTATTCCCTGAGAGGTTGCTAGGGGATTCCTTTAGATAGAGTGACAGGAATTAGAGGGTCTCCACCCTCAACTCAAAAATATGAATTGTGTATTGTAGAAATGAAGTTAAGGGCTATGAAAAGAAATTTGGAAAAAAAATAAGGTTTGCAATAATTGTAGCATGGTTTGAGTTGAGCACATCCAGTCAGTCCTCTCACGACATTACTGTTCATTGTACTAAAAGGATTGTTCATGATCACTGGCTGTGTTCATCTCGTTTCTTGTATAGTCTTTAGATAGTCAAGGAATGGTGGGTAACACATTTAGGTATGATGCTTTCTTCAGCGTTTATCTACTTGTTGCTATTACGAGACTTTTTCATGCTCATCTTGGCAGTTTTATGAGAGGTATCTACAATGGGCAATTTGTCAGATAAAGTGTTTTTTTCTATCTCCGAAGATCCTGAATTATAGCTAAGGATAAGGAATTATAGTTTATTAAAGAAGCCTAATTATGCTTTCGGTTTTACAGATGGGATAGAGCTTAATAATGCTTCAAAATGATTTCCATAAACTGGCCAATAGTGTTAATGTCAGCTTGGATTGACAGTCTACACTGTATCTGAATGGCCGCTGGCGTTTACATTTTCTTATATAAGCAACAATTTGAGAGACAGGGCACATAATAAGAAATAAGAAAAGCTGCCATTTTAAGATGCCTGAAATACATTGGTAATAGCTTTTTTACATGTCATGCTCAAATAGCACAATACAGTGAAGCTTTTAAATACTGTGAGTTTAAAGAGACCTAACTTTTTTTTTTTGTTTTTTTTTGTTAAAATCCGAATGTGAAAGCTTTTCTCTGCTTTCTCTCCAAATATCTATATATTGTAAGAGTCTTCGCTAGTACGTTGCCATTTACGTTCATGTGAGAAAATATATTTCAGAGGGCTGCCATGCTGTTTTCAGTGCAACTTAGGGCACGGCCACACTGCAAGCAAACGCATCGCATGCGATTCTGTGCGATTTGTTGTTTGCGCTTGCATTTCTTCAATAAGTATATGAAAAAACGCATGCGATTGCGATTAAAATGCAAAACGCACTTAAAACGCAGTTTTTTCTTGCGTTGCCCGCTTTTCAATGATTTTTAAAAAACGCCTCGCGAAGCGCAATCGCAAGCGCAAAACGCCAAAAAAACACGCAGACAGTGTGGCCTAGCCCTTAGCCCTACAGAGCATACTATATATTTAGGCAAACACTGAACTAAGTGCTAATTTTTGCCCCAAACCAATCCGATCTTAGCTTTCATATGTTAAATAAATCTGATTGTTTGGGGCAAATTAGCACCATTTTAAACGATAGAACTTTTATTGAATCTCCCGTAAGGTGGGTGCCACCCAGCTATGGTGGATTATGGTAGCTGAACTCTTAGTACCTCTGTATACATAGTATTCATAAGTATAGTATACATAGAGTAATAGGTAGGAGCAGGTGGAGCTGCAGTGTAGAATTGTCATGCTATATTTTTGAAAACTATAACCCAGGATTCCCTATCTGCACTCATCTGTTGTAGCATGCCTTGGAGTTCCTCATACCTGCTGTAGTCTTCTAACTGCACCTCATCAATTGGTAGACTTGTCTTATCATAACTAGAATCACCATATCCCATAGATCTTTATGGCCAGAAGTTTTACAAAGACCAGTGAATTCACTTTTCATCTTTTCCCATGGCAGACACTTGCTCTGGTCTCATGCATAGATAGGAAAGTTTGTTTTACTTTGTCATGGAAGATGTTTTACTTTGCTGGCTCTGACCTCTGCTAGTAAAACCAAGGTCAAACTTTAATCCCTGCTTTTCCATTCACTCCATCATTAACTGCTTTTTTACCCCGTGATCTCTGCAACCTACCCAGGCACTACAAAGTGTTAAAGTTCAACATAGCTTTTGTAATTCCCCCATTTTATGGCAACCTGTATAAGATTCTAAGTCCATTAAAGCTTTGAAACTCAATATTTCCAATTCAAACTCATGCAGGTTACCTGAACCCACCCGCAAATTGGGTAACCTGCGGGTAACTCGACCCAATGCGGACTCTTTCGCCTACTCCCCACTAAGTTATGCCCCAACTCCACCTCAACCAGGTCCTGCCCCCTACCCCACCTTGTCCATGCTCCTGGTTTCGCCCACTTGATGTCCACAGCCCCTCCCACTAGGGGGTGGGCAAGATTGGCAACCCTGGGTGAACACAGCTTGTTGTATGTTTGTTACAAGGATGTCTAGAGACTTAAGTTCCCTTTTTAAGGTAACAATTTAAATTGAACCACCGAAAATAGAAGCCGACACCAACCTTATTACCAAAAACGTTTGAAGGGACACTAAAGCGGTCATTTCATGTACCTTGCATATGGGCTATTATTCCAGGGAGGTGGAATTGCTTATTCTACCTTCCTGTGAATAATAGAATGCCCCCACTATAACTTACCTTCCTGGCGGCTCCACCACGGCTTCTCCCCAGAAGAAGGTCTCTCTGTCCTGCTGAGCTCCCTATCTTTTTGTGTGTGCAAATAACTTACGATAGAGCGCCCATAGGTAATTTTTTCTCAGTTTCGCCAAGCGCTGTGAGTGTCACCGGGGCTCTCTCGATACATTTCGTAATGATCCCAGTGTTACTAGGGTGTTCTATTCTTCACAGTTGGGTGAAAAACGCAGCATCATGATTTAATCCGCATCCAATTCTATTAACTTCGGCTGGATTAACGCAGAGCCTCAATTGCTGGCCTTCTGGCAATATGCCCTGGGTAAATAGCGAACGGCACGCTAACCTTGTCGCTCTTACAGCTAGAACTTGTCACAGAAAAGCTGCAACCGTTATTTAAAGAGAATTGCAACTGGCTCCATGGGTGTCTTTTGGCAATACCTTCACACCAGTGCAACAAAGGAGTTAAAGTTGCGCTAACTGAAATTTGAATGATCACTTAGAAGACATGCCTCTGCACGGAGCGCATCTTCCCATTGGGTTTAGCTCTGTGAAGGGGCTGTATGAGCCACTTCGGAGGGATCTCTGTCGGTGATAAGGTAAGGAGCCATGGGTAAGGACCGAACAGTTTTAGGTACTTTCACTGGTAACGGAGGCGGGGGACAGTGGTGGCCATAATGTGGCTTTTTTTTTTTCTCTTTTTTGTACCTATAGTCACGTAAGAGTAACTGAAGTCTTTGATGCATGTATTTATTGAGGATTCATTATTTACAGTACTGTAATAAAGGGTAGACTGTGCGATTAATGTATATGCAATTTTATGCTTTCTGTAGTAGAAAAGTAATTGTTGGAATTTCCTTCGTCCTGCTAAACATATTGTTGCTCTGGTCAATAAATCTCATCTGACCTCAGCAATACTCTTGTATACGCGTACGATAGATTCAGTTTTACTGCGCAACTAAATGATGTAATAAAAGATTTTTAAAATCTGCAGATCGGTTGGGGTATCTTTTTTCTTCAATGCATATAACATGTGCGATGGTATAGCCCCAGTCCTGCAACAAGAGCACCTGGAAATGGGCAGAGTTGGTTCTATTTATTAACGCATGTGGCCTACATTAGATTATGTGTACTTAGGCGGGATGTCCATGTCATGGCACTATGTTGTAGCATGAATGTGTTAAACTACTTTCATTTCAAAGACATAAGCAAAAATCTCTGATCTTGTAAACCTAGGGTCAATATTTGTCTTTAGCTAATTAAACTGTCACCTTTCATAGACTTATATGGCGGGGTGAAACCTGCAAACTTCACCATTGGGTGTACTAAATGTGCAAAATAAAATTGTTTCACACCTGCACTTAACATAAATTTACAATCAAATATTGTTTTTCACGGAATTTAAATAGTTTTTCCAATGAGGCCGAATACACTGGTCTAACTATCCACAGCTTTAATATAACTTTTTCCATATAACTTTACTGAATACCAGTCAAATTTAGTATAAATCAAATTGTTACATTACCGAAAACACAAACACTATTAAATTGATGTTCAATATATATATATATATATATATATATATATATATATAGTATATTATACCACGATAATTTAAATAACTGAATCGTGAAGGTGAATGATCTCGAGTTTTGTTCATAGTTGTTCCGCAGAACCTATTGAAGTTCCAAAATCCACTTCAACCCAATGATCAGAATGATTCAATTTTTAATAATCTTTAAAAATGTCCTACATTTCCCGTAGTAATGGAGGTTTCATAAGATATACATCCGCCCCCCCTAGTCCAACCTTTATACTACTCATTACCCATACTATATCTGGAGCATTCATTTATTTTGTTGGCCATCACTGCTTCTCCATGTACCACCATAACTTGTGTAACCCCAATCACTGTCTAATCTGCCTTCTCTGAGCGGCTTTTCCATTTCAAGAGGTCCCTTTTGTATATAGGGATTCCAAAATTGCACTGCATATTCAAATACGAGACTCATAGTACTTTATAAAGCGTGGATAATATTTTTAGTTTTTCCTAGTCACAGTCGCAAAAGCTTTAGCAAAATCCAGTATATTACATGCCACTGCTAAGACAGAAAGAAATTCTTACTCACCTTTCATAAAACCAACCAGTTAGTTTTGACGAATATCTTTGTCTCAAAGATCAATGCTGATTACTACTTGTAAGATTAGTTCTGAATAGTTCTGGATAGCCCAAACTTTATCCCTCCAAAGTTCCCGTACCTCCCTACGCTAATGTGTAGACTTACAGGTCTATAAGTTTACTAGACTGTGAATGACTCCATTTTTTGAATATGGGTTATACACAACGATTTTTCGACTCCAGAGGCACTGTCGCCAGACAATAGTGAATCTGAAAGATAAAAAAACAGTGGCCTAGACAACGGACTAACGCTCTTAAGATCCAGGAATGTTTCCAATCTGGTCCTCAGGCTTATTGATATTAACTACTAATTCTATAAGTGTTTCCATACCGACCCGCGTCAGCCAACAATGTAATGTACCTCATTTATACCCTTAATTATTACTGTCCCTGTAGGCCATTAATCTGCACATTATAAATAATACTTCTATCATAATTGGACTGAGATGGAGTAGATCAACAAAACTTTACATATCTAAGGATTCTTTCCTTGGTCCCGACTTGGAGGACCAGTTTATTATGAATTCTTCTTTAACGAATTATAAATAGGTAATTCCCCATATTTTAAATAACATACAGTATGTGAGTATTTAACGGTGGCCTTGTGCTGTAATACAAGAATTATTTTTTTTTAGATGGAATTGACAGAAAAATTGATTACTTGCCACTTTTATCTGGGGAGGAATGATTTGGCATATCGGTGATTTTCATGGATTGAAATCTGCTTTAGATTAGTGCGCAAAGTTGTGCAATTAATTCGTATTCCCGAACTGATATCCAATGGAGTGTAATCAGTCGCGTGTACCATCTGGCACCCTATGTAGGCACCTTTAACCATGACAAATGCTATAGGGAAAAGTTTCTCTATTCAAATGCAAATTAACGAGTTTGCCTTCTGGAAGAAAGATATAATTAATCTATTGTATTGACCATTTCCCTCTGGATTCAGTTAAGGTCAAGGTAAAGTGGTGATGTCCTATAGTCCATAAATGTTCGTGGCAGTGTGATTTTTTTAATTAGCTCTCTGCCTGTTTCGGTCTAGTTTCTATCTTTTTTGCCTGTCTTACAGTAATTACATTTTCGAACTACGTTCTGCTGCTTGACCTTAAAAGTTGTATATGCGCCTCTTTATGCTGCTTACTGTATAAAGAAATATTTATCTTTTTTGCATTTTTATAAGGAATATAAAGGATATGTTGAATAAGCTATATTATGCAATGAATCTTTAAAAGATGCCAATGTTTATTCTGCTCATTTCCTGAGATCTGAGCATCACCCTGGTTTATGTGTTTTTCATAAAGGCAATCCTGGGTTGTTTTTTGTGTGTTGTATCTTGTAGCATTATTTGTTGTACTGTATGGTCAACTTTTGTTCATATTCACGTTCTTGACCATTTCTAATGTCTTTTTATGTCATCATCAGTGATCCTAACCTGTGGCCCCATTCAGGAGGAATTCACCTTGTTGTGGGTTACACGCTCTGTCGGTTTCTGGACCCAGGTCCTTAAAGGGTATGTCCACCCTTGAAATAATTTTTTTATATGTCATTCCCCCTGTCCCCCCAGCCCCAACCGCTCTATTTATTTTATTAGAAAATGCCCCAAACTTTACTTACCTCCCCTCTTTCCTCTGCCGCGCTGCCGGCCCTCTGCTCGCGAGAAAATGCAAGCAGAGGGGCGGGACTGGCAGTCACGTCTGTGATTGGCTGAGCGGCAGCCAATCACGGACGCGGCTGCCAGGAGTTCATTGCGGCGGAGGAAAGAGGGGAGGTAAGTAAAGTTTGGGGCACTTTCAAATAAAATAAATAGAGCGGTTGGGGCTGGTGGGACAGGGGGAATGTTACATATAAAGGGATTAACACTAGGGGGAGGGAATCCTAATCGGGAGGGAGAGGGAGGGGGAGAAGGGCTGCAGTACGCATGCCAAAGTTCTCCCGGAGGCCAGGTAGGAGGCAGAGTCCTATATGGACTCTGCTATCTTCCTGGTGGGCAGTTTTTGGGACTTTGGGGGGGACTACAGGAGAACCATATGGAGCTGGGATGTGAGGTAAGGATTAAACTACACTACATGATGGGGCCAGTAGTGGGGGGGATTATAGTTTTGGGGGTGGACATGCCCTTTAATTCACTACATGGCTTTCAGGGACAAACACCAGCAGAGGGAAATTGGGGAGTTTGTTGTGGTTTTTCGTTAATAGTGCTGCAGATTTAGGCTGTGTACACACCATGCAATTTTTTGGCCCAATTAACCGGTAGTTCAGTGTAGCTTTGGCGGCCCGTGACCAGCCTTTTGTTGGAATGGGCGATTGGACGCATCCGAAAACCACAGTGATCGTACGGTCATGGCGAACTGTCAGCTGCGGCTACGAGACGCCCTCATCCTGGCTGGTCCGATTGTATGGTGTGTGCCATGGGAGAACAGGGAAGGCGAACAAACCCAGTTAGAATTCTAGTTTCATTCAAGATAAAGTTGTTCTTTTATTTAATAAAGATTTGCAGGTGGTTATCCAGTCCATGGAATGTGGGATTATTGAGTTAAATGGTTCCGGTCTCAGTTCCCGGCGATCCAATCCCTGTGTCTGTGTAAATGTCTTTCCTACTGACACGTGGTCCCACTGGGGCGCTCAGTGTCCTAACAGAAAGTTTATGGATCCTTCCCCCTGTGCCGGTCCCCGTCACTAGGTGGTAGACACACTCACACATATCAGTAAATTACAGATGATAGAAGAAAATCAGAGATAATCTACAGAACCAAACCCAACCCCACCCACTCCCACACAGAGCACCGCCCTTCCCATCTCCATTGAGAATTCACAGAGGGGCGGGACCGGGGGCGGGATCCCAATCATTGTGGATCCAGATGGAGATTCGCTGCTGCTTTACTGGTTTGGTGCCTCGCGGTGCGGGACAGGAACAGAGAAGACTTTGTGACTGTGCAGCCCGGACCGTCAGCCTGTAGTTTCCCGATCTGTACAGACCCAATGGGAGTTACCTCCGGACTTCACTACTATTGTGTGTTGGACTGTCCAGTGTTTCCACCTACCAGGTAACCAGGGACGGGGATCTAATACCTGCACCTAGTGTGGGCATGGATAGACACCGGGTCTACTGGGACAATGTGTTATCCTATATATATATACATAAATAGAATGTGTTATCCTTATCCTATATATAATGTGTTATCCTATATATAATATACATAATGTGATATACATATATATAATGTGTTATCCTATATATAATATACATAATGTGTTATACATATATTGAATATGTTATCCTATATATGTGTTATCCTATATATAATATTCATAATGTGTTATACTATATATATATATATATAATATACTGTTATACTATATATAATGTGTTATACTATATATAATATACATAATGTGATACTATATACTGTGTTATACTATGTTATCCTATATATACTGTGTTATACATATATAATGTGTTATACTATATATATATAATATATACTGTTATACTATTTATAATGTGTTATACTATATATATAAATGTGTTATCCTATATATACTGTGTTATACATATATAATGTGTTATACTATATATATAAATAATGTGTTATCCTATATATACTGTGTTATACTCTGTTATCCTATAGCTATATACATAATGTTATCCTATGTATAATGTGTTATCCTGTGTATAATGTGTTATACTATATATCCTATGTGTACAGTGATCTATATCTGTACAGTTATATAGAAATCCAGTCAGACTGTGCTACATGGCAATCTGACACTTCATCCTCTGGTTGTACCTGTGTGTAAATCATTGTGAGTGGAGTTATGTTCAGGCTGGTGAGAGGTGAGTTATGTTCAGGCTGGTGAGAGGTGAGTTATGTTCAGGTTGGTGAGAGGTGAGTTATGTTTAACCTGTGGCCCCATTCAGGAGGAATTCACCTTGTTGTGGGTTACATGCTCTGTCGGTTTCTGGCCCCAGGTCCTTAAAGGGTATGTCCACCCTTGAAATAATTTTTTTATATGTCATTCCCCCTGTCCCCCCAGCCCCAACCGCTCTATTTATTTTATTAGAAAATGCCCCAAACTTTACTTACCTCCCCTCTTTCCTCTGCCGCGCTGCCGGCCCTCTGCTCGCGAGAAAATGCAAGCAGAGGGGCGGGACTGGCAGTCACGTCTGTGATTGGCTGAGCGGCAGCCAATCACGGACGCGGCTGCCAGGAGTTCATTGCGGCGGAGGAAAGAGGGGAGGTAAGTAAAGTTTGGGGCACTTTCAAATAAAATAAATAGAGCGGTTGGGGCTGGTGGGACAGGGGGAATGTTACATATAAAGGGATTAACACTAGGGGGAGGGAATCCTAATCGGGAGGGAGAGGGAGGGGGAGAAGGGCTGCAGTACGCATGCCAAAGTTCTCCCGGAGGCCAGGTAGGAGGCAGAGTCCTATATGGACTCTGCTATCTTCCTGGTGGGCAGTTTTTGGGACTTTGGGGGGGACTACAGGAGAACCATATGGAGCTGGGATGTGAGGTAAGGATTAAACTACACTACATGATGGGGCCAGTAGTGGGGGGGATTATAGTTTTGGGGGTGGACATGCCCTTTAATTCACTACATGGCTTTCAGGGACAAACACCAGCAGAGGGAAATTGGGGAGTTTGTTGTGGTTTTTCGTTAATAGTGCTGCAGATTTAGGCTGTGTACACACCATGCAATTTTTTGGCCCAATTAACCGGTAGTTCAGTGTAGCTTTGGCGGCCCGTGACCAGCCTTTTGTTGGAATGGGCGATTGGACGCATCCGAAAACCACAGTGATCGTACGGTCATGGCGAACTGTCAGCTGCGGCTACGAGACGCCCTCATCCTGGCTGGTCCGATTGTATGGTGTGTGCCATGGGAGAACAGGGAAGGCGTACAAACCCAGTTAGAATTCTAGTTTCATTCAAGATAAAGTTGTTCTTTTATTTAATAAATATTTGCAGGTGGTTATCCAGTCCATGGAATGTGGGATTATTGAGTTAAATGGTTCCGGTCTCAGTTCCCGGCGATCCAATCCCTGTGTCTGTGTAAATGTCTTTCCTATTGACACATGGTCCCACTGGGGCGCTCAGTGTCCTAACAGAAAGTTTATGGATCCTTCCCCCTGTGCCGGTCCCCGTCACTAGGTGGTAGACACACTCACACATATCAGTAAATTACAGATGATAGAAGAAAATCAGAGATAATCTACAGAACCAAACCCAACCCCACCCACTCCCACACAGAGCACCGCCCTTCCCATCTCCATTGAGAATTCACAGAGGGGCGGGACCGGGGGCGGGATCCCAATCATTGTGGATCTAGATGGAGATTCGCTGCTGCTTTACTGGTTTGGTGCCTCGCAGTGCGGGACAGGAACAGAGAAGACTTTGTGACTGTGCAGCCCGGACCGTCAGCCTGTAGTTTCCCGATCTGTACAGACCCAATGGGAGTTACCTCCGGACTTCACTACTATTGTGTGTTGGACTGTCCAGTGTTTCCACCTACCAGGTAACCAGGGACGGGGATCTAATACCTGCACCTAGTGTGGGCATGGATAGACACCGGGTCTACTGGGACAATGTGTTATCCTATATATATACATAAATAGAATGTGTTATCCTTATCCTATATATAATGTGTTATCCTATATATAATATACATAATGTGATATACATATATATAATGTGTTATCCTATATATAATATACATAATGTGTTATACATATATTGAATATGTTATCCTATATATGTGTTATCCTATATATAATATTCATAATGTGTTATACTATATATATATATATATAATATACTGTTATACTATATATAATGTGTTATACTATATATAATATACATAATGTGATACTATATACTGTGTTATACTATGTTATCCTATATATACTGTGTTATACATATATAATGTGTTATACTATATATATATAATATATACTGTTATACTATTTATAATGTGTTATACTATATATATAAATGTGTTATCCTATATATACTGTGTTATACATATATAATGTGTTATACTATATATATAAATAATGTGTTATCCTATATATACTGTGTTATACTCTGTTATCCTATAGATATATACATAATGTTATCCTATGTATAATGTGTTATCCTGTGTATAATGTGTTATACTATATATCCTATGTGTACAGTGATCTATATCTGTACAGTTATATAGAAATCCAGTCAGACTGTGCTACATGGCAATCTGACACTTCATCCTCTGGTTGTACCTGTGTGTAAATCATTGTGAGTGGAGTTATGTTCAGGCTGGTGAGAGGTGAGTTATGTTCAGGCTGGTGGGAGGTGAGTTATGTTCAGGTTGGTGAGAGGTAAGTTATGTTCAGGTTGGTGAGAGGTGAAGTTTATGTTCAGGTTGGTGAGAGGTGAGTTATGTTCAGGTTGGTGAGAGGTAAGTTATGTTCAGGTTGGTGAGAGGTAAGTATGTTCAGGTGGTGAGAGGTAAGTATGTTCAGGTTGGTGAGAGGTAAGTTATGTTCAGGTGGTGAGAGGTAAGTTATTTCAGGTTGGTGAGAGGTAGAGTTAGGTTCAGGTTGGTGAGAGGTAAGTTATGTTAGGTTGGTGGAGGTAAGTGGTTAAGTTATGTCTGGGTTGGTGGAGAGGTAAGTTATGTTCAGGTTGGTGAGAGGTAAGTTATGTTCAGGTTGGTGAGGTAAAGTTAAGATCAGGTTGGTGTGAGGTAAGTTATGTTCTGGTTGGTGAGAGGTAAGTGCAGATGTTTCCAAGAGTGGATTCGAACTCAGGACTTCAGTGCTGCAAGTATAATTGACAACCACTGAGCCACCATGTTGCCACCATGTTATAATAGTTACACATTATAATCACTGTGGAAATCTTAACACTGGGACTGTGCATTTCCAAATGTTATTAACTACAGCTGCACCAATACCTCCTTCATCCACACCTGGATTTATACAGAATGGAATGCCTGCTGTCTGGTCAATGTGTACCAGCCCTTGGCCACAATACAGATTCCCCTAGTGGATAGCTCTCACAAGCTTGATCAGTTAGATTTTGTATTAAGGATGCATCTACCTCCAGATGTGTCTTAATTAATGCAAGACACTTCTCCAAATGCACCTCTCTGTGCAAAGTTGTGATGAAGAACATTCCTTGAACTTATAAAACCTTCACACCATCTTATCTGTGCCTTGCTAAGAAGGGCTGCAGGTAGGCATAATTTTGTTCATAAAATGTGTGTCCCTTTAATTGCTTTTTCTATCCAGTATTGTTTGCAGTGTATCATTTGATTATCTTCCCTAGAGACATGCAGAACCTAATTCTATTTCTGCTCCCTCAAGACAATTTAGATTTCTATATATAATGTATATGTAGTCACCAGGAATAACCAGAAAACCGGATTGTCCTTTACTTTTAGCTAATAATGACTAACTGCTCTAGCAAGTAATTTATCCCTATTCCCCTAACCAGTGCTTCACTCTCCTGGATTACATTTCATTTGAGTTTCTTTCAGTGCACCACTATCATCCTGCTCTACCGTCCTGTTACTTAATGAACATAAATAGAACTCTGCTTCATTATGTGTGGCTGTTGTAACAATGTCAGGCATTAACATAAAGATTATATTGGGGTAATTACGCATCACTCTTTGTACTGCAAGCATAGAAACTTTCCTCACCATGCCTGTTATTTCTATTGTAATGTATACATCTGTAAATCTGTTTAGTCTAACAACATCTGGATTGACAGTTTCAATGATCACTGATACAAATTGGAATATATGTCCATTTAGATACCATGTTACATGAATATTTACAAATCTGTTGTTGCTGTGGAATGAGAGGGAAAGGCAAATCTCTATCTTTATAAAATGCTAGTGGTTTTTCCAGCAGTGTTTTAATATGAGATCTAAAGCTCTCCAAGTGCAGTGTATTGAGGTAATGGTTTGTCCAGAGTGACTAATCCCAAGCTATCCTCAGTATCAGTCATTCTGCCTAATAGAAAGCCGCAACAGAAAATCTGCCAAGACTTCTGAACAAATAAGAGAAAGACCATTAGGATCTTTCATTATGTGGTACGTTTGCTTTAGGGTTTAAATAGCAGTTAGGAAGCCTAGTTAACTGCCTCACTGAACAATCAGCAAACTCTCTGCTTAACGCAACATTGAAACATTTTTCATTTTCTGATACATGGCCAACATCTAGTTGACGTTCCATCAAATGGTCAGTTTCTTAATGGGCAAAGTGGCATCTTTAGAGCTGTAAGAAATATTTACTATTGCTGAATGATTGTAACTCCTGTAACAAAAGCATAAAACTACTGAAGAAAACAATGTACTCACATCCCCTACGTACTCGCATCTTGTGCCTATAACAATTATTTGATGAAGATGACAGAGATTGTGTTCTCAGCCATTTCCCATGGATACCATGAACACAGTTTTATTGCTTTTATTTATGTCAGCTAGATTTAAGAAAGTTATGAAACTGCCTGAACCACTGTATCTCTCAACTACCCACTTATTCCTATAGGTAGGCAGTATCCTATCCTGTGCACCCACTGCACACTGTTTTCATTTGGAATTCATATCTGCCGCCTTTTCGGGTGTTGTTTATTTGTATGGACTGGCTGAAACTGAATTTCAGATATAATTTTCAGAAGGACTAAATGATGGGAATATAATGAGGGCTTATCCTGTAATCTTCGTGGTATTGAACTTCGACCGTGAGACCTGGCAACAGCTTTAATTTCAATTCACTTGCTGCATAAACACACAGGCACTAGGTCAATAAAGCGAGTGGCCAACTGATGAAGGCACTTGTCCAGAATAGTTATAAAAAAAGAAGTTGATCATTTACAGTAAATCATAAGGCTAAAATGCATTTTTCCCAGTTTTAACTCAGAAATTGTTGAGTCTAAAGAAGAAGAACATAATGACCCAGTATAACATTGAAAGGCACATGGTTTCGCTTCAGGAATTTCCATGAGCTGGAAAAGTATTGTGGTTTGGGAGGTGGGAAAGGTAAATATACATTCATCTAGTGGGTGTACTTTTCTTTAAACCAGAGATTTTAAGGAGAACTATCTAACCACATTTTTTAGACTCCATAATCTGAAAGCATCCCCCATAAGAAGTGTAAAAAAGCATACACCTTTAAACTGTAAATTACAATCGCTGTAAAAAGCATGAATATAAATGTAATCCCCTGAAGAACCGGATAAGAAATTGTGTGCATGTACAGCATCTGGCCTCACTTCCTTACTTTAGTCACATGTGTAATATGGACTGTAAAAGGATTGGCTATAGAATTCTAGTAGGTGTGACCTGCTGTAACACGTTCCTGCAGTAGCCTAAAGAACAACTCCACCCTCATAATAACATCTTTTAGAAAGAATGGCCTCTTTAAAATATGTTGATATATCATAGTTTGTCCTATGAATTCATTACTGTTTGCCTGCTATGCTCCTGGATGCCTCATGGAAACTGAGCAATTTAGAAATTTGTACTGAGCATTTACTGAGCCTGGGCATGCTCAGAAGAGGCAGACAGGCGATTAACATTCAGTCATTGGCTGTGATGTTAACAGTCAAATCCACAACTGACAGTTACTAACTGGAAGAACCAGGAAGCAGAAACTGGGGCAACGGGACATTGTGCAGGATTTAAGGTTAGACTTATATATTTCAGATTTCAAACTATTAACATTTGTGGTTTTGGGGGGTGATTTACCTGTATGTAAGTTTTCATTTTGGGGCTGGACTTGCCCTTTAAATAAATGTAAAAGAACACAATGGTCATTGACCACACTGTGTTATACTGGAATGCTGGGAAATAAAACACAAACCCCATGTTAGGAAGGTAAATTTTCCAGCACCCACATCAGAACGAGATGCTCTGCTTTCTGATTCAGTGTTGTTCTGATGCTTTCGCTGTCCTTTAAACCTGTGGACCCCCAGTTAATTTGAAATCTACAACTGCCAGCATGCCTTAATTGCAAAGCATCCATCATCTGCAGGGACACAGGTTTGACATCCCTTCACCCTGCTTTAACCAATGTATTCAGTAACTCTCAAGTTATATGTACTTCTAAATCAGGAGTTTCAACGCTACAAGTCAGATAAAATGTGATTGAAACTATTTCCTTTAAATGCAAAATGCACCTTGGTTAAAAACTGAAATGTATTCCCATCTCTTTGTAGACTGAAATGTAATAAATGTAATAAAATTAGATTAGTTATGTTCAGGTTGGTGAGAGGTAAGTTATGTTCAGGTTGGTGAGGTAAAGTTAAGATCAGGTTGGTGTGAGGTAAGTTATGTTCTGGTTGGTGAGAGGTAAGTGCAGATGTTTCCAAGAATGGATTCGAACTCAGGACTTCAGTGCTGCAAGTATAATTGACAACCACTGAGCCACCATGTTGCCACCATGTTATAATAGTTACACATTATAATCACTGTGGAAATCGTAACACTGGGACTGTGCATTTCCAAATGTTATTAACTACAGCTGCACCAATACCTCCTTCATCCACACCTGGATTTATACAGAATGGAATGCCTGCTGTCTGGTCAATGTGTACCAGCCCTTGGCCACAATACAGATTCCCCCAGTGGATAGCTCTCACAAGCTTGATCAGTTAGATTTTGTATTAAGGATGCATCTACCTCCAGATGTGTCTTAATTAATGCAAGACACTTCTCCAAATGCACCTCTCTGTGCAAAGTTGTGATGAAGAACATTCCTTGAACTTATAAAACCTTCACACCATCTTATCTGTGCCTTGCTAAGAAGGGCTGCAGGTAGGCATAATTTTGTTCATAAAATGTGTGTCCCTTTAATTGCTTTTTCTATCCAGTATTGTTTGCAGTGTATCATTTGATTATCTTCCCTAGAGACATGCAGAACCTAATTCTATTTCTGCTCCCTCAAGACAATTTAGATTTCTATATATAATGTACATGTAGTCACCAGGAATAACCAGAAAACCGGATTGTCCTTTACTTTTAGCTAATAATGACTAACTGCTCTAGCAAGTAATTTATCCCTATTCCCCTAACCAGTGCTTCACTCTCCTGGATTACATTTCATTTGAGTTTCTTTCAGTGCACCACTATCATCCTGCTCTACCGTCCTGTTACTTAATGAACATAAATAGAACTCTGCTTCATTATGTGTGGCTGTTGTAACAATGTCAGGCATTAACATAAAGATTATATTGGGGTAATTACGCATCACTCTTTGTACTGCAAGCATAGAAACTTTCCTCACCATGCCTGTTATTTCTATTGTATGTATACATCTGTAAATCTGTTTAGTCTAACAACATCTGGATTGACAGTTTCAATGATCACTGATACAAATTGGAATATATGTCCATTTAGATACCATGTTACATGAATATTTACAAATCTGTTGTTGCTGTGGAATGAGAGGGAAAGGCAAATCTCTATCTTTATAAAATGCTAGTGGTTTTTCCAGCAGTGTTTTAATATGAGATCTAAAGCTCTCCAAGTGCAGTGTATTGAGGTAATGGTTTGTCCAGAGTGACTAATCCCAAGCTATCCTCAGTATCAGTCATTCTGCCTAATAGAAAGCCGCAACAGAAAATCTGCCAAGACTTCTGAACAAATAAGAGAAAGACCATTAGGATCTTTCATTATGTGGTACGTTTGCTTTAGGGTTTAAATAGCAGTTAGGAAGCCTAGTTAACTGCCTCACTGAACAATCAGAAAACTCTCTGCTTAACGCAACATTGAAACATTTTTCATTTTCTGATACATGGCCAACATCTAGTTGACGTTCCATCAAATGGTCAGTTTCTTAATGGGCAAAGTGGCATCTTTAGAGCTGTAAGAAATATTTACTATTGCTGAATGATTGTAACTCCTGTAACAAAAGCATAAAACTACTGAAGAAAACAATGTACTCACATCCCCTACGTACTCGCATCTTGTGCCTATAACAATTATTTGATGAAGATGACAGAGATTGTGTTCTCAGCCATTTCCCATGGATACCATGAACACAGTTTTATTGCTTTTATTTATGTCAGCTAGATTTAAGAAAGTTATGAAACTGCCTGAACCACTGTATCTCTCAACTACCCACTTATTCTTATAGGTAGGCAGTATCCTATCCTGTGCACCCACTGCACACTGTTTTCATTTGGAATTCATATCTGCCGCCTTTTCGGGTGTTGTTTATTTGTATGGACTGCAGTGTTCTCCCCAGAATTTTTTTCCTGCCAGGTGGCATGAAAAAGTAGCCGGGTGCGGTAGGACAGGGAAATTTGGTGGTAAGGGAAAATGTGCTCTGCATCATGCTCATTATATAGGTCAGGGATGTCTAACTTTCATCCCACTAGATGTTTGGAAACTAACTCCCAGCATTCCGTGGTTGTAGAATGCAGGGAGTTGTAGTTTGTAAATATCTGCAGGGAGTTGTAGTTCTGCAACTTCTGAAGGTAACCCATGTAACATAGCAGCACAAGCACATGTGACACCCTTTTGTGGCCTTGGAGATCTTGGAAAAGCTAGTTAACATGCTAAAATAGTCTTGCAGGTGTAAAAAAGGGGTCTGGACTGAGCAGTTTTGGCGGGAGTTTTTACTGACCTATTGATACACCTATTAAACCTACTTCTAAATTCCTTTAAATCACAAGTGTTCTCTCAAGAATTTTTTTCCAGCCGGGTGGCATGAAAAAGTAGCCGGGTGGGCCGCCCGGCTAAAAGACCCTAGGGAGAACACTGGACTGGCTGAAACTGAATGTCAGATATCATTTTCAGAAGGACTAAATGATGGGAATATAATGAGGGCTTATCCTGTAATCTTCGTGGTATTGAACTTCGACCGTGAGACCTGGCAACAGCTTTAATTTCAATTCACTTGCTGCATAAACACACAGGCACTAGGTCAATAAAGCGAGTGGCCAACTGATGAAGGCACTTGTCCAGAATAGTTATAAAAAAAGAAGTTGATCATTTACAGTAAATCATAAGGCTAAAATGCATTTTTCCCAGTTTTAACTCAGAAATTGTTGAGTCTAAAGAAGAAGAACATAATGACCCAGTATAACATTGAAAGGCACATGGTTTCGCTTCAGGAATTTCCATGAGCTGGAAAAGTATTGTGGTTTGGGAGGTGGGAAAGGTAAATATACATTCATCTGGTGGACACTTTTAAAGACACTTTTCTTTAAACCAAAGATTTTAAGGAGAACTATCTAACCACATTTTTTAGACTCCATAATCTGAAAGCATCCCCCATAAGAAGTGTAAAAAAGCATACACCTTTAAACTGTAAATTACAATCGCTGTAAAAAGCATGAATATAAATGTAATCCCCTGAAGAACCGGATAAGAAATTGTGTGCATGTACAGCGTCTGGCCTCACTTCCTTACTTTAGTCACATGTGTAATATGGACTGTAAAAGGATTGGCTATAGACTTCTAGTAGGTGTGACCTGCTGTAACACGTTCCTGCAGTAGCCTAAAGAACAACTCCACCCTCATAATAACATCTTTTAGAAAGAATGGCCTCTTTAAAATATGTTGATATATCATAGTTTGTCCTATGAATTCATTACTGTTTGCCTGCTATGCTCCTGGATGCCTCATGGAAACTGAGCAATTTAGAAATTTGTACTGAGCATTTACTGAGCCTGGGCATGCTCAGAAGAGGCAGACAGGCGATTAACATTCAGTCATTGGCTGTGATGTTAACAGTCAAATCCACAACTGACAGTTACTAACTGGAAGAACCAGGAAGCAGAAACTGGGGCAACGGGACATTGTGCAGGATTTAAGGTTAGACTTATATATTTCACATTTCAAACTATTAACGTTTGTGGTTTTGGGGGGTGATTTACCTGTATGTAAGTTTTCATTTTGGGGCTGGACATGCCCTTTAAATAAATGTAAAAGAACACAATGGTCAGTGACCACACTGTGTTATACTGGAATGCTGAGAAATAAAACACAAACCCCATGTTAGGAAGGTAAATTTTCCAGCACCCACATCAGAACGAGATGCTCTGCTTTCTGATTCAGTGTTGTTCTGATGCTTTCGCTGTCCTTTAAACCTGTGGACCCCCAGTTAATTTGAAATCTACAGCTGCCAGCATGCCTTAATTGCAAAGCATCCATCATCTGCAGGGACACAGGTTTGACATCCCTTCACCCTGCTTTAACCAATGTATTCAGTAACTCTCAAGTTATATGTACTTCTAAATCAGGAGTTTCAACGCTACAAGTCAGATAAAATGTGATTGAAACTATTTCCTTTAAATGCAAAATGCACCTTGGTTAAAAACTGAAATGTATTACCATCTCTTTGTAGACTGAAATGTAATAAATGTAATAAAATTAGATTATATACATAGATGAACAAAACGTATGAGGCTGGGTAAATTGGATTAGACAATTGATTTGTTAAAAACACCTATTCAATCGATTAGTTGTTAATTTTGGGTCAATATTAGGGAATAGACCATTTTCAAAAATATTATAAATATTTATTTAAAAATAAAATTGATCAGAAAATGCCTGGGTTTAATATTGATCTTTAAAAAGCTAAGGAAATTTTACATCTTGTATGGCCAGCACAAGACTGCTTTGTTCACAAGTTTTTCAAGATTTGTAGTTTGAAAATCATTCACACATCAAGCTTCTAATCTTACGTCCAATTAACGGACGTCAGTCAAAGCCGGGTCAAAATTAACAAAACTGCCTCATCTGCTGCTGTGCGTGTGTGTAGAAAGTGTGTAGAATCAGCAGAGGAGTCCTAAACCTGCTGGTGACCGATTGGGTTCTGTGAGTTTAGAAGCATCTTTGGAAAAGGTAAGTATAATGAAAAGTAGGTTTGGGGAGATTTTTAAGATGGAGGAGAGGCCCTTTCTCGCTGTATTTAATTTAACTTTTATTGATTCAGTCTAGTCAGCTGTTTTCAAATTAAAAAAAAAAAAAACAACAACTTGCAGACCCCAAAAAGTGTTTAACTCTGTTTTACCTGGGTCTCTAGTTTATTCTGTGAAGCAATGCCAGTGGACTGGAAAAGAGCTGGCAATTAAAAACCTGACCAGTTAGATTGACATCTGTACTGGGAAACATTTTATGCTAGAATTACTCTATGTCCAGGTGTATTCAGTAATCACCATTAAGAAAAAATATTGTGTATGTTTTATATTGCAGTGGATACATTTGCAAAATATTTTGACACGGTGTTACATGATCATTTTTATAGATAGTTCGTATTTGTAGTCCTGTGGTGAACTTGATAAAGGAATTATTTGTGTAAAGAATAACAGTAATAGTTCTGCTAATCAACAACTTAGAAGACAACTTGGATCTATCTCTTATAATGCTGTTACTATATTTAATAATGTAATAGAAACCATCTCTGATAAATAGTGGTTTTGTGGAAAGGGATTTGGTTATCAAGGCTGTATAGCCAATAAACTGCTTATTCCCTTTAGTGGCATCAGTATGGCATCAGTACTTATAAATATTAGAGATGGACGAAACTCACCAGTTTCGTTCTGTTTTCAGATTCCCGGATCTTGGGAAAATCCAAAAAAATGTTTTCGATTATCTAATCTTGGAGGCTATTTTCGAGGATTATAAAAAATAGCCTTGAACGTTCGATAATCTTCGAAAATACGATCTGGCACTACTTTCGCATTTTCGTATTTTCGAAGATTATGGAACGTTTGAGGCTATTTCGATAATTAAAGAAAATAGGCTCCGAAGTCCGGACAATCCCTCCAGATATTTCGGATTTCGGAACCGAGGGGTTCCGTGTCGGATCCGGATCCCATCTCTAATAAATATGTGATCTCTGGCGATGTTTTTTTAGACAGGAATATTCCTTTAAATTCTAGGATTAGAACAATGTCCTGTATCCGTTGTTATGGTTCCTGGGTGCTATGGACTTACAGCTCTGATTAATTGCCATCTTCTAAAACTTGTACTCCAAAAAGTAATGCTGTACTGTACAATGAGCAGGTTAATGAGCTCCTTTAAATGCTGAATTTTTGGTTGGAGTTTGGTGCTATTAAGAACCAGGGGTTCCATTATTTATAATTTGGTTGGTTGTTTCTTTAGTTCATAAACACTAGTATATATTTTACTGCATATTGGATATCGTTTGCACATTAAACAATTTCTATTTTTATGATATGTTTCAAATCGAAATGGTGATATATTTTTGTTGTTTAATCTGCAAATAGTCTGTAAAAATGCCACAGCTATTGTACTGAATCTATTAACAGAATTTTTGTTTGTTTCGTCTGTTTTTAGAATTTTCAGGTACCCAGGATAACAATAATTTGGTGACTGTTGAAGGACTTCTGTTAAGTTAAAACTGAACCGAAATGGTGTATTAAATGATACAGTTCACTGCCTTTACATTTATGTAAGCATTCCCTCCAAATTAAATATCAGGCTACTTATAAAGCACATTGGAAAAAGTTCAAGAGAACTGCTTTATTATTGGGTTTTACCTTATCCTGGAGAATGTTCATGTAGCAAGGACAGAATGTTTCTGTTCTGTTCTTCACTATCTAATATCCTCTTGTAGCCATTCCAGTGAAATAATTAGTTTACCGCACTGTTCTCATTTCCGATATTCGGAAAAGCCAAAATCAAAAAAGAAATAAAAGGGAAAGAAAGGTGTTTTGTATTTAGCATCTGCAGTGATGCAACCTTCAGCACCCTGCTCTACACTTTTATGGTGTGTAGCAACCTTTGTTATAACATGGAATTTTTTGAAGAATTTCTATTGATATGGAACTTGTTATTTAGAGAAGATCCGCTCCTAATATCAGGAAAGATATATTTGCACATCCCTGGCCTGTATTCACAGATCAGTGCTGTGGAGTACTTTGGAACCATGTCAAGAGTAATGTCAGCATGGACAGTTCATCAGGATTGGGTCAGTTAGGCACTTTTTCTAGTGAGCCACTGATCCATGTGCAGCTATAAATAGGGGTCTGTGAATGATTTCTTTGGTACATTAAGCTACAGATGCAGGCAATGGAAAAAACGAAATAGTAGGGGTAATAGAATAAAATAAATAGAATTTTATAGTTTCCTTTTCTTATTAAATAGAAAAATGTTTTTGTTTTGCCATTTGACACCCTGTGTACATGTAATATGCAGTGTTACCATTTCCTATCACACAGGAGATTTCTGATAAATACTGCACCTTATGTGTGGCTATGCAGACATTTTTTTCACATTTCTCCCCCAAATCTCTTTCTTTTAAGGGAAAATGGAATATGTAATTTTTCCCAGCTTGACTCCAGGCATTTTCAAATATAAAGTGCGCTAGCCAACTGGCAGAGTAAATAATAACATGCGGGTAGAAAACAAGCACTGGACGTTTGACAAATAGATTTGTTGTATCCTAGTGCTTTGATAAAATAAATGTGTAGTAAAATATACCCTGTAGGATAGCTAATCAGTGCATGATCTAATAGTAACCAGAAAGGGGCATCAGAAATGTGGATGAGAGAAGCCAGATTGGTTTGTACAGTAATAGATTTATAGTTAAAGGATAAGTATCGTGTATAAAGTTTATTTTAAAAAAAAACTGTGAAAAGTACATGGGACAGGGATATAGGATTGGTAATTCCAAACTCCCAATATTGTTTCTGTGAGGAGCTCCTGTCCAAAGAAACTGATTCTTCCAGTCTTCCTCCTGGCTTCAGCACTATCTTTAAAACAGGAATAGTCCAGGACTAACCTGGTAAATGAACTGTTAGTGCTGTATCTCCTCAACAAAATGATATTGTGAGGTAGGAATAATCAATCCAACCTCCCTGCCCCAGGTACTTTACATTTTTAGTATAGTTATCCTTTAAGGAACCCTGATTATTTACACTTTACAGAAACCATAAGCCACCTTGTGTCTTAATTCGTCTGGTTCCTTAGTAACCTGCCTTCAGTGTCTGCACCATACCCATTACTGTATTTTCTTTCCTGAATGTTCCAATATAGAATAAACAACATTATGGGTCGACGTACATATATGAAATATTTAATGTTTGTTTGTGTTTCTTTATATGAAAGTTTATTTTTACATTTATCCTGGTGTCATAAACTGCAGTAAATAACTATGTTTGTTCTGATAGACTTGGTACAATAAACACTCTATAGGCCTTTTCTACAATAGTGAAACATAAATAGGTATTATTTGTGTTTTATTTGAACATTACACATAATCCCATATTCTTTTGCTTTGCCTATTTGAAGTATACAGTAAAATCACTGTGCAATGTAAAAGATAAGAAGCATTTGGCGACCCCAATGCACCAGGTTAATAGCTCTAAGTTCCAACAGGAGCGCAACAATAATCATTTCCCTAAGTATTTAATGGAGTTCATTAACCAGTTATTTGTAATGTTGGGTTATATACGTACAATATAAAACATGTATGCAAGCTGGAGACAATCTGCAGCCCTAGGGTCCAGAATATAAATAGAAGGCACATACTGCAAAATCATGATATGTTAGATTAATGGATTTTCCTTGTATTATATTATTCTATTATTTTGTAGGCTGACCCTATATAAGCAATGCATTTTATCTTCTCTTGGCTACAAAACATATATATAGTATATATACTGTGCAGTAATTGTCCATTATTCTCTCCTACATGGAGTTGGAGATCACATCCAAGGAATTTAAAAAAAATCATGTCTTCATACAGAATACTTGTATTACCCTTTATTCAGGGGTATCAGTGTCAGGCTTGGCTCTGCCAGCCAAATGGCCACAAATGTCCAATTATCTTCTAAAATGGCCGCTCGTATGACAGGCATCATGGCTGGAATTGAGCATGTATACGGGGTGTAATGGTTATGGGCTGCACCTGCACAGATTTCATTGTTCATAGTTTTATCAGTTAGCTATTGTGAATGGGGTGTATTTATTTTGTTCGGCCTTCTTTAAATCAGGAATTTTAAATGCTGTTTGTCACCAGAGTTACTAATCCCAACCCCAAGAAAAGACATAAATTGTGAGACCAGATACTTATTTGTGTTAAAAATGTATTTTCAAAAACAAAGTTCAATTGCAAAGAGCCAAGAATCCTGCTTGAAATGAACAAGCTTCTAATGTAATATGTATAGCCATTCTAATATCTAATATGTATATCTATTGTATTCAATGTGTGCGTTATTTTAGCTGATACATGATTCTGCTATATTCAGTTTTCATTAAAGGGCATCTATAGTGGGAAATTTATTTTTTTTGTTTCTATGTGTTCCATAATTCCCCCCAACCCCTAGAGTAACTTTATTTTCTTCAGTTTCCTCCTCTGTCCCCAGATATACAAGTTAAAAGAAGTGAAGATTTCAATACACCACTCCTGTTTAAGCTGTCAATCAAATCCCCTAACAGCATGCCGGTATAATGTGTAGGCTTACACAAGATTTACAGCAAGTCTCCAAATGACTCCTTCCAGCTCACTAAAAAGCTTGGCAAATGCTGGGTTAAAAACAGACGTAAAGAGAAGGAGAAGTCCCCTTCCTCCCTTTCACCAATTTATTGCCTATCAAAGGGAGACGGGCTGCAGTGATAAAGCAGGACTCGGCTCTTTTCTAACTAACCCCCCTCCCATTCCTTATGTAGCAATTATATCCAGAACAACAGAAAAACTTCCTTTCTACAGACTTTTTTTTTTGTTTACAAAGATTAGAGTGATGTGTCATGTGTAGGAGGATTAATGCCCTTGAGCAGCTGGATTATATAAATGGGGGAATGACCAGAGAGGGGAGGGGGAGTGGGGAGCTCTGCAGTAAATCAAAGAGGAAGGTTGAAATAAGGCAGAATACACTAACCTTTAATGTCTGGATTGGAGCAATGTATACATTTCACTGTAGATGACCTTTAAAGGGCCTGTCCACCCCCAAAACTATAAGTTAACCCACTACTGGCCCCACTCTGTAGTGTAATATAATCCTTACCTTACATCACAGCTCCAAATGGTTCTCCTGTAATCCCCCCCAAAGTCCCAAAAACTGACCACCAGGAGGATAGTAGAGTCCATATAGGACTCTGCCTCCTGTCTCTCCTCCGGGAGAAGTTTGGCATGCGCACTGCAGGCCTCCCCCCTCTCCCTTCCTCTCCCTTGAGGATAAATCTAAATTTATTTTTTTGACTTTAGTTACCCTTTAAATATGGCTGCCACCGTAATGGATAAGTAGATCAGTAGGTGTGTGTACCTGGGTCTGGTTGAGGGGGTATGTCTTTTTTGTGTTTACAATCATAAAATTATCTTTTATTGGGAATAAATCTAAATAAATTTTTTGGACTTTAGTTACCATTTAAATATGGCTAACATGGGAATGGAAAGGTAGGTCAGTAGGTGGGTGTACCTGGGTCTGTGTGGGGGGTTGGGGGTATCACCATTTGTATTTATGATCATGAAAAAAACTGTTCTGAAATATCCACATTTGAGGATTGTTACCATTATAGTCTATGGGAAAAAATGTCCGGAAATTTGCCGATAACGCCGTAACGCTTCTGCGGATTCCTTAGCTAGAAGATAGCACACTTCTCCTATATGCCCTATGTCTTTAGCTCAAAAACTGTGGGAGGAGATATGGTCCAAAAAAGCAGAAGAAGAAAACGGAAGAAGAAGAAATAGAAAGAACAGTAATTTGGCTTTTTTAATAATAATTAATATCCACCCATTTTATACATTAACAGAGATAATGCATTAAAGTCAATTGTAGCAAAGTTTTAGCAAAAAACAACCTTGGCTATAATTCTAGCTTGGGGTGTTCACCTTACAAGCAATCTGTGGCCATACATCATCTCTAGCATTTGAATTTGGGCATGATCCTCTTGCACATCCAGTTTAGTTCAAATTGCTGACATACTTTATTCCCATTGTAATGCTGCTTTAAAAGCTAGCCCTTCTAGCTCCCCTAGACAACGCATCACAAACCCTATAGGACTGCATTATAAATACCATCAGCAGAAGGGCCCAAAAGAGAATTTGGGCGTATCCCACACCTTTGGTATCACTTTTCACTTTCCTCTGCCCCAGTCCCGACAGCAATTCCAGCAAACCGTCAAACTTGGAAGGAGACTCCACACAGCAATCCACTGCAAACAAGGTTTATTTCAGTCATTCTGAGGCGCATTAAACAAATCAATTGTGGCTCCAGCCTAACCCTCACCTGATTGGTCACAATCTACCTGGTGTTTGTGTGTGCCTGAGATGCCAGAGTGTTCCTCTCCTAATGCTCCTCTACAACTATGTAAGGGTTGAGGTATACGGTCAGATAGACGGGGGTGGCATAGCGAACTTGGGCATGAGTATTTGTGTATATTCTACACACTGACTTACATTTGTTTAGCTATGCTTTACCTTTAAGGATATATCATCAGCTGTTCCCATTTTAATGTTTTCAGCCTGATTGATACAACTAAACATATATAAAATAATTTGTGCTGTTTTATCTAATTTGAAAAAAAAAACGAACGTAAGCCGCATTCCTGTCTCACTGCTCTCAGAATAAAGAATATTGCAACATCTTCTTTACCCAAATAAATCTAAACTGTTATTTATCACACATTTCCATCTATGATCCGTCACTGACTAGCTGAACAGCAATACAACAAACCTCTTTTTGAAATAACATGGAGCATCCAAACTGTGGATCAGTCTTGAGTCCTGAATTGCTGACAGCATTTTCACGTTGCATTCGTTTTGTTTCCTGTTTATTAAAGCTGAAAGCTTGCAGTATCATTTTCATGCTGGAAATCAATTGACATCAAATAAACATCCATCCATTTGCCAAGAACAAAACATTTTCATTTACTCTGCAGTTAATACCCATGAGAAGCCACGGGGACCTGGTAGTTTTACATTTAGTGCAGATAGCTATTAGCTCTCATTCATAATTACGTGTCAGGTAAAGGCAATGTTTGGAACATTATGATTATGTTACAGGCACTGGTCGCCTAGAGACCATGAAGAGTTCTCTTCCTTAAAGGGATAATATACTCTTAAAAATATCTTACTGTGATACCAATTCATTATTAAGACCATTGTGTGTTTGGCAATGTGGTGATGCAGTTTTTTCTCTGTTAACTGAAAGAAATGCAGTATATTATTGCTTTATATATATATATTCCCTCTCTACCTGAAAATCTTAATATTTTTTTCTTGAACATTCCATATTTCTACTTCTCTTTTGTAGGGTTTGGTTTTAATTGAGGATTTCCATTCACCTTGTAATTTACCTTGCTTAAAAGGATAGGGAGACTGTACATAAATTGGCCCAAGCTTACTAAAAACACAGGGATCATCTTTATTATTAGACTTATACCTGATGTCAGTGGCTTTGTCTGTATTTGCTGGTGGGGGTTACATACTAAAACATATACAGGGATATTCAATAAAAGTTCTTATCGTTAAAATGGTGCTAATTTTGCCTTTCCCAATCAGATGTTAGCTTTCAAATGTTAAAGGGCATGTCCACCCTTAATATAAACTTTTAGCATATAATAGAATACAGTCCCCCAGCCCCAACCACTATAAAATTAATTTAAGAAAGTCACCAGATGTTTACTTACCTTCCCTCTCTCCTCCGACGCCCGGCCCGGCCTTCTGCTTGCAAGACACTGCAAGCAGGGGGCGGGACCGGCAGCCGCGTCCGTGATTGGCTGAGAGGCAGCCAATCACAGACGCGGCTGACGGCTTCTCAGAATGCCGGGGGAGAGAGGGAAGGTAAGTAGAGTTCTGGGGACTTTCTTAAAATTATTTTTTTGCGGTTAGGGCTGGGGGAACATATTCTATTATACGGGCAAGGTGTTTTATGGTAGGGGGAGGGATAGCAAAACGGGAGGGAGAGCGAGGGGGAGAAGGGCTGCAGTACGCATGCCAAACCTCTGCCGGAGGCCAGATAGGAGGCAGAGTCCTATATGGACTCTGCTATCCTCCTGGTGGGCAGTTTTTGGGACTTTGGGGGGGACTACAGGAGAACCTTATGGAACTGGTAAGGATTTTACTACATTACATGGTGGGGCCATTAGTGGGGGGGATTATAGTTTTGGGGGTGGACATGCCCTTTAAATAAGCTCTGATTGGTTGGGGCAAAATTAGCACCATTGTTAACGATAAGAACTTTTATTGAATCTCCCTGATAGTTTGCTGATTCTCCTTTAAAGGGCATGTCCACCCCCAAAACTATAATCCCCCAACTACTGGCCCCATCATGTAGTGTAGTTTAATCCTTACCTCACATCCCAGCTCCATATGGTAGTCCCCCCCCCCCCCCCCCCCCAAAGTCCCAAAAACTGCCCACCAGGAGGATAGCAGAGTCCATATAGGACTCTGCCTCCTACCTGGCCTCCGGGAGAACTTTGGCATGCGTACTGCAGCCCTTCTCCCCCTCCCTTTCCCTCCCTCTCAGGATTCCCTCCCCCTAGCGTTAAACCCTTAATATATAGGATTCCCCCTGTCCCACCAACCCCAACCGCTATATTTATATTCTTAGAAAGCTCCCCAAACTTTAATTTCCTTCCCTCTTTCCCCCGCCGAAATGAACTCCTGACAGCCGCGTCCGTGATTGGCTGCCGCTCAGCCAATCACAGACGCAACTGACGGTCCCGCCCCTCTGCTTGCATTTTCTTGCAAGCAGAGGGCCGGCAGTGTGGCGGAGGAAAGAGGGGAGGTAAGTAAAGTTTGGGGAACTTTCTAAAAGTATAAATATAGCAGTTGGGGCTGGGGGGACAGGGGGAATCATATCCCAAAAATTAATTTTTAGGGTGGACATACCCTTTAATAATTATATTTATCTTATGTGTTTGCTATGACAATGGTTTCTACATATAACTGGGACATATCAAACTGCAGGTCATATTTATAAAGAATCCATATTTGTTAATACCAATATCAATCCTTTTACTGGCCACAGTGTTATTTTACTGTGCAGTTGTAACACTGTGGTCAGTATTTTTAGTGTGTTATTTTACAACCACAACGCAAAATAACGCCAGAGGCCATCAACTGGCCAATACTGGATGGTATTAAAAAACACTGCAGTAAAAAATGACCACTGTGGCTGAAAAAAATACCACTACCAGGGGTATTTTACAACTGCAATAAAGGATAAATATCAATAATAATCTATATCAATCCTTTATAAATAGGCACTGTCCCAAGGTTTCTGAAGGTAACACCCTTGCACCATTTGTCCTTTTGATGAATGTTTTCTGACTTGAATATAAACATGCAGCAGTGTATAAATAAAATCTGTACTTAATATAAAGATCATGCCCCAGCCCTGCTTTTCTTCTCCCCAAAGCCTTGTGTGTTTTTTCATTATCTCTCGATTTGGGCTGTATTTGGAATTACTTTTGGATCGCCATTGGCTACGTTATTTTTAGGCGTAAGACCTGGCAAGGCACACCCATAAATGAGCATGTTATTATTTTACAGTGGCAGAATAAGTGGCAACGCACAAAAGGAAATAATGTTCTAGACACCAAAACAAGAAGCTATAGCCTGTTAATTTACTGCTAATGCTATTTTTCCCCTGATCTTCTCTACTGTCTAGCATTCAAGTTCTTCGCTCTGGTTACTTTAGAATGAAAGGGGGTTGAGTTCTAACTTTAGTTCCCCTTAGAGCATCTGTTCTGTTTTATATTTAATATATCTGTCTTCATGGAATTCAGGGCCAAGCACATTACAGAGCAGCACCCTGTAGGGAGGCAGCAGTTTTGATGCCATAAAAAAAAATTCTGGCATCATGTGTCTGGGGCACATGATTTTTACATGTGTCTGACCCAGATGCCAGGGCCCCCAAAAAATGCCGTTTGTACAAAACACACATTTACGGGAGTTACTGTCACTTAAAATAGCAGGGGAAGCTGTGACTTTCACTGCACAACACAATGCAGCTTTGACTCCTCCCCATCCCTTCTGACTGGCAATTCATTTGATCAAAATCAATGTTTGTCAGCCCTGCAGATCAAAAATCAATGTTGGGCATCATTTACCAGTCACTGTGGGCATAATTTACCAGTCATTGTAGGCATTATTTGCCAGTCATGTGTATAAAGCCCCTCCCACTTCTGGAAAAGTCACACCCTACTTCTGGACAAACCATCTCCCACTTTTAATTATAAAACCACGCAGCAGCACGTCGAGAGGAAACAGCTATTGAAAATAGAGACGGCCCTGATAGCATTAAACAAGGCTCCAACAGGAAAAGTTGCTTTGTGTCTTGGGGGAAAAAGTGCAATTTGTGTAAAATAATATATCCAATAGAATTTGTCTTTTCAAGCACTAGGGATTTATAGCAATTAACTTTCAATTATAATTAAAATATGAGACATATATTCCAATTTTTGAGAATGGGCGTGCTACCATCCTTAGAATACATAACCCCCCACCCCCCCCTCCCTTTTTCTTTTTGTATTCTGAACAGTGCTGGGTGTTTAGTTTTAAATATCCTTTAAAATAGGAGCCTGTACATTATCTATTTTCAGCTTATTTTATGAGGATCTTCCTTAAAGCAATCTTTTATATTGTGAATTGAATTTCTTAAAGTAATCATTTTTTTGAAGCTTAAAAATAATCACCAGGAAACGTTGTGCAGTCTTGTATTTAAATTAAAAGGAAAGAAGCTTTAAGAGGAGAGTAAGAAAAAGTCTTTAAGCCTCTTTGATTTCTGTGGGTTTTTTTTTTATATTTTCCACCAAACTTTCTCCTGAACTGATCTCCAGAAACACAGAATTCTGTCTCGCTAGTCCCAGAGAGTGGGGATTGGAGGTTCTGGGGGCATTGCTGAGTGGGTCTGGGGGAATTGGCATGAAAAGAACTTGCTTATGTCCTGCCTTGCTACCCTTGAATATTGGGAATTATCCAGCAGTAAGGGCTAGGTCACACTAGCACGGTTTTGATGCGTTTGCTCATGCAACTTTTTTCAACCATTTCAAGAGGTAAAAGAGGTACAAAGTTTAAATAATTTGTCCTGACATAGATTGGAAATTGTTGGTTAAAACAATGTTTTGTGTGTAGCTTGCCTACACAAATACTAACCAGACATTCACCTCTAGAAAATCAAAATTTTCAGTCTTTTTAAAGTGCATGTCCACCCCAAAATTTTACTTTTGATATGTGGTAGGGCATGCTCCCCCTGCCCCAACCGCATTAATATAATTGTTAGAAAGTCCCCCGATTCTTACTTACCTGCCCTCTCTCCCCTGCTGCAGTGTTCAGGCCCTCTGCTTGCATGGAATTGAAAGCAGGGGGCGGGACTGGCAGCCGCGTCCGTGATTGGCTGAGAGGCAGGGAGGGCTGCACTGAGCATGCCTCAACCTTGATGAGGTTGAGGAAGTCTCAGGCACAGCATGAGTCACACACTGCTCCTACACAGCAGTTTCCTGGACTTTGGAGGGGCACAGCAGGGGAACTATTTTGAGCAGGAATGTAAGGTAAGGATTGTTTTAAACTACTTGATGTGGCCAGTAAGGGGTTAAATTTTAGTTTTGGGGGTGGACATGCCCTTTAACTTCTCCTCCCATCTACCAAAATTTCACTCTAATATATATTTGGCTATTAGAGATGGCCAACTTCCTAAAGTTCAGTTTGTTTCTGAATTTTCGTATTTCAGTAAAAAGTTTGATAGTTCGAAAACGGAGCAATTAAAGTCAATGGGGAAAAATAGTTTGAAAAGTTTGTTGTATTCAATTAGATCATCTGGACCTGAAGTTTAATTCTTGAAGACGTTTTGCTAGTCATCCAACTGGCTTTCTCAATTCAGAATGACTTGTAAGAATCTGTGGCAATTATGTACCTATGCAATCACGCCCTTAACACCTGGCTGTGATATGCTAATTGAGATCTTCCAGGGTACATAATTGGGTTATGGCCGCATTCGAGGGTTAGCGAATGCTCCATTTGAGGGATGTTGCAAATTCGAGGGTTACTGAACACCACATTCTAGGGTTATGGAGCGCTAAAGTCGAGAGTTATTGGTTAGAAAATACTGCTTGTGCTGTGAACCAGAACCTTCAGCTTCTTTAGGTATAATGAGAATAGTTCATAGCAGCTGTAAGGCTGCATTTGCCCACTGTTTATTCTGTTGGTCTGTTAAACTGTTGGCACAGTTTAGTCTGTTAAACTGTTGGCACAGTTTAGTATAATATTGTTAAATTAGCATAATAATATTTGTTAAATAAAAAAGGAGAGTAATCAGCTGTGTGCGGGCCCTGTATGAAATGAGATTATTTATCGTATGAAATTGTTTATTATCTGTTGTATTCAATTACTGTTGTATTCAATTAGACCAACTGGACTTGAAGTTTAGTTCTTGAAGATGTTTCGCTAGTCATCCGACTGGCTTTCTCAATTCAGAATGACTTGTACAAGAATCTGTGGCAATTATGTACCCTGGAAAATCCCAATTAGCATATCACAGCCAATCACGCCCTTAACACCTGGCTGTGATATGCTAATTGGGATTTTCCAGGGTACATAATTGCCACAGATTCTTGTACAAGTCATTCTGAATTGAGAAAGCCAGTCGGATGACTAGCGAAACGTTTTCAAGAACTAAACTTCAAGTCCAGTTGATCTAATTGAATACAACAGATATACCATGACCTGGATGAATGAGAACCTTCACAAGAAATTGTTTATTGTATGAAATGAGGTTGATTAAGGGAAGGAAGCAATGAGAAAATACCGTTAACTTAGAACTTCTTGTTTAGATAATTCCCCTTTATACTGTATGAGATCATGAACTTCTATAGAAAAATAAGGTGGATACATGTCTGGTAAATAAATTCTTGTCAGATCATAATTAAAAGGGAGGGGCATTCATACAACTTTAACTTTTTTCTCCATTGCAGTTAAGTCCCCCACATTGTTGAAACAAATGTTTAATTAAGGCTTTAGTTCTCCTTTACATAAATAATTATACAATTTAATTATTATTTTTACAATAAAGTAAATGATGCTGGAAGAGAAAATAATAAAAATGTCTATCAAAAAAAAACAAAAAAAAATTCATATGTAAAAGTGACAAGAGGTAACGTGTTCTGATCAGCTATCTTTCTCTATTATTTTATTTTCTAGCTATGTCTTTTTTAGAAATCCAAAGAAATTTTCACCTTTTAAATTATGATACTGGCTCTGTAACAAGAGGCCATAGTGCAGTGATGGCGAACCTTTTAGAGACCGAGTGCCCAAACTGCAACCCAAAACATGCTGACATGACAATTTAATCTGAATACTGAGATTTGATTGAAACAACTCAGACAGATAGACACAGACAGGATACAGTAGATAGATTATTAATACCACATTACCAGGCAAGTTTAAGATCCAAAACAGTGACTCAAGAAGAGCTAAACTTTAAAGCGCAAACATAAAATCAATTTACTTTTATTTTCGGTAGAAATCATCTTTCCCTCGGCTTGTCAGGTCCCCCCCCCCCCATATAAAACTCAGTGAGAATACCCCAGTTCCCTTCAAACTATGCAGAGCAGATGGAGACATCAGTACAGTAATCTGAGCAAATTTAACATCCCTCACCTCCTTAGCATGCTGTGGCAGCCACGGGACAGAGAAGGACAGAGAGCTCATGTGCAGCAGTTTCTTACTGCACTCCCCATCCTTGTGTGCTAGAATGTGCAGAAGCAGACAGAAAGAGATACACTGATGTTAACTTAACCCGCTCTCTGCTACAGACAGCCGCTACACTTTCTCAAGGGCTGGATTTTAAAAAAATGGGAGCAGACCGGGCCATTTCTGGTATAAAAACTCTGGGGAACTCTGCTGTGCATGAGTGCCCACAGAGAGGCCTTTTGAATGCCACTTCTGTCACCTGTGCCATAAGTTCGCCACCACTGCCATAGTGTGACATATTGGCTTTTATAGGAAATACTATATAGAAAAAGCCCCTAAGGTTATGAAGTAACTTGATATTATGTAAACTGTAAAAACTGAAACTGCATCTTTAGCATGTGGATGGGGCTTGCCAGAGTTTGTTTATAAGCAAAGATTTTCCCTGTCCTTGTGCTCTCTTATTGTTAATGCTGTGTAGGGTGAATAGCAGACTTGACTTAAGGTGTAAAACTAAACTTTGGACAACAAGATATCGCCTAGATATAGACAAATACCGATTTTTCATTCTACTCAATAATAGAAAAACAATCTAAATATCATTTATGGAATGTCCTAACACCAGAGATACTTTTCTCAGTCTCTGAATTTTGCATTTTGTATTGTCCCCTTGACAATACTTTTTTTTACTTTGTTAAATTGTCACATGAACATTTTGCTAATTAATATTTAGAGCTTTGTTTCTGAAAAATGGTCTCGATTAGGGCAATACCATAAACATTCTGGACATTATAACCCCCTAGCAAAATGGAGCTGTGCCTAACTACTTCCTACTCTAAATGCCCTCCACTATTCCCCCTCCCCCCTCCCTTCTCTCATTAACATACCTACCTTCCTTCTGGTTCTAGTCCATGGGGTCCCCGGGCTGTTTTTCCCCAGACTATCGCCCTTTTTTCTGGACTTTCAAGGGTGAAGATTTTAGAACAATAAGCTGCATGGGTGAGCCTCGGTAAAAAAGTCCCATTGTGTCCTCTATGCAGCAAGTTACAAATTTCTACAATTTACATTCGTATATTTTCATCTCTGATTTCCTATTCTCATGATCGCTTATAGATTTCGCCCAATAACAGCTTAGGAAATGAAGGATTTTTATCAGTCTTCAGATTTTATATTTTCATAGTAGAAGCCATACAGCATGTAATTATCTGATTACTTTTATAATGAACTCTGTCATATCAATGTGCTCAAATTACTCTATACATGGATTTCACAATAAAATACATTACTTAAAAGATGCTGACTTTCTGATTTGAAATGTTAATATACTGCTTGTTTTATCTGTTTACAAAAATGGGAATATTTGTATCTTCCCATTCCAAAGGAATTTGATGAAGTGAGATAAATGTTATGTGAACTCTCAATGTACAGTCCTCAAAGCATTTTTACAGAATTAGCTATGGAAGAAGAAACTTCCCATAGACTTTGCCTGCATAATGAATTTCTCCTTATCTACTTTGCCCGAGGGAACATAAATGAGAGGAAAAGTTTTTTTTATGCAGAGGTTATCCATGCTTTGCCTTGGTTACTGAAACCAAATATACTTTCTTCCATCAGTGGTCACACAGGGGTGTAGAATGCACTTGCGCTGAACTTTAAGTTTTTTTCTTTTCCCTGAATGAATCAATGGCCTAATACTGAAACTAGCCATAGTGGATTTTACACATTTAATTGATGGTCTCAGTACAGGAACCATAAAATTATCAGTAACATTGCCTCTTAGACTCTATATAGCACTGTATATAACATTTCTTTAATTGCTGTTGGATGCTGTTGTTTTGATGATTTGGTTAAAAAGTTTGGCCACAGTCATTGGTATATATTTGCCCACATTCATTGGTACATAAGTTTGCCCAGTCATTGGTACATAAGTGTGCCCATAGTCATTGGTAAATAGGTTTCCCATAGTGACTGGTACATAAGTTTGCCCTCAGTCATTGGTATATAAGTTTGCCCACAGTGATTGGTACAAAAGTTTGTCCACAGTCATTGGTACACAAGTTTGCTTACAGTCATTGGTATAAGTTTGCCCACAGTCATTGGTATATATATTTGCCCACAGTCATTAGTATATAAGTTTGCCCACAGACATTGGTATATAGGTTTGACCACAGTCATTGGTATATAAGTTTTCCCACAGTCATTGGTACATAAGCTTCCCAAAGTCATCGGTACATAAGTTTACCCACAGTCATTAATATATTAGTTTTTCCACAGTCATTGGTCCAGTCATTTGGATATTTGCCCAGTCATTGATACACAAGTTTGCCCACTGTATACCAATGGGGCAAACTTGGTACTTAAGTTTGCCCACAGTCATTGGTATAAAAGTTTGCTCACAGTGATTGGTTCACAAGTTTCCCACAGTCATTGTTACATAAGTTTGCCCACAGTGATTGGTTTATAAGTTTGCCCAGTCATTGGTACATACGTTTTCCCACAGTCATTGGTACATAAGTTTGCCCACAGTCATTGGTATATAAGTTTGCCCACCGTCATTGGTACATAATTTTGCCCATAGTGATTGTTACATAAGTTCGCCCACAGTCATTGGTACATGTTTGCCCACACCCATTGGTACACACATTTGCCCACACCCATTGGTACACACATTTGCCCACAGCCATTGGTACACACATTTGCCCACAGTCACTGGTACATACATTGGCCCACCAATCATTGGTCCAGTAAGTTAGATGTTATTACCTCAAAGAGACAGTGTAGCATAGTCTCTGATGGCGAGTCTCCTAACTACTTGACTCTGTTCTCTGCACAGTGCACCAAGATGTTTGGTGGGTCACATCCTGATCAGTACTGCGCCATGTGAACGGGCCCCAACAGCATGTTATGCAGACTATGCGTGTGCGCAGCATGTTACGAAGACTATGAGCCTGCCAATTGTTAATGTCCGTTTTTTTTATAATTATAATTTGATCGGCATAATAACGGGGGGCACTGCATCTGTGAACATGCCTCATCGTGTCCCAGTCCAGGCATGATAGAATAAGAGCATACATAAGCATAAAGTACAATAAAAAATGTGGATGAGCAGTATCCGGAAAATAAGACTCTCAGAGGATGTCTTTACGTTGCTGGTTTATTCACATAACATGTTTCGGGTTCAAGACCCTTTCTCAAATGTCACAGTGCAAACACCACAATATAACACAGTACACAGGAAGTGACATACCCACTTCCTCTGTTCACCCCACCCACACCAATGAACCAATAGTTCAATCAAAGTCCATGATTCTCAGTGACATCATCACCTCAAGTCCAAAGGTTGCACATCCAATGGTAATCCATTAGTGATGGAGGTAAAACAACTAAAAATTTAAAATCAAACATATATACATAGTAAAAGACACATGGAATTGCAAAGTGCCTACCATGTTAGACCAAAAGCACTGCCCGTTTCAAGGCCTGCTAACCAATACTGAAGGGGTCTAGGTCTAGCAATTGAATCTGAAACAAGTGACCTATAGCTATATATATCTATATACATCGACTACAAGCATGTCTGCCCTAGTTAGCATTAACATTAGCAGTAACCATTAATGATACCTATATTGAGTGTCGATCTCCTCTTATGAAATGGGCAGACGATTATCTGGAAGGAAAAATAGAAAGGAACAATCAGTGACATAGAGGTAATTTGTAATAGACCATACATAAGCATAGCAGTAGTTGTAAAAGAGAGGAACCTGTGGATTTTCTCTATATTGCAAAGAAAAAAAGTGGCAGGTTTTCGCAATATACTTTAACGTGGTTAGAAAAAGAGAGAAAGGAGTAGGTAATTACACCTAGGCAGCATGACGATTAGGTAGGGTAAATGGGGATATTGTTAACAAAAATAGAAAAAGAAGGGATATGACTAGATTTAGGTGGAAAAATGAATTGTTCAGTTTTAGAAATATTTGAAGCAGCATTGTGACATCCAGGATGAGATGGCAAAGAGACAACTGGAAATGTGTGATTGGATGTCAGGGGTAGCCAAGTAGATATGTGTATCATCTGCATATAAGTGATACTTGAAGCCAAATTAACTAATGACATCTCCCAAGGAAATAATCAAAATTTAAAAAAAAGTCATACAAGGGGGACCAAATAGTTCAGTACATAATTACTTCAATTATATAACTATATAAGTGCTTGAGCCTTGCCACAAGATGAAAGGAGGTGACTGCAAGTACTGCATTAACCCGTTCCTGCCTCTATGATTGTAGTGTGCTCAGAGATTCAGATAGCCTTTGGTATCTTTCCATTAGATGCGTAAAGAATTTAAGCTATTTTTAAAAGTCTGTCTTCTTCTGTTTTGCTTTCTACTATTTCCAGACGAAAATCCCAAACTTTCAATACCATGATACAGTTATTGTTTAATTTGGTAATTTAAATTCTGCATGTAGTATTGTCTGGCTCTCCAGATCCTATTAATATCTTACCTATGGCTTGAATATTGACCTTATGCACTGTTCAGTGGAGATCATTAAAAAATGTTGTTTGTTTAATCTAAATACTAAGGCAAGTCAACAGAAGATGTCCTAAGCATCTGTCTTAGGAAACCTCTTAGATAGCCTCTGAGCTGTCAAGTAATCATTGTGAAGTTTACTTTTTTCTGGTTCATTTATTGACTGAAACCTTGTGGGTAGAAAATGTACGATTGATGCAGCTTGTTTGACAGAAACACAAATAGATTTCTACAACATCTTAGCAATAAATAAATTAATTTATTAGAGTGCAGAACAGTAAGGAGAAAATATTTTCTGTACCTAGGAACAAAATGTTACATCATTTTCCTTTGTTCTACTGGCTAATGCTTTTTGAATTGCTCCTGCAGACATGTTTTTTCCTTTTATTATCTTACATTTCATAGTTGTTATCAATGTAGAATTCACCTTGCTGAAACAATAAGTACACAGGATGTTAACTATCACATCACTAGTTGCTACAGCAACCGTAAATGGATTTGGAGAATAAAACCCAGTGGTAATACAATGTTTCACAATCTTGTTTTTACTAGTTCTGTTTTCAATTTAATGATTAAACTTCATTATAGAATATGTGATGTATGTTCTAGGGCAGGCATGGACATTTTGTTTGACATTAGGAGACATTCAGACAACTCTAGGAACCAATTTAAGTTTCTGAGTAGCCAATTCTAAAATCATCAGTTAAAGAAATTAGTTTCTAGGGTCCTTTACCAATTAGTTCCTGGTGTTTGTCTGTTCTAAGGGCCTTAGGAACCTTATGACACAGAGATGGGTTACATTGTTTGATGGTTAGTCGTTATAATTATATTTATGAACATATCCTACATAAAGCATTACAGATATAGATTTTAGTATCCACATATTTTATGACTTATAGCGCACAATATTTTCATAGAACCTTCACAAAGATCCAGCAGTGGCAACAAAAACCTTTTACTACAGCAGATCCACCAGCCACTCCTCAACCCCTTCAAATTACCTAGTAGCACAGGTGTATAAAATAGGATGGGGATTTAGTTCAGGAACTGCAGAGTACTAATTAAAGTGTCTTGTTACTGACAACACTGTGTGTAGTTAGTAAAGCACTTGGAAGTTTGACTGCAGGTTCTTGTCTTACATCTACCCCCGTTCTTTACACTCTGGGGGGCCCGCAACAGGCAAATTCGGATTAGTTTCAATCCATCCTCTGCCCGCATTTTGTTTCCGCCTGCACCTCTAGCGCTGTAATTACATGCAGTGCACCCTCGCGCAGTGCCAGTGCGCAACTCGCAACAGGGAACTGTTTGCAACATCAGGTCAGGGGAACTAAATTAAGGGGAGGGTTTCTGCACGCACGACTCCTGCTGCAAGCCTGCAATGATCAGGTGAGGTGAGGGGGGAAATGGTTTGTTCAAGCACAAACCATGTCACCTAAGCTCTGTCACTCTGTGTGCTGTGGTGGTGAGTGCCTGCTAAGTTTTCACACACTAGTTTGTGCCAGCACTGTTTGTCTTTTTTTGTGCCAGCTGCCAACCATTATCATTTACCACTGCCAATTTGCCAACCATTTTACCAATGTCTAAATGCCTACTTGCCATACAGACAATGGAAAATGGTTGGCAAATTGGCAGTGGTAAATGGCACTTGATGCACAGACTATGCCAACCATTTACCCCTGCCAATTTTCCAACCATTTAGCAATGTCTGTATGCCAAGTTGGCATACAGACATTGGTAAAATCAAAATGGTTGGCAAATTGTCAGGGGTAAATGATTGGCATTGTCTGTTTATCAAGTGTCATTTTATCTCTGCCAATTTTCCAACTATTTTACCAATGTCTGTGTGCCAACCATTTTGCTAGTTCCAGTTTGAAAGCTTTTTACCAGTCTGTGCCAACCATTTACCAGTGCATTTCCAACCAATTTATCAGTGTCTGTGTGCCAACCATTTTACCAGTGCTCCGTGTACTAATTATTTTTACCAATATCTGTGTGCCAGGCAGTTTACCAGTGTCTTTGTGTCAGGCATTTTACCAGTGTTGGTTTGTCAGTTATTTGAAACAAAAAAAAGTGTTTTAAAATGAAAAATGTTAATGATGAATTTAGATGTTTTTTTATGGGAATGATTATTTGGTTTGCGGTGCTGTTTTGTGTTTTCGACGTGTAGGGGGGACCATGTCCAAATTTTGCATCAGGGCCCATAGGTCTGTAGCTACGCCATTGGTTCTTTATATATTATATATATATAACTGGCTGCAGGTGAAAGCATTTTTGCTTTTTCTTTCACACTCAGTATACTGTACTCAATGAACTGCTCCTCCTTGTGTTGAAGGGAAATGGCCTAGACTGCATTCTATAGTAATTTTTTATTAATTTGTAATAGTGGAGCTATTATTACAAAATAATACTTTTTGATCAGCAGTTAATGGGCTATAAGTCTAGTAAAACGTTTATAACATTATTTAAAATTTAAACACCGTGAGAAGGAATCTTTTTGAACAGTAGTCTTATTAATGTCTTGTAATGTGCCCCTTTTATTAACATACTTTCTCTCTGGATTATTGATATTTACGTAATAATGTCCCATTCAACTTTGTCTGTAGAGAAGTATCAAATATACATATTTATACATTGCATGATGGAAGCATCAAAGGAGAAATTCAAAATGGCCTCACCAGGGGCACTTCTAGGGTTTTTGCTGCCTGAGCCAAACTTTTGAATGCCGCCCTTCACACGCCGCTGCGTTAAAGTGGGTGTTTTATGATTTTGAACTTCCTATCACACAGGTATTTAAACAGTTCCTCGGACAGTCAATTACCAATAATGTAAATGACTAGAAACAGGTATGACATCCCTTTCACAAACTCCTTGTGTTTCTATTACCATATTGCCCCTTTCAGGTTTTTGTTGATCAAAATATCTTATTTTATAGCCTGTGCTGTACATGTTGGTTCAACTGTTACAATACATTAGAAATGCCATACTTTCTGTAGTATAAAAGATTTTAGACAAAAGATTTGTAAGCCTGCCACCAAGTCAAGCCCTAACCTGCATAACTAGTCTTACCTAGCCTAACAAACTAAAGCTAACCTAACCATAAAAATGTTGAAGTGGAGTTGAAGCAACTTCAAGGTACCGTGTATTGGAGTCATGCGGGCGGCACTCATTCGTCTCATGCACGTTTGCCAGTTAAGGGGATTTTTTTTTCACCACTGCCTGCCGCCTTTCTTCTTCAGTACAGAGGTGCCACCTGAGACAAATGTCTCACGCTGCCTAATGGTAGATGTGGCCCTGGGCCTCACATGCAAGAAAATTACTGCTAAGAATATTTTAGCTGTAAATCATCAATAACTTCTAGACAAGAGGCTGAATTTTAGTAAAGATGGCAGCTACGGAATCATGTTGCCACCAGTGCACAGCGTGCTCAATATTGGCAGCAGATGAGTGCATCTACAATTAAAGTGGAGTGAAGGCTTTTGGACAGTGGTCTTCATTGCAAGAAAAACATCAAGGACAAACAAATTCTGCAACCTGCAAGGATTGGGCAGCAAAATATGGGTGTAAATTTATTTTCTCTGATGACTCCCTCTTTGAACTGTTTTGGACAGCTGGAAAATTGACTGACCAAAAAAGAGAAGGTTAATGTTACAATGAGTCCTGTGCAGCACCCACAGTGAAGCAACCTTGGACATTCCATGTGTGCTGTTGATTGTCATATAAGGGTGTGGGCTTACTTAGAATTGCCATGATTAAAGAATGATATCAAAACACCCTCCCCACAGCGTCTTCTCCTTTATAGACATTACCATATACATAGAACCAGCAGAAAGAGGGGGTAATGGAACATTAGTCAGAAATTCAGGTTAGTTTTACATCCCTGAGCATTCTAACTATTGTAGATTTGCCATTTGGGGGTGATTTACCTATATAAATGTTTTCAATTGATGGCTGTAAACTGTATTACTAATCCAGACTTTTTAAATTAAAGTACAAAAAAAAAATTTGAAATTAGAGTCCATATTGCTTATTTCAGAGGTAAGAGGAAGAAGAAATAAAGAAATACGTAATGTAAAATCTTTCAAGAGGAGGACACTGAAAAATGATTCAGAATTAAGTCTGTGATAAATGTCAAAAAGCAATTAAGCTAAAACCAAAAACGAGCAAAGTAAAGTAAAGCTGAACGAAGTAAGAAACCACAGGAACCATCAATAGTAGGAAGACAAGAGCTGAGAATATGAATGAGAGGTCACTACTTAATGGAAGTACTATGGTTATAGAGGATGCTGAAAAGGCAAATGCACTAAACCAGTTTTCCCTCTGGATTAACAATAAATAGTTTCTTAATGTAAAAATGATATAGTAAAACATATGTAATGATTGAAAGAACTAAACAGACTTTATATAATATTTACAAAGTTCCTAGGCTCGATGAGGAATATCCAAGAGTCCTCAGAGAGCCTAGTTCGGTGGTATCAATATGATATTGCATTCTAGCTTCCCTTATGTCTACAGATGGAAAAGGGCTGGTGGAATTAAAGCCTTCTAAAGGGCACTTGTGCACTTTTTGGTCTCTATCAGAGAATACATTTAAAAAAAGCTTTAGGGGTTATGTTTTGAAAAAGGACCGTATAAATAGAAATACATTGGATCCCTGGCCTCCCAGGAATTTAATATAGCGGTTGTAGCTCTGGGTAGATTGCAAACTTATGCTACCCATTACACAACCCTTAATAGCTGGCAATAAAATTTGTGAGAAAACATGGCAAAAAAAGCTATATTAGGGCACGGCCATGCAATGCAATCGCAAACGCAATCGAATGAGATTTCTTTTGAGATTTTGGTGCGGTTTTTCGTTAACTATCGAAAAACGCATGCGATTGCGATTTAAAATGCGGAACGCAAATCGCAATCGCAACGCACCCAAAAATGCACGTTCTCAGTGCGTTGCCATGTTTTCAATGATATGGAAAAAGCGCAAACGCAAGCGCAAAAAAGCGCAGCAGTGTGGCCTAGCCCTTAAATAGGTTCTCTTTTATGATACCCATGAAGGAGTTATGGTCATAATAACCAATACTAAATCCAAAAAAATGTGCTACGCCTCCCAGTAAGCCTGGCCCTTTATCACCAACAAATTTGCTTTGCTGGCCACAAAGGCCAAAATGTAGTGTATATATAAATAAATAAAGTATAGTATATATATATATATATATATATATATATATATATACTCGTAGTATAAAAGCACAAGTATAGTACACACAGTTCAGTATAGCTTTGTGTTAAGTACTCCTAGCAAAAACAAAGGTCTAGCTATAGGATTGGTTTAAAGGGCATGTACACCCCTCTTTCAAAAATGTAGTATCTAATAGAAGACCCCCCCCAAAAGCTAAGATCCGTTTTACTTACTGTTTGGAAAGATGTTCCCCCCTGCTGTGTAAGAAGCCTTACAAACCACCGATCCAGCTCTGCTTAGCACACGCCTCTGCTGCTGCTGCACGTGCCCTTAACGTGCCGGAGCAGCAGCAGCAGAGGCTCCTTTGGTATTGGCCGTCAACCCTTGTCACGTGACTGACGGCCGATACCAGGAAGAAGCGGTGAGCTGCGGCGCTGGATCAGTGGTTTGTAAGGCTTCTTACACAGCGGGGGGAACATCTTTGCAAACTGTAAGTAAAACGGATCTTAACTTTTGGGATGTGCTCTATTAGATACTTCATTTTTGTAAAAGGGGTGTACATGCCCTTTAAGGAATGTCTGCACTACACACAATAATTGTCAATAGGTTACAATTTTATATTGTGTGTAACATTGTTTGCCAATGAGTCTGCATTTATGCTTGCCAATAAGTCAAAGAAATTATGTGCAGTCTTTTCAAAGAGATATGGATAGTTTGTTTCAAATGGGCGAAAAAATCTAATTGACAGATGTGATTTAATGTTGCTAAATGTTGGGGGATGCTTTTTGGTGTTTTTACCCTAAATCGGAATAATGGCCTTATAATACAACTAGACAGCAGACTTTGTTGCAGCAATGTTTACATGAAAAACATTCTTTATCTATACACGGCAATGGTAAGGAGGCTTTTTCTAGAATATGCTGTGCAGTTTTGGCATTCATTTGGAACCAATTTTATCTAATTAGAGATGGTAAAGAGAAGAGCAACTGCATTAATAATAGGAATGGTGTATTTTTTGTATGAAGCTGCTTGTGGGGATATGATTATGTACAGATTTATAAATGGGCCCTACTAAAAGCTCACTATAGCATTGTTTAAATCTTCTTAAGCCATCTTTATCAACCCGGGGTCAAGGGACCTCCACTATTCCCTGAGAGGTTGCTAGGGGCTCCTTTAGATATAGTGACAGGAATTAGAGGGATCCACCCTCAACTCAAAAATATGAATTGTGTATTGTAATGAATTAAGGGCTATGAAAGAAAGATTTGGAAAAAAAATAAGGTTTGCAATAATTGTAGCATGGGTTGAGGTTGAGACATCAGTCATTCTCTGCACAGACATTACATTGTTACATTGTTGACTAAAAGGATTGTTCATGATCACTGGCTGGTGTTCATCTAGTTTCTGTATAAGGCTTTAGATAGGCAGGAATGGTGGGTAACACATTAGGTATGAATGCCTTTCTTCAGCTTTATCTACTTGTTTCTATTACTAAGACTTTTTCATCTCATTTGCAGTTTTTGAGAGGTATCTAGCAGATTTGTCAGGATAAATGTTTTTCTATCTCCGAAGATCCTGAATTATAAGGAAGGAATTATAGTATTAAAGAAAGCACAATTATGCTTTCGGTTTTACAGATGGGATAGAAGCTTAATAATGCTTCAAATGATTTCTCATAGACTGGCCTGGATTCAGCTTGGATTGACAGTCTACATTGGTTGTGCTGCTTTAACTTTTCTTATATAAGCAACAATTTGAGAGACAGGGCACATAATAAGAAATAAGAAAAGCTGCCATTTTAAGATGCCTGAAATACATTGGTAATAGCTTGTTTACATGGTCATGCTACAGAGTAGCAAAATAACAGTGAAAGCTATTTTAAATACTGTGAGTTTAAAGGAGAACTAAACTTTTTTTGTTTTTGTTTTTTTTTTTAATCCGAATGTGAAAGCTTTTCTCTCCAAAATATCTATATATTGTAAGAGTCTTCTCTAGTACGTTGCATTTACGTTCATGTGAGAAATAGATTCAGAGGGCTTCCATGCTGTTTTCAGTGCAACTTAGGGCACGGCCACACTGCAACGCAAACGCAATCGCATGCGATTTCATGTGCGATTTTTTTTTGCGCTTGCGATTTCTTCAATAAGTATAGGAAAACGCATGCGATTGCGATTAAAAATGCAAAACGCACTGAAAAACGCATGTTTTTTTGCGTTGCCGCGTTTTCAATGATTTTTAAAAAACGCAATCGCAAGCGCAATCGCAAGCGCAAACGCAAAAAAAAACGCAGCAGTGTGGCCTAGCCCTTAGCCCTACAGAGCATACTATATATTTAGCAAACACTGAACTAAGTGCTAATTTTGCCCCAACCAATCAGATATTAGCTTTCATATGTTAAATAAGATCTGATTGGTTGGGGCAAAATTAGCACCATTTTAAACGATAAGAACTTTTATTGAATCTCCCTGTAAGTTGGGTGCCACCCAGCTATGGTGGATTATGGGAGCTGAATCTTAGTACCTACTGTATACATAGTATTCATATAGTATAGTATACATATGAGTATAGGTAGGGAGCAGGTGGAGCTGCAGTGTAGAATTGTATGCTATATTTTGAAAACTATAATCCCAGGATTCCCTATCTGCACTCAGCTGTTGTACAATGCTTGGGAGTTCCTCATACCTGCTGTAGTTATAGCTGAACCTCATCAAGTGGTAGATTATTCTTATCATCACTAGAATCATCCATATCCCATAGATCATTATGGCCAGAAGGATTTACAAAGACCAGTGAATTCACTTGTCATCTGTTCCCATGCAGACACTTGCTCTGGTCTCATGCATAGATAGGAGTTTGTTACTTTGTTCTATGGAAGATTGTTACTTTGCTGGCTCTGACCTCTGCTAGTAAAACCAAGGTCAGAACTTTAATCCCTGCTTTTCCAGTCACTCCATCATTAACTGCTTTTTTACCCCGTGATCTCTGCAAAACCTACCCAGGCACTACAAGTGTTAAAGTTCAACATAGCTTTTTGTATTCCCATCTTTAATGGCACCCTGTATAAGATTCTAAGTACATTAAAGCTGTTGACAACTCAATATTTACCAATTCAAACTCAATGCAGGTTACCTGAACCCGACCCGCAAATTGGGTAACCTGCGGGTACTCGACCCAATGCAGGACTCTTTCGCCTACTCCCCACTAAGTTATGCCTCCAACTCCACCTCCAACCATGGTCCTGCCCCTAGCCCCACCTTTGTCATGCTCCTGGTTCGCCCACTGTGATGTCACAGCCCCTCCCACTAGGGGGTGGGCAAGATTTGGCAACCCTGGGTGAAACACAGCTTGTTGTATGTTTGTGACAATGATGTCTAGAGACTTAAGTTCCCTTTTAAGGTAACAATTTAAATTGAACACAACCTAAAATAGAAATCCGACACCAAACCTTATTACCAATAAACAAGTTTGAAGGGACACTAAAGCGGTCATGTCATGTACCTTGCATAGTGGTCTATTATTCACAGGGAGGTGAGATTGCTTATTCCTACCTTCCTGTGAATAATAGAATGCCCCAGATAAACTTACCTTCTGGCGCTCCACTCACGGCTTCTCCCCAGAAGAAGTCTCTCTGTCCTGACTGAGCTCCTATCTTTTGTGTGTGCAAATACTTACGATAGGAGCGCCAGTAGGTAAGTTTCTCTGTTACTAGGGTGTTCTATTATTCACAGGGAGGTGAAAATATGTGATCTCGGCTTCCTGCCCTTTCCCCAATCCCAGCATCATGATTTAATCTCAATGTGGCTGGATTTAACCAGAGCCTCAATTGCTGGCCTTCTGGCAATATGCCCTGGGTAAATAGCGAACGGCCGCTAACCCTTGTGCGACTCTTAACAGCTTAGAATTGTCACAGAAAATGCTGCAACCGTTATATTAAATAGATTGCACTGGCTCCATGGGTGTCTTTTGCAATACCTTCACAGCCAGTGCAACAAAGGAGTTAAAGTTGCGCTAACTGAAATTGAATGATCACTTAGAAGACATGCTCTGCAAGGAGCGCATCTTCCCATTGGTTTACTGCTGTGAAGGGGGCATGTATGGAGCCAGCTTCGGAGGGATCTCTGTCGGTGATAAGGTAAGAGCCAGGGGTAAGGACCTAACAGTTTAGGTACTTTCACTGGGAACGGGAGGCGGGGGACATGGTGGCCATAATTGGCTTTTTTTTTTTTTCTATTTTTTTTTTACATATAGTCACTTAAGAGTAAACTGAATACTTTGTATGCAATGTATTTATTGAGGAATTCATTATTTACAGTACTGTATAAAGGTTAGACTGTTAGATGAAATGTATATGCAATTATTATCTTTCTGTAGTATGAAAAAGTGAATTGTTTAGGATTTCTTTCTTCTGCTAAACATATTGGTTGCTCTGGTCAATAACATCTCATCTGACCTCAGCAATACTCCTTGTATACCGTAATATAGATTGCAGTTTAGCTGCGCAACTAAAGGATGTAATAAAAGATTTTTAAAATCTGCAGATCGGGTTGGGGGTATCTTTTTGTTCAATGCATATAACATGGATGGGAGAGCCCAGTCCTGCAAAGAGCACACTGGAAGGTCAGAGTTGGTTCTATTTAATTAACGCTATGTGGCCTAGCATTAGGATTTATGTTGTAATTAGCGGGATGTCATGTCAGGGCAGCTATGTTGTAGCATGAATGTGTTAAACTACATTTCATTTCAAAGACATAACAAAAATCTCTGATCTGTAAACCTAGGGTCAATATTTTGTCTTTAGCTAATTAAACTGTCACCTTTAATAGACTTATCAGGGCTGGGGTGAAACCTGGCAAACTTCACCTTTGGGTGTAATAAATGTGCAAAAATAAAAATTGTTTCACACATGCAATTAACATAAATTTACAATCAAAATATTGTTGTCAAGGAAAGTAAATAGTTTCCAATGAGGCCGAATACACTGGTCTAACTATCACAGCTTTAATATAACTTTTCCATAGATATATTTATCTGATACCATTCATATTTAGTATAAATCAAATTGTTACATTACCAAACAAAACAATATGTAAATTGAGTTTCAATATATATATATATATATATACACACGATATTTAATAACTGAAAGTGAAGGTGAATGGATCTGGCGAGTTTTGTTCATAGTGGTTCCGCAGAACCTATTGAAGTTCCAAAAATCCAATTCAAACCCAATTGGATCAGAATTATTCAAATTTTTAATAAATATTTAGAAAATGTCTACATTTCCATAGTAATGGAGGTTTCATAAGGATATACATCCACCTAGTCCAACCTTTATAGCCTACTCATTAACCATACTATATATGGCGCATTCATTTATTTGTGTGCCATCGCTGCTTCTCCAATGTAAACAGCCATAACTTGTGTAAACCCCAATAACTTGTCTAATCTGCCCTTCTCTGAGCTGCTTCCATTTCCAAGATGTCCCTTTTGTATATGGGATTCCAAAATTGCACTGCATATTCCAAACGAGACCTCATCAGTACTTTATAAAGCGGGGGATAATATTTTTAGTTGTCTAGCACAGTATCAAAAGCTTTAGCAAAATCCAAGTATATTACATTCACTGCTAAGACAGAATAGAAATTCTTACTCACCTTATCATAAAAACCAAACAAGTTAGTTTGACAAGATCTTTGTCTCAATAATTGATGCTGATTACTACTTGTAAGATTAGTTCTGAAATAGTTCTGGATAAGCCCAAAATATTATCCCTCAACAAAGTTCCCAGTACCTTCCCTACGACTAATGTTAGACTTACAGGTCTATAGTTACTAGACTGTGAATGACTACATTTTTTGAATATTGGTATTACATCAACTTTTTTCGAATCCAGAGGCACTGTCGCCAGACAATAGTGAATCTGAAAAGATAAAAAAACAGTGGCCTAGACAAAACTGGACTAAGCTCTCTTAAGATCCAGGAATGTATTCCATCTGGTCCTCAGGCTTTATTGATATTAACTAACTAATTCTATAATTGTTTCCATAACCTACCCTCTGTCAGCCAGAATGAATGTACCTCATTTATACCCTTTATATTATTACTGTCCCTGTAGGCCATTAATCTGCACATTATAAATAAATACTTCTATCTAATAATTGGACTGAGAGGGAGTAGATCAACAAAAAGCTTTAAATATCTAAGGATTCTTCATTCCTGGGTCCTACTTGGAGGACCAGTTTAATTATGAATTCTTCTTTAACCGATAAATTATAAGATAGGTATTACCCATATTTTAAAATAACATACAGTATGTGAGTATTTAACGGTGCCTTGTGCTGGTAATACAAGAATTATTTTTTAGATTGAATTGACAGAAAATTGATTACTTGCCACTTTATATGGGGAGGAATGATTTGGCATATCGGTGAATTTTAATGGATTGAAATCTGCTTTAGATTAGGTGCTGCAAAAGTTGTGCATTAATTCTTATTCCCGAACTGATTTCCAAATGGAGTGTAATCAGTCTCTTGTACCATCTGGCACCTATGTATGGGCACCTTTAACCATGTAAAAATGCTATAGGGAAAAGTTCTCTATTCAAATGCAAATTAACGATTTGCCTTCTGACAGAAAGATATAATTAATCTATTGTATTGACCATTTCCCTCTGGATTCAGTTAGAGTCAAGGTAAAGTGTGATGTCTATAGGCCATAAATGTGTTCGTGGCAGTGTGATATTAGCTCTCTGCCCTGTTTCTTTCTAGTTTCTATCTGTTTTGCCTGTCTTAGCAGTAATTACATTTTCTGAACTACTGTTCTGCTTGCTTGACCTTAAAAGTTGTATATGCTCATCTTTATATGCTTTCTTACTGTATAAAGAAATATTTATCTTTTTGCATTTGTATAGGAATATAAGGGGATATGTTGATAACTATATTAGTGCAATGAATCTTTAAAAGATGCCAATGTTTATTCTGTATCATATTCTGAGATCTGAGCATCACCCTGGTTTATGTGTTTAATAAGCAGAATCCTTGGATTGTTTTGTGTGTTGTATCTTGTAGCATTATATTTGTTGTACTGTATGGTCACTGTTGTTCAGATTTCACGTTACTTGACCATTTCTAATTCTTTTTATGTCATCATCAGTGATCATAAAATCTGCATCTTTTCTCACTGTATACTTTAACAATTGCAATAATTATTGCTTATGCAGCAAATAAAAAAACTTTGCATCTTTGCATGAGTAGCTGATATGACAGAATTGTAGAGAAAAAAACCCGTACTGATAATACTACTCCCCTATGAGATTTTTTCTATTTAATCTAATGCATGTGATGGGCAAAAAGTGTATCAAAGTGTTTTATTTATATCTAGGGTTTTCTTCTTTAATAGATAAAATATTTACAGTGAAAATGCATCCCGTATTGTAGAATATAAGGGCATTAGGGAGAACTATAGTGCACGTTAAGTTTTTTTTTAAACAGTTTAAAGTGGGACAGAGAGATAGGATTGGTTATTCCTACCCCCTAAAATGTTTTTTGAGGCGCACCAGCACAAAGAAAACTACTTCTGCAATACTTACTCCTGGCTCCAGCAGGAGAACTAAACTTATTTTTTAAAATCCTAATGTTAAAGTTCTTCTCCCCAGAACACCTATACATTGTAAGATTCTTCTCTAGTAAGTTGCATTTAGTACATGTACCGGTAAGTAATACATTCTGTATATAAGAAGGCTTCCATGTTTTTGCAAGTACAACCCACAGCCTATCTAGTCATCAAAATGCCACGGCCGCTGTCTCTATACACAGAGTATTTTTTATACAGATGTCTACACACCAATATGGAATCCCTGATAAGACTTTGAAAGCTGCTTGTTACCCTGCAGTTTTATTTACCAGTCAGTGTTAATTCCATACAGCCTTCCTGGGGCAATATAAAATAGTTAGCTGATTTTACAAATTTTCTATTATTGTTCTGCTTCTAGCAAAAGATAAAGCTTTTAAATGTTCCTTGCATCTGTGGTGGTGGTTTAACTGGTAACGCACACTACTACGTCACTACTAGGCGTACTAGGCGTACTACTCAACAGTACTTACGCAGCGTGCGGCAGCCGGATTAAATTCAGCATCTGTGAGCTACATGGATGCAGGTAAGCACTGCAAAACTGCAACTGGGGGGGTCTTAGGGAAGGGGGGCCTCTCGAGGGAGTGGGGGCCTCTACACTGCAGGCTTAAGTTCCCTTAACAACAGAATTCCCATACAGATGTTTGGAAACTACAACCTACAACTCCCAGCAACTAAAGCATGCTGGGAGTTGTAGTTTCCAAACATCTGTATGGGAATTCTGCAGTCCATTTAAAGGACAACTTAAGCCTCAAAATAATAGAGAATCAGAAGGAGGATGGTATCTATTTTTGAAAAGATTGCCTTCTAAATCTGTATTGTTTTGAGGCTAAGTTGCCCTTTAAATGGACACCAGAATTCCCATACAGATGTTTGGAAACTACAACTCCCAGCATGCTTTAGTTGCTGGGAGTTGTAGTTTTCAAACATCTGTGTGGGAATTCTGCTGTCAATTTAAAGGGCAACTTAAACCTCAAAGCAATACTGAAGGCATTAAATACTCGAGTCAATCATGTTTTAAACTAATTTTTCAGGTAAAAACAGGTACCTTGGCTTATACTCGGGGTTGGCTTATACTCAAGTATATACAGTATATAATTTTTAACCATTAAAATGAAATGACCATTTCATTGACCCCCTGCTCCTGTTTTGAGCAAAAACAAGAGTTGGGGACTTCTGTGCAGACAGCCATCTTCCTTCCTGGTCACGGCTGTCAGGCGATTGGGCGTGACGTCACGTTGCGCCTTAACCGCAACCAGGAAGGGGAGTAGCTGTCAGCAGCAGAGGCAGCAAGTTGAGAAGCGTTTTTGAAACATGGGAATAACACAAAAGTGGGGTTTGGGGGGATGATAGACATAAGACAAAAAGTGATTTTTTGAGTGGATAAGCCCTTTTAGGGTTTTATGGGCAAACCAACACCTTTCTCTGAATAAGCAGTTCAATGTGGGATGTTAAAGGTAAGATAAATAGGGTTTTCCCTTGCAAAGTAGCTTGCTATATTGTTGCTAGATACAGTATGTAGTCATTACAGGATATTTCACATGTTTCAGTAGAGAAAAGGATTTTAGTCCAGCTATTGGTCAGTATTACAGTACAGTTTGTTTTGAAAACCAAGGTTGGTAAATATATTAATGATGATTAATGATGATTAATGATAAATCGCATGAATAATTCTTAAGTAAAATAATTCTAAAGTAAGAGTCCCAGACTCGTTCATTTTATTGATATGTTCCCTGGGTGATTGTGATCATGATCTGTGACCGTCTGATGGTAAAATATTAGCATGCAAGGGAATGATTAATCATTACTTAATATACTTCTTTGTCAAACATTTCACTTTACACCGCAGTCATTAATACATTACAATAAACCAGAAAAATTTAGCTGTATGGAATGATTTAATAAAACTCCATTATAAATTGCTGTGTCAAATATTTTTTTCCCTCCAATTATAAGATATATGGCACCTGCCAGTTTCTCCAGAGTAACATGTTGCTTTGTCAAGTGTTTTACACAAATCCTTTTCCAAACAGATTGAAAAACAACCCAGCTCTAATATCCAAACTGAAATGGATTTCAGTGTCTATGTTTACTACATAGTAACATAGTTATTGAGGTTGAATAAAGACATATGTCCATCAAGTCCAACCTATACACTTTTTTTTTTTAACCCTAACAGTTGATCCAGAGGAAGGCAAAAAAAAAGGGGGGGGGGGATTCCTTCCTGACTCCAAACGGCAATCGGAAAGTATCCCTGGATCAACCAGATCTATTGCATTAATACCAGTAATTCTCAATATTTTTTAGTTTTAGAAATTTATCCAGGCCATTTTTAAAGCTATTCAATGAACTTGCCATTACCACATCTTCTGGAAGACAGTTTCACTGTTCTCACTGTTAAGAAACCTTTCCTAACCTGAAGATGAAACTTCTTTTCTTCCAACCTTAAAGGATGTTCACGAGTCCTCTGATATGACCTATTAGTAAACAATGCACCAGAGAGTTTATTGTATGGCCCATTAAAATATTTGCATATGGTTATCATATCCCCACACAAACGTCGCTTCTCCAATGTAAACAGCTCTAACTTGTCTAATCTCCCTGCATATTTAAGCCCCTTCATTCCCCTTATTAATTTAGTTGCCCTTCTCTGAACTTCTTCCATTTCCAAGATGTCCCTTTTGTATATGAGATTCCAAAACTGCACCGCGTATTCCAAATGAGGCCTTACCAGTGCCTTGTAAAGGGAGAATAATATTTTTCTCTCTTGAATCTATTGCTCTCTTTTTACAAGACAATATCTTGCTAGCTCTAGCCGTGGCTGTCTGGCATTGTTTGCTATAGCTAAGTCTGTTATCTACCAGAACCCCCAAATCTTTTTCCATTACAGATGCACTTAACACAGAGTTATTTATGGTGTAGGTGGCACAGGGATTATGAAATCCCAAATGCATCACCCTACATTTTTCAACATTTCATCTTTCAGAATTTCATCTGCCATACTGCTGCCCATTTTGATAATCTATCTAGGTCTGCTTGCAACACTTGCACATCATTTGAAGTTTCCAAAGCTCTGCATAGTTTAGTGTCATCAGCAAACACTGAGACCTTGCTCTCAATTCCCCCTTCAAAGTCATTTATAAACAGATTAAAAAGAAGTGGCCCCAGTATAGAACCCTGAGGCACTCCACTTACCACCACTCTCTGTTTGCGATCCAATAACCAATTCTCTATCCATGTACAAAGGTTTTCTTCTAGGCCAACAGCCCTGAGTTTATATTTTAGTTGCCTATGTGGCACAGTATCAAAAGCTTTAGACAAATCCAAGTATACCCCATATACTGTCTGAATCTAAATTCTTACTCACTTCCTCATAAAAACCAATTAAATCTGTCTGGCATGATCTATTTCTCATAAATCCATGCTGACTACTACTAATAATATCAGTTCTGGAGACAAAGTCAAGGATATGATCCCGTAACAACATTTCCAGCACCTTCCCTACCACTGATATAATATGGAAGATTTCATACGTCAGAAATTGTAGTAAGTCCATTTTAGAAAAATATTTTTTATGTACAACTAATAACTAATAAAAGTATAACTAATAAAAGTAATATTTAATTTTCCCTCTCGGGTATGCTGACTCTGATCACGAAGTCTAAAGGTGAGTCCACTGCTAGTGGTTAAGCAGATTGGGGAGGCAACACCGTTGGTGGTTAACAGTGAAGGTGTGCAGGGAAAAACATACATTTATATAAAGTCAAACGGTGACCATACATTAGAACTCGCCTCCCGACTGACCCCATTCAATCAATTCTTCAGGAACCGCCTTCCTGTTCTTTTTTTAAGACCGGCATATGATCGCAAAATGAATGGGCCTGGAGGAACAGTTGCTATCATATGTCGGTCGGGAAAAAGAACTGGAAAGGTGGTTCCTGTTCAACGTATGTGCTCCTTAAAACTATGATTCTTTTTAAAGCATTTTTAAATAGGAAACATATACTGTAGGTGAGTTTTTTTCTGATATTATGTTATGATAAAATAACGGGGTGAGGGGGGTCCCTGTAACACAGACCTATGTCAAAATAAAGTTTATACTCACCAAGTGAGTGCGGTCCTCACTTCACATTATTTATGATTCTATATACCTGCTGATGGTTAAGCAGTTTTGAGGACCCAGAACCACCCAAAGAGCTACAGAACCAGGAGTACTAGGAGATCTTCAATAATAACCCCATGGGCCAGTCTGACCCATCTTGAATGCAGTTTGAAAAGGTTTTAGTGGAAATTGAAAGCCATGCAATGCATGCTGGGAAACCATTAGTGAAAATAAACAACTTGCAACTGACTGTAATTGATCAATATTCATTTGTATACATAATATCACTCTTGCGATTAAATGACTTTACTCTGTGGTACAGATCAATTATATGTTTCCGTATTTAGGGTTAAAAGAGCAGCCTTTGGTGTAGAACCTGTAATGCTGAAGAGTATTTACAACTTATGTTTTTGTTTTGTTAAATTTGTAATTATTAACATTTTTAAAAGTGTAAAGATAAACAGTATGATTAATTGTATGAAGAACAGGAGATTATAAATTAGAGACCAAAGTTGCCATTTGTTATTACAAAATAACATTTTCTGGGAAGGGGAGATAATAGGGAAGGGGGGTAAAGTAGGAGATATTCCTGCATGATGGATTATAAAACTGTTGTCTCTCAAGATATTCATCTTCATTTGGAGGATAATGTGTATTACTTGTCTATTTATTAGTACCTGATGTATTCCACAGGATGGAAATCAGTTTGGTAAGGGTAAGCTTTATGTTGTTGGGTAATACTATTTAATTTTTTTGCTCTATTGGCAATGTTCCCTCACTGTTGTTTCTTTAACTTGCAGGCATGGGAGATAAATAAACCTTTTATGACCACTTTGTAGGCGTCCCACATAGTGAATAATCAATATTCAGTACTCTTTAATGGTTAATGTTGTCACTAAATACTAAAAGTTGTTTCAAGCGTAGCAGGTTCTCTATATCTCCACACCACTTTACTTATTTCAGTAATATAAATGGAACGAAGAAATTAAAATATTTTATACCTGAGTCATAAGAAATGATTTGTTTAGATCGTTTAAATGTCAGGTATGCTGTTTTATCTTAATGGGAAATCCCTGTGTACCAATTATAGATTAACAAATATTTGTGTCACTTTTTTTGTGGGAAAGTAAAAAGTATAAACACAACAAAGCTTTCATCACTACAATAAGATTTCTTAAATGCACATCTGCATGAATTAATGTTTCCAAATGCAGTATCTTGACTCTGAATATTGGAGGATTTCTGCTACCTTGGAAATTATACAAACTTATCCCATGTAGCACACTTCACTGACTGTGCTATATAACTAAATATAACATATAAGGAATAATACGCTACCTACAGTGTAATATAAGGATATTACGCCACTGAGGATTTCCATGACCATATAGAAGCACGAGGCCGCAGGCCAAGTGCTTTTATACAGGTCATGGAACTCCAAGGTGGAGTAAATCCATATATTACACTGTAGGCAGCATATTATTTCTTATAATACATAAGGCCAGCCAAAAAAAAAACCTGCCCACTACCACCATCTCTCCCCCTTCCTGTATTAGTCATTTATATAGGAATCCCTGTTTAATGTATAAATAGTTAATTACCGTTCCTATTGAAAAGAGAAAGAAGGACCGAACATTGTCTGTCAAGAATAAACAGGGCTTCCTATATAAATGACTAATACAGGGAGGGGGAAACAGAAGGAGGGGCAGTGGAATACAGGAAGTCACTCAGTGACATCACTGAGTGATTGTAATATAGATTCTTGCCACTGCACCTTCCCATTGAAAATGCCTAGCCTTATGTATTATATTATTATCACGGATTTATAAACATCTTCTGTAGCACTTTACAATTACATGTATACATTCACATCAGGTCCTGCCCCAAAGAGCTTACAATCTAAGCACATTTATTTGACACATACAACCTATCCGTATGTCTTTATGATTGTGGTTTATAAAAATATAAAAAAAAAAACATTTTCTTGTAATATTTTTATATATTGCAGTAGGGGATATTTTATTTGATTAGGTGTGTCCAAAAACGACGATATCCCTTAATGGATCTCTGCCCCTGTCCCGGCAGAAATTTCAGCAATCAAACAGGGTTAGAAGGAGAGTCCTCGCAATAATCCACTGCAAACAAGTTTTATTTCAGTGCTCTCAGCAACATGTTTCAGATCTTACATGGAGGAGCTTTTTAAAGCTTGAAAAAAGATCCATGTAAGTGTGGAGTCTCCTTCCAACCCTGTTTGATTACGGGGATATTTTATTTCCTATATAATATAAATATTAATACAACACGTTCTTTTAATGAACCTAGTTGAGATATGGCTCCTTCCCAAGTATATAAATAGTTCTCTGTAATATTTGCCTTTATACACATTATGGTGTATGGGGATGTGTGGATTTAGTACTGCTTTGATGTTCAGGAAGTGTTGTATAGTACTCCAAGCATCAAGAGCATTCACATAAACTCCCTTTTAGGGCACGGCCACACTGCAACGCAAACTCACACGGAATCGCATGCGATTTCATGTGCGATTTCGTTGCGTTTTCGCATGCGTTGTTTTCATTAATTATTTAAAACCGCATGTGGTTGCGATTTAAAATGCAGAACGCAAATCGCAAATGCAATGCACCCGAAAACGTGCATTGTTGCGTTTTCAATGATATGGAAAAAACGCAATCGCAAAAGCAAAAAAAGCGCAGCAGTGTGGCCTAGCCCTTAGAATGATGTTATTTCATGTCCAACAATACTCAGCCGGTGTGTTATATAAATGAAACCCTGCAAGAAGAGGAAATATTTCATACTAAGCATTTATTATTTATTTATTTTTCTTATATTAACATTTCAGCTCGGTTTAGCTAGTGATGCATTTTTTTCTCTTTTACATCACATCATATTAAATTGGGAAGTGAGTAAATAGACATTTAAATGAAGCATGCCATGTTCACAATGAAATAAGACAAAGTTTTGCTGTGTGATAATTTACAGCAGATTGTCTGCCTGGGTCTCATATTCACAGAGCTGCACATAAGTCAGTATAGTGGAACCACTCAGCATTTGTTTGGCATCTACTGTGATAAGGAGAATGAAAGACAATATTAAATACGATGGAAGCACATTCATGTATGTGTGAGTTTTTTTTAATAAGGAGGCTGGTACATAATACAGAAGCATAACTACCAGGGGAGCAGCCCCTGCAACCTTTAAGACTTGTTTCTTTGTTTTTTTCAATGTTGCAATGCACTGATTAGTATTTTATGATTTGGTGCCTTACATTTTTCTAAAGTTTTTTTAAGCACCATTGAAAACCTCTTAATACATATTTTGGGCTTTGCCCATTTCTGCTGAAATGTCAAATATTTATGAGACCAATAGCGGCTATTAATCTCCTTCTGAAAAATTGGGTGGTCCAAAGTTCCATTTGATCCTATCAAACGTGAAAGGTAGGCCATCCCCACAACCTTAATGTGCAACAGCCTAACTTAGCTCTGGGAAGGGGGCTGCTAGATTAATAGGTGTATCACAACACCAAAATAGGCCCTCCCAAAATTAAATTATATAGCCCTGTGGTGCTATCTGAATTGGATTATTCAAATAAACTTGTGTCTTGTTGATGTTTAGTCTTAGTTGGATGTTTAATGGGTTAATATTTTTTTTCCTATATCTTTTTGATACTACAAACGATTTGTTAATCCATAATTCATAAAATTGATTAAAATCCTTCTCTGTACCCCACTTGGTCATACTTCGTAGAAAGATAAAAATGACGGCATAGAGTGGTTCATTACAGATAACCATGAGGGTTTATGGTAATCTTGACAGATTCTGTGAAGCAATTACCTATTTATATGATTAACTATGTATTTTCCCGTAATATACTGTAGCTATGGAAAGCCACAGAATTAACTCCTGAAATGTAAAATGTGTATAATGAGATTGTCACTTCACACATCCTGTGTCTAAACCATCCATGGCAGATTGGTGCGAACAAGAGTAAACTGAAAAAAACTTTCCAGGCAGTATTATTATTTATTATTATTATATATATATATATAGCAGTATTTAGATAAAGGCATAAAGGGTTAATGTCTATGAGTTCAGAATTAGACGGCTTTGCTTTGTTACATAAATATTTAATGATATTTAATGATGGTTTTGGCACTTGTTGCTATAATTGTCCATTATTGGGTTGCAGGATTCGTTCTCTATTAAAAAATGGTGATAGATGTGCTGCCTAGTGGCAACTACTTTTCTATAAGCAAAATGTTATAACAATTCTACCAATTCAGGTTTAGCAGTAGAAAGGAAAGTTACAGTTGGAGCAATGGTAATAAATGTGAATGAGAATATTACCTGTATTTTTGATACATTAGTGATTTGGTTTTTTTGCAAGTTGATAGTGTAGATCTGTTGAATGACAGGTTGCACATCCCCGTGTTAGGGTATAAGATTATTAAATACTTTAATGAAGCATTTGTGTCTTTAATAGAAGAAGAAACATTTTTCAAACTCTTCTAGCAAAATGCATTCTCATATAGCAATAATGTCTGCCATCTATGCTTGAAATTGGCTGCAGAGCTGCAAATATCCTGAATTCCCCCCCATATACACACCAATTGGCCAATAATCAGTGGCAACCCATGTCTCCTGTTATTGGACTAGCAACCTTATTTGATTATTGAATAACTTGTCTAGACTGTATTAAGGCCCACAGCTTTAAGTTAAACTGGGGTGGTCTATTGACATCTTTTTCACAATTTATCCCAACTGTTGAAAGACTAGTGTTGAGCTGTGCAGAACATGTTTTGTTATTCATTTAATTGTATAACAGATTAGAACATTGCAAGGCAGGGTTTGACAGTGACTAATAGACATACATTTGTTCTGAGACCTTTAAATTGTCAGAGGATTTGACAGTGCTACTTTTTGTGCAGCTGTCAATGAAAAGGATAGGAAAACTGTAGAAATCCTATTAGGCTTGATAAATTGCTGCAATTGATCAGATTCACAATTGGATAAACCAGCAAAAAAACAGTGTCTCAATATCTTTGTTTTAAAGACTATGGAATAAAATACCAATTTCTCCTTTTCTATAAACTCTTCTTGCTGGATGGGTATAAACATACAGTATGGCTCCACTTTTCATAAATATTTGGCAACAAACACTCTTTGATATCCTCTGTATTCAGGTTATGCTCAAATTTGTTATGCAATTTAATCAGTTGGGGATTGCTGTTGTCTTAGCAATGAGCAAATCTGTCAAATTGTTCTGCAGAACTGCTAGTTTCCAACTTTTGCAACTCCAAAAAATTCTGCCAGATCTGCAGATAAAGCAGCCATTTTGAATCCCTAGTCATAGAGTATACGCATGCACAGTCACTTTTTACACATTAGAAGTGTCATTCGGTTCTAAAAACATTATTATGCAATATTTACAAAACAATACCAAAAATAATAATGTTCTCACCAAATCATATTACTTTCAAATTTGCATACCTGAGCTAAATTCCTTATTCATTATTACACAATATTCATTGTTTGTTGAAAGAAGGAATTTGTTTGATGGAAGATAGAATACACTGGCTTATTATTGTTTGTGATTAGGATTTATCAATGTGATCAGATAAATGAATTCATTTATCAAATGAAATTCTAATTTACGGTTATATTCTTATTGAACAAGAGCAATGATCTGATCTACACATTTTACATACATTTTTTACCTAGCGAAAAACAATGCATTTTCATAATAAGAAGGAAAAATGAGCAGCGCGTGGGCAAATCATTTGATATCAATATTCCATTGAACAGGGAAGCTGTACAGATAGTAGAACGGCACTGCCTGTGCTTTCTTTCTTCCAGAACAAATAACCCTGTTTTCATGTCAAAATAAATCACTGAATAGTAAATAATTCTATAACCGTAGTTCTGCTTCTAGCTCTGCTTTCTAAAAGTTCATGTCTGTGATCCATATCTTCTATAATCAGATGAGTTATTCATTATCGATAGAGCATAAATTCCCTCGGATATGCAATATTAAAAGGAAGTTCCTCTTTGGGGGGGGGGTATGAGGCACAACATGAATAAGTCTGATTCAGCTTATCTTCTAAATCTGTTACATCTGCCATTGCTGCTGTAAAATGAAATGAACTAAGATATATGGGAAAACCAATACAATTACATTCACATCACTGCAAATAAAGAAAGGCCTTTTTTTATTTGTGTACCCAGCTTTAACATAAGTAACATTACTGTAGCTCACTAGACAACGTCTGTGCGAAGCATAATGAATATTTCTGAGCTTCTAAATCCTAACAAAACGTGCTTTAGACCAAAAATCTCATTTTAAGCCTCGTTTTTTTGTTGCTTATATGATGCTTTGAAGGTTTTATAGAAGAAAACAAATTAATGAGGCAGAATTTAGTGGCTCCATGTTTATCAACTGTGTATACTTATTGTGGTTGGGTTCACATAAAGTGGCTGGGAATAGATCAGTACTCATTATTACAATAAATATTTAAAAGATAAAGACAATCATTTTCTCCTGTTCTTGGGGGGTATAGTACACGTGCCTAATTTATAAAATAAGGGTGAATGTCAAATTTGTAGCCTGGGAAAATGTTCATTAATAATTCAATTTATTTTATATAAACCAAAAATTATTCATTTAAGACTTTTTATCATCACCCTATATGATAAAAGCCTAACTGCTGCGTCATGTGCCCTGTATTAGGGGACCCTGGATTTGGGACAGGGGGGGGCTCGATTTGGACGGGGGAAACCCTGGATTTGGCACAAAGGGGACCCTGAATTTGGGACAGGGGGCTGGATTTGGGACAGGAGGTGACCCTGGATTTTGGATTGAGGAGGGGGGCTGGATTTGGGATGGGGGGCTGGATTTGGGGCGGGGGCTGGATTTGGGACAGAGGTAGGGTCTGGATTTGGGGAGACCCTGCATTTGGGACATGGGGGCTCTGGATTTGGAACAGGGGGGACTCTAGATTTGGGACAGAAAGGGGACTCTGGCCTTGGGACATGGAGGAGGGGGACTATGGCCTTGGGACATGGAGGAGGGGGGCTATGGCCTTGGGACACTAAGGGGGCACTCTGAGCTTCTAGCACCCGTTACTGTAACAGGCTTAATGTCTAGTAGAATATAAAACTATTATGGGGAGGTTCAATATCCAGGACTCATGTTACTTACCTTTGCGCGAACCCGCGATACAATACCGGACATAAACGAGATTACATCTGGTATTGCATTGTGGGATCGGGTAAAGGTAAGATGTTCCGGTAGCGCTGGATTAAAGTCCCATACAGGACTCCGTTAAGTTTCGTGCTACTGAACAAAAGTTGTTTTGTATGGAGCTGTACCCTAAAATCTGTGTAATACACACGTTATCCCGGTATTACTTTACTGGGTTTTACACAGATTGGACCAATAATGAAATCCCCGTTAGTGTTTTCATAACAGTGCTGATACAGTAGTAGGTCACTCTGTGCAGTGCACTATGACTCATGAAGCTGCAAAATGACTTATAGTCAGAAGGAACCATATATACATATATTGCTAAAGAAAGGCATTAGTTAGATAACTTTGTTCCAAATATTTTTGTATACATGTTTCTAGAAATAGTAGGTAAAAAAACAATTGTTCTATCTGCCGTGGAAAACTATTTGTTTATTTTTAAGAATGTGACCAAACCAAAGTCATACAAAACTAAACAATCATTCAAACTAAAGTGTAAAACCCTATTCATATAAAGAGTAGTAGTGTACATCTCTTTCCACTGTTTAGTAGTTTTCCATTATCTAAAACCATCTGGCCTTCTCTCATTATCCTACCTCCAATTTCACAGTCTTCTGACCCCTTTAGTTGAGCCTTTTTCTTAGCAAATGATCCTGGCCCGGAAGGTGCCATTTACGTATTCTCCACCTGTGTGCAGATTGTAAAGTGTACAAACACTATTTTAATCTGCTTATTGTTATCCTAACACAAACTAACATTTTCTGATCAACTCTATCTACCATACAACCAATATAGCATCAACACCACATGGTCATACACCCAATACTTTTCATTGCTCACTTTTTTCAATTCAGTTTTATTGAAGAACGGGGGGTAAAGGAGCTGTGTCTTACCTCCCGCTCTTCAATAAAAAGTTCAGGAGCTGGGAAAGTTGCAGAGCTTACCCGGTCTCTCGCTCCTCCACCACGTCCTCTGACAGGTCCCGGTGTACTTAGTAGACTATACGCATGCGCAAGAATGGGAGGTAAGACATCTCCTTTGCCTCCCGTTCTTCAATAAAACTGAACTGAAAAAAGCAGTGGAGATACCCTTTAACCCTGAACATTTCCACTTTCTTATATTGTCATGTTCTATCTCCCATTCTGAAGATTACTGCAACCTTCAACCGTTTGTTGTGTGCTAAGGTTTAGCATCCATCTCCAGCCCAGCCTGTTTTCGATTGTTAGCAACTCCAAAAATGAAACCTTCACTACACCACATCATTTTAATGGCTTTCTAACATGTAATTAATAATTTACAACGTCTTTCTTTTGACTTTCAATACTGCTGCACCTACCAACTGTTCAGAGATATTTGGTTTGTGTGTGTCCTAAACTGTAAAACTGTAAACCGTTTAGTAGTGATCCATATTTTATTGCTATTCCTGAAGACCACCATCTTCCTGATAATACTCTAAACTGGTACTCCAGTTTCATCACTTGCCTCCACGTAAGTTACTTCCTTATCTGTGCTATAAATGCCTTGTATCATTGGACTATATTGAGGGGGTTGTGCCAATTAGAATACATAAATGTACCTTTCAAACTGTTTTTCCTGCATTTTGTAATCTGATATTTTCCCTTGGGACTAGTTTCCTTAAAGGAAACATCTAGTAGACATAAATGTAATGGTATTATATTAAGGTTTATAATTAAGTTAAAGTGCTTTTAAATATAAAGTTGTAAAATAATTGTATGGGTTGCTATTGCATTAAGTTTCCATGCTAAAAGAAAGAGGTTTTGCCTGAGAATGTAAATCCACTGAAATAGCTTTTAGAAACATTTGCCAGGATTCTATAAGATGAGCCTTTTAGACTTTTTTTCCTGAATTGTGCAATGTAGACTGTTTATCTTCATCTTGGGTTCTTTTTCCTTTTCTAACAATTAGTGACCAGTTTCTCTGTCTGACAAAAAAAATAGCTTGTTAATTACTAGTCTTCTTATTGTAGATGAATTGTCTTGGGAGCAATGTGCTATGCTTCTGATTTGATTAAATAATTGCTACCATTCATTAATGACTCCCTTTTCATTTTGTATCATTTAGTGACAATTTACTTTTTTTTTTGAACTTAAGTTCAGGTAAATATAATATGTGCATGTGTATATACTATACACATATAGGTATATACTGGGTGCCTTGTTAGATCACAGTGACTAGGTGCAGGATAGAAAAGGACTAGAACCAAACCCGAACCCGAGTTTGAGATGAACTTTAACTGTTCGAATGGACCCGAACTTTTCAAACTATTCTGGATTTTTCAAATTTTCGATAATTATCGAACGTTCAAATCGATATCCCTCGACTTTAGCCTTCATAACCATAGAATGCGGTGTGCGTTAACCCTTGACTGTATAGTTCGATTTCGGTAACCCTCGAATATATTGTTCGATTTCAGTAACCCTCGAATATATTGTTCGATTTCGGTAACCCTCGAATATAGTGTTTGATTTCGGTAACCCGAGAATGTAGTGTTCGATTTTGGTAACCCTCGAATGCAGTGTTTGATATCCGTAACCCTCGAATGCAGTGTTCAATTTTGTTAACCCTTGAATGCAGTGTTTGATATCGGTAACCCAAGTATGTAGTGCTCGATTTAGGTAACCTTCAAATGTAGTGTTTGATTTCGGTAACCCTCGAATGCAGTGTTCGGTTTCGATAGCCCTCGAATGCAGTGTTCGATTTTGGTAACCCTCGAATGTAGTGTTTGATTTTGGTAACCCTCGAATATAGTGTTCGATTTCAGTAACCCTCGAATGCAGTGTTCGATTTCGGTAGCCCTCGAATGCAGTGTTCGATTTCGGTAACCCTCGAATGCAGTGTTCGATTTCAGTAACCCTCGAATGCAGTGTTCGATTTCGGTAGCCCTCGAATGCAGTGTTCGATTTCGGTAACCCTCGAATGTAGTGTTTGATTTTGGTAACCCTCAAATATAGTGTTCGATTTCAGTAACCCTCGAATGCAGTGCTCGATTTCGGTAACCCTCGAATGTAGTGTTCAATTTCGGTAGCCCTCGAATGTAGTGTTTGATTTTGGTAACCCTTGAATGTGGTGTTCAGTAACCCTCAAATTCAATGCGGAAGGCTGACAATTGCATGTGCGTTGCGAAAGTTAGTGTTTAAACAAGTTTTGATGATATGTACATGTTCCCCAGACCATTTCCCATGTCCCAGAGCCAGTGGCGTAACTACCACCAAAACGCGGGGGTGATTGGATGGAGAGAGCCCGCCAAACCCTCTGCGATAACTGTTTTTAAACAGCTGGTCGCGCATATGACAGAAACTTTCGGTTCCATTCTTTTAACCAGCTGAACGCATGTATGTTTCCCTTATACGTGCGATCAGCTGTTTAAAAACAGCTGATCATGGACTGAAAGAGGGGAGGGACCCAGCCTCCAATTTCGCAGGGGGGCCTGTGCCCCTGCACAGAGCCATTTTAAGTTACCATTGCTGTTTTAACTGTATTTAATCCGAACTTTTCAAACTATATGTCCCCATTGACTTAAATGGATCTGTTTTTCTAACTATTGAACTTCTGATCTTTTACTGAAGTTCGGCAGTTCGAAAACAAACCAAACTTTAGAAAGTTTGGCAATATTTATTGCAGGGGTGTTCCATGGCAACAATTTAGATGGGACCCCCTAACCAACAGGGTAAAAAGCCTGTCATATTCCCAGGACACCCCTAAATCATGGAGACACACACCTTTTCTATTGTGTTGCCATTTATGCTTTTGTTGTCATTTACATTTTTTGTTTCTTCTCATTGATTTGCTAATTTAGTTTTACTATTTTTTTAGGATTTCCATTCTGATTTCCTTTGTTTTTGTTTTATTCACTTCTCTTTCTACATGTGTGTGCTGCTTTGATTCACTTTCCTCAAGTCCTGCAGCGGCTTTAAGGCTGGGTACACACCAGCCAATATTTTCGGCCAACCGTCCAATTCACGGCACGTTCGGTCATTCGGCCGTAAATATCAGCTAGTGCGGGGCAGGTGACCGGCATCGATCGTTCGTTCCGGATTGAACGAACGGGCATGGCGGAAAATTCCGATTGATCGTGTGGTTCCTTATGGGAACGCACGATCGATCGTTTGCAATCGGCTGCGACCGACGGACATTTGTCCCTGCCGAGCACTCGCTCATAGCGAGCGCTAGGTTGGGACAAAAAGTCCCTCCGTGTGTAGGTTGTGTACCCAGCCTAACAGCACAGACAGATGGAATGTCAAGATCGTATCACTACATCACAATGTTTTAGATTCGTTGTGTTACTGCACTGAACAACCATGCCAGCAGTAATAAGAAATAAAGGACTTGGTGAAAGTAAAACAAAGTATTGCATACTTAGAATATCCCACAAGCAACAATCTAACCTAACAGCCTGCAGGAAACTGTTGGTTCTCAAATGGACCCCCCAGACAGTGTGGTGATCCCTCTCTGTGTAAGGGCCCCCCTGGCTCGGGACTCCATAGTTTTGTTACTATGGTGATCCCTACGCCACTGACTTAAGGTGCCTTGTTAGATCATCATTATTAACATAGACACTGGATCATCTTATGCAGTGTTTCGCAACCTTTGTATCCTTGTGGAACACAAGGGAGCCATTATTTATTTGAATTTACTTCTTTCTTTCCCGGTCATTAATTCATGAACAGGAAGATGCACCCAAAGCTACACACACGCTCTAGTCGAATCGTCCGTAGCAGATTTACCAGAGACTGCACAGCTCAGGTTGAATTTCATCGCACCTAAATATTTCACTTCTGATATTGACTCAGCCATCGCAAACCAAGGGTTAAAGTCACACTAACTGATCGCAAATCGGTTAGTGTAACTTTAACCAATTAAAAGAGCGCTGCGGCTGCCCTGCGCCTCCACGTAAATTACCATAGAAAGCTCTTAAGGAACCCAATGGGTCCAAGGACACCTAATTGAGAAACACTGATTGTGGTGGGTGCACACAAGGGGACGGTCACGGCAATAGAGGCAGCAGCCGGCAGTCCGCGCAGCCGATGGTTCACCCATTATTTACCAGCAGGGCTAATCACTCATTCGTCCGATCCTGGCAAATGAGCATGCCGCCCCTACCCACACAAGCGATATTTCCTACCGACCAACGCATGGTCGGCCGGACGAAAATATTGTATCGTGTGTACCCAGCCTAATGAGTTAATAACACTTACATTGTTAGACGTATTGCAATTTAATTCCCTCTATTACATGTTTTTTTTAAATGCACACAGTAGCTTGATTTGTAGGTAGTTCCAGAGATAAAAGGACACTATACTCATGCAGTAACTTATTACTTTTTGGCTCTTCCCACCGTCTGCCCTCCCTTTCTTTAACATATACTTACCTTTATCAAAAATAGTAGGTAAATACACTTATAAATGTGAGCAGTATGTACACCAGGGTACAAACCAAACTAGTACAAATAGAACAGAACTCTGCTGTTGGTAACTTTACACTTGACACCTACTCCATAGACTTGAATATGGCTGATGTCACCATGAGCATGGAAAAGAAGCTGGGACTCGGCACTGATGATCTGGTTGTTTTTAAGGCGCACATCAGCTTTTGAAAGTTACACATTAGCAGACATCTCACCCTGCCCCTTCAGGCTTCCGGGCAGGGTGGGGAAAGGGGGCGTAGCGCAGGGGCGTGACATCACAAGGGGTGGGAGCACTGTTCTAGGCTGGTGGGGGGAGGGGTTAGGGGCATTCCCAGGGCATTCTGGGACAAGTCCAGGAGTCTGGGGGGGTCTCGCAGGAATGCGGGAGACCACCCCAGAATGAGGGAGACTCCTGGACGATCGGGGAGGGGTGGGATGTCTGCATTAGCATGTCGGGTATATAGGAAATTACCTGAATGCAACTGAATATTAAACTTTACATTTACTTTAATGAATAAAATAAATCGCACGGGGGGCAGAATCGAGAAATGAATAAAAGAGCTGAAGGAAGAAAGTAAAAAACACAGGAAGTTATCAAAGAAAATACAAAAATAGAATTAAAGGAAAAGCAAAGTCTAAAAATATTTGAAAACCACTACATTTTCAGAAATGCTTAGTGCACCCTCTGAATGAGGCAGATATCGCCAGCCACAAGGGACCATAGGAAACAGAAAGAGAGGCCATTAACAATGATCACATTGCTGTGTATATATATATTAGTGTTGCGACAGTTAAAATATATCGACTCAGGTCCCCATTACATGGGCAAATCAGCTATTGTAATTTATTACAATACTTTAATTCTCCTTAGCAGAAGTAAATCATCAGTGTTATTGATTTTTGAGCAATGACAGTTGGTGGTAGATAACAATGAAGTTACAATATAGTAGATAGCAAGATAGATATTTTATAATGTATATAACACTTCTTGAGCATGATTCTTACAGCACATTAGAATACAAGCAAGGGTACAGCACATGGGTAAATATCTGTTTGCTGAAACCAGAGGAATGAAGTCTCTGACCCAAATATCTTACAATATATGTAGTAAAGAAATAGTAGTTTGTGGCTGCTAATGATACCTGATAGAACAAGCCTCATTAGTGGATATTAATATGAACTGACATACCATGTGGAGACATGGAAGTTGTTTGTCTATACAGTATGTATGCAGCGTGTGTGACCTTTATTAGGACCTACTCACCAGGAACGCGCCCAGAATGCACTATTGCTATTAGCTTCTTCGAACAAATACATGGTAAAAACAAAACACAGAGAAACATTGAAAGATCATTAAAGCAGAATGATAAATGATAACAAGGAGAACTGACAGTGTTTACAAGGGAGAAACAAATGTTAGTGTACACCATGTTTAATGTGACCTCAATTAAACTAATATTATCATTTGTCTAACAACACAGAAAGTACTAAAATGACCAATCCATTTCCCACCCATTCTGTACTGAAAACGTTATTTGGAAAATATATAACATAATGATATTCCTGTTTAACTAGAATATTCTTATTTAAAATGCTTCTAAAAGGTCTCTGTAACTTGTTTTCCCTTCTGGGAATCTATGTCTGAGTGGATAGTAGTTACAAAATGTGCATTCAAATACCCATGTAGTAAGAACACAGAAAAGCTAATGTTATCAATGCAGGCTATTGCTTACCTATCATTTAATAAAGATAAGTGCCTTCTCTTTTTCCCATGAACCTTTGTTGCATTGTACCCCCAACCCCCCAATTTATGAAACTTATCCAGCCCACTCTTGAAGATACTGAATGAACTTGCCATTACCACATCTGCTGGAAGATAGTTCCACAGTTTCACCGTTCTCACTGTAATGAAACCTTTCCTAACCTGTAGATGAATCTTCTTTTCTTTTAATCCTAAAGGATGTCTGTTAAAATGACCTATTAGTGAATCATGCCTTCAGTTAGATCTATCTCCAGTGATGCCATTATTTTATCAGGATTAACTAACTTGTCTGGTTCCTAATACGAAGACAACATTTTACCTTAAGTGCTTCCAGGCCAATGAGCAGGGGGGGTAGTGAGGTCCCTGCAGTGTAGGGTAGTTGAGGCAGCATTGCAGTCACTACAGTATTTTTAGAATGTGCATCTTCATCATCTGCAGTCCCTGAAAGGAGCATGTGTGGTCCAGTTCCCCTACCACTATGGAAAGTGGAATGCACCAGGAGGTTTACCTTGGTGCTTTCAGTGGGGGGGCTTTATCACCAGTTATTGTGTATGACAATGCTGAAAAAAGACCGCACTGAACAGGGGCACAACCCAACTATTAAAGCACCAGGATTCCTAGACAGGCTAGCCAGACTCTGCAAAAGTTAAAACTAAACAAATTAAATGAACCAGAATAAATCAAATTTTTTGCATTTGTAGACTACATTTAGAGGATAACTACACCTAATCTAGTGTATTGACTGCTACATGGGACTAAGCAGCTTCTCCACCCACAAACCACAAAATGCAAGATCTCTTACATAGAGAGAAATCGAGAAGCCAGAAACAATACAAAAGGCAGAAATCATAAAAGGAATTAAATCCTTCTTTGTAGAAACAAGACAAAGCAAACAAAAAGTATGTAATTATATACTAATTTCTTTGTATTAACATTAGACAAATACAATGGGAAAATAAATGAATACTGAAATGGGGAATTAGATGATCGGGAATTTCACAACCCTTTCTTTTTTTCATCCCGCTCATACACCGGCTCTACCAAAAGACTTTTATGTATTTCAGTTCAGGTTCTATTTCAGGTACTTTTGAACTTCAGACTGTGTTTTATAACCTGCCATCATTATACTACCAGTACAGTCATCTTTGTTTATTTAGTTCACAACAATAGTTTTATATGTTCTAGAACACCAAGCAACGCAATTTAATTTTGATTTATCGTATTTCATTTATAGATGGAACTATAGTAACACCAATTAAATGAGATTTCATCATAATTCACTTACCAATTAGCAATGCTTTGCAAATGTCAATAACAAAATCCATATAGTTAGCCATTCACGTAACAACATACCGTCTCCTGTGTATGTACTAATGAAATACACTCCTAAAAGAAATTATTGTTGTGTAAATACTGTATGTGACTTTTTTGGGTGCAGAGGTTATAGCAAGAAGTTATGGGTGATAATACCATTAAAGGAATTAGAAACTCTGTGGTCAATGCAATATAGTGGGCAATGACCAAATGAATAGAAAACACATGCTACCTGATATAATGTGAGGTTAGCATGGGATTTGCACTCATAATGTAGAACCTGTGTCACATTAGCTACTATGAATAACAATTGAAGCTAAAATGCCCCCAAAACTGGTGCACTGTAATTAAATTCTCATTATTAACTGTTTTCATTTCAGACTTTAAAATTGCGCCAATAAAAAACATTTAAAAAAACAAACAAACATTATAATGAAAAGTACCTGTGACAGGGAGGTAGGATTGGTAATTCCGGACATTTACAGCTGTAGTGGTACAATGCAGACCGTACGACTTCACAATACCATGCGGTAGTAGGCTACCACAGTAGTATTGTACAGGCAAACATACAATTACGATTATGATCGTAATTGTATATAAATATAAACACAGCAAGAAGCTGTAAGAAACCCACAATACTCCAAATGGAGGCACTCAATGTACCAATAGCCTCTGGGGAAATATATATAACCCACATATAATAATATAATGAGGGGAAAAATACACATTCAGGAAGATTCCATCTAAAACCATTATTTTATTGAAAATTTCATAAATAAATTTCCTCCATCGCAAGCATCTATAAACTGGGCATCCCCAGTATAAGCAGGGCCAGCGTATACCCCATAAATCGGTGCAGATAAGCTGAGAGGTTAGATAACTGCAAAGCAATAGATAGTAGCCAAATTTACATGTAAAACGTGCCCCCCTGGGTCGGGGTAAGCATTATGCAATAAATAGGTAGTTACACATGCGGTTAATCAGAGGGTAAAGCAGCAAATAGATAAATAAGCATAAAGTTAGTCGATCATAGATAAGCAGGTAAGTACAATTCCGAGTCTGGCCCCATACACATATATGCACAGCAGTAAGCCTCCAAATAAGTTTAATTGCGCCCATACATTACCGCTCTTCTAATACACAGCGCTAATCCCTCCTGCATGTCTTCCAACCTAAGCTACACCGATCCCGTCACAGTCCGACCATCCAGCTGATCGCAAATGTATGACTGCGATAATAATTGCACAGTCGTGATCTTATAGGGGCACTAAACCGATATTATCAAGTACAGGAAATCTGTATCTATTATTCACAGGGAGTGGAGAATGCTTATTCCCACCTCCCTGTAAATAATCGAACACCCTGGTAACATAGGATAAACTTACCTACCAGCGCTCCTCTCTTGGCTTCTGCTTAGCTGACAGGCGCGCTGTCTTGATCGGGCACCTATCTTTAGTATTATCCAAGCAATGGTGTAGGATCCTGCACACCTAAACAAAAACAGCAATCAGCAAATTTTGTATGAGGAAGGAACCAGTTTGGTTCCGAAACGTCACTTGAATAAAGCAGTTTGTATCAAGACTGGTGTGTCCGGCTATATCTGTGAAGATTATCTTTAGTATTGGCGCGTATGTGCAAAAGATAGAAGCTCAGTTGGGACACAGCACTATCTGCTCGAAAGAAACCACAAGTGGAGCACCGGAAGATAATCTCAGTTACTCCATCGTTCTATTATTCACAGGGAGGTGGGAATAAGCGATCTCACCTCCCTGTGAATAATAGATATAGATTTCCTGTACTTGATAATATCAGTTTAGTTTATTGTCCCTTTAAATGTTAAAAGCACAGTATCGCAAAATAGTCGTGCCTGATTTAGTGTGTTAATCCAATATACCGTATATTATATGTAATTCTATTTTTATATATATGTCAGTTGAATGATTATAAGTTGGGGATGAATGTGCCTTTGCCTGTATTAAGTCCTCCATATATTATTTATTAAAAGCGCTTTTTATAAAAAAAATATATATTTATGCATATAATTAAAGGGCATCTATACTGAAAAATAGATTTTAAATTGACCATAACTGGAAACTATAATCCTTCCCAACCACCACTGTATCATTTTTTTGCTGATCTGCCCCCTATTTCTTTAGATATCCAATCTAAAACTTATATTTCAGCTGCCAATCAAGTTCCTTGCTCTCAAATCTATTCTTTTGTGAGTAGTTTTACTGTAGCTGGAATGGTGACTGTTTTGACAGTTGGAATGCTGTATGCTGTGTGCAGGCTTGACAGTTGGTTTGTGTGGAAAAAGTCAGGTCGGATGGAAGTGGGAGTGGTTATAAGAGTGAGGGGGAATACTGCTCCCCAAAAAAAAGGTGTGCTGGATTGAAGGCATGCAGCAACACACGCAAATCAGAGTATGTGCTATTTACATGTATTCAGTTATAGATTAAGATGAGGCAAAGTCATTTTTTCAGTATAGTGTCCCTTTATGGGTGTGCCCACTTTGTTTTTTCAGTTATTTCCTCAGTCACAGTTTGCCAGCTAAACCAGTCTTGTTTTACTAGTCTGTTTTCAAACCATTAAAATAATCTCAGTCTACCAGTTATTTGAACAGGTTGTTTTCTAGCCGTTTCACCAGTGTGGCAGCCATTTTAACAGTCATTCTGCTTTCTCCTTTCACTGCATTTCTGTACTGTTTTGCCATGTTAGTGTTACCCATAACTATGCTATAGGCTTTAGAAAATGTCACATGTGTGAGTGTGTCTACAGTATATCAGATATTGACCTAAGCCCCATAGTAAATTGAAATGATTGGAACATATTGACAAACTGACACTTTTGTGAATTCTCAAAACTAGCCATCCAAAATGTTAAGGTCAGAAAAGTTGTTTAATATTGATGCAAACAAAATGCATATACAATGAAATGAACACAGACAGAAATTAATGATTTTCAATAAACAAAATATTTCATAAATTAATTGCATAATGAGTGCAAGCTTAGTTAATTTAAATGCAATGGGATTATTTCTACTGGTTACAAGAGTATTATAGACAATGTTTAATGTACAATCATCCGTTTCCCTCTCTGACTGCTGTACCTAAATTGCTTAAACCATTGGTGATTCTTTAGTGCTGGAAATATATCCAACATAGTAATGAGAGTCTTAGAGCTTGTTCACACTACACATGGATCACAGTTTTCCCTATTTATTTACTAAAATGGGACAGAAATGACTGCCAAAGTGCAGTTTTTTTAACAGACCGTGTCAATCCGATTCATTAAAATAACGCCAGAAACTGACAAAAACAGGTCTTGAGTGAACGAGCCCCAAATCAGGTAGAACACCCGAAGTAAGTTTTAATTCCAACCTCAATTTTAAAGGATAAAATATACTGCATAAATATATTCATGCAGTAACTGACTTTTCTGGCCCCTCCTACAGTCATTTGTCACTGACAATTCTCCCATCTCTAACATTGGAGAGCATATGTTAATGAAGGAGGGGGAGAAGCTTAATTACTGCTAGTTACTACTAGTAAGCAGTCAATCACTGCATGACTTATAATCCTCCTTTAACACAAGGAGTGTCACTGAATATTGGATTACATTAGAAGTGAGATACAATGGCTGCAATTCAGTTCAGTTCCACTTAGATTTGTAGTGAAGTAATGTGCTAGGTAGATGTCTGTAAAATGTTATTATGAATGTTGTTGTCTTGTAGTATAATGGAGCATGGAGCTGATAACTTTGATGCACTTCAAGCATCTATAATTGCAAGGTGATCCATCTTATTGTATAATAGATTTTCTCTGAGGGAAGCAAAATATTCATCAGAGCAACATAAAGTCTAGAATGGTTATGGCAGACAGATAATTTGTAAGTCAAATTTGTTTAAATATGTAGGGAAAAAGGTTGGCCATTTTTCACATTATGACCTATATAACAGCCTTGTTTTACCACGATTTTCCACATTTAGACCTTTATAACAGCACTTTAACCATGTTTTTTTTACATTTAGACCTTTATTACAGCACTGTTTTACCATGATTTTTCACATTAAGACCTTTTTCAGTCCAGCCCTGAAATGAAAACTTACAGGTAAATCACCCCCAAAACCCTCAACGGTAATAGTTTGAAATCTGAAATATATAAGTCTAACCTGCACAATGTCCTGTTTCCACTGTTTCTGCTTCCTGGTTTTTCCAGTTAGCAGCTGTCAGTTATGGATTTGACAATTGACATCACAGCCAATGACTGAATGTGAATCCCCTGTCTGCCTCTTCTGAGCATGCCCAGGCTCATTACAGACTCTACAGGTTTCTAAATGGCTCACTTTCCACAAGGCATCTAGAAGCATAGCAGACATACAGTAATGAATTCATGGGACAAACTATGATATATCATCATATTTTAAAGAGGCCATTTTTTCTAAAAGATGTTCTTATGAGGGTGGAGTTGTCCTTTAAAACAGCACTGTTTTACCATGATTTTTCACATTTTAGAGCTTTATTACAGCACTTTTACCACGATTTTCCACATTTAGACCTTTATAACAGCACTGGTTTACCATGATTTTTCACATTTAGACCTTTATTACAGCACTGCTTTACCGTCATCTTTCACATTAAGACCTTTATTACAGCATTGCTTTACCATGATTTTTATTTTGGGGATGTAAAACAGACTTAGAGAAATGTGCCTTGTTAGAGATGCTAATGATGCAGCCTATAGCTACTGGTTAGAGAAAATGGGTTTGGGCAAGTGGCTGCTATAGACATCTAGACATCTTCACTTGTTAAGAGTAAGGCTGGGTACACACGTTTGGATCCTTCGTGCCGACTGGCTGTTTGACACTTGCAAATGGTTGGCCAGGACGAAGGATTGTCAGTCACGGCAAAAGTAGATGCGGACGGAAGTTAGCCGTGACCATGTGTTCGATCAGCCGGGGTTTTCCTACCCGGCCATTCGGCCATTCGTCTGAACAAACCGACGGTCACATTGGCCAGAAGAAACCATCCAATATTCCTATGCACAAGTTAAAACTTGAGCATATGATGAGTTGCTGAAATGATCCATGAATTTTTTCCCAAAAAGTCATCTTTCCAACCAACCCTGTCCTATACCAAAGCAACAAATACCTTGTTATAAAGGAACATCTCATATCATTTAAAGAAACAAGAAAAATTGACAAAGAACACACATTTTCCTGAATTAATCATTTCATACACAAAGATTTACCAGTCAGAATATTTACTTTTATACTGCCTCAAGTTCTGCAGTTATTTGTTTTCCCTTCTCTCTATCAATGCAGGTATGGTCAGTGGGCTTCCCCCGTAGGGAGTGAGTGGATCAAGAAAGTAATGTCAGGGTTTGACATTGCACATACGTGTTTGGAATATTAAGGAATAACTGTGAAAGTGTGTGATACAATATTTTAAGCGGTTTCAGGACTATAAGTCAGGAGAGTTTAATATTCTACAGGTCATTTCTATTAAATTACAGTACTTCTATTAAAGTACTAATGATTTTACTACCTTCTGCCAAACATTTGCCCTACTTAATTAAGTTAACTGGACAATGTACGAAGAGCCAAGTTAACTTAATTAAGTAGGGCAAATTAATGAATGGTCATTTGCATTAATAACCCCCTATTGACCTGACACATTGTCAAACGTATAGCTACCTACATATAGCTACCCATATACATATGTGCATTTATTGTGCTAACACAACATGTTTCGGGCGTCTAGGTCCTTTCTCAAGTGTCTTGAGAAAGGACCTAGACCTCAGAAACGTGTATGTTTTTGTCACTTCCGCACAGCCGAAACCATTGTTACTATATTCTTAAAGCCACGTTAAACTTTGGTGCATTGCTAGAACGAGTTTAACACTGCTTTTAAGACTGTAACAATCGATAGCAGCTCTCTATACATCACCCCTAAGTTTTAAAGGGTGCCACTAAAACCTTAACACTTGCCTTAAGCATGTACGTTCTGTCTCAGGCAAAACTTGGCTCAGCCATACCTTCTCTTAGTGGCATTTATTATCAGATTTGTTGGTAAGTAAGCAGTGTGTGAAGTATTCTGAAATACTTTCATATTTATTGATTTGTAGGTATTTTTGATGGTTTGGTGATCATAGTATTCATTTCGGTAAATAATGTAGAATTCATCCTAGATGAAATTGCATTTTCCTCTTTTTTTCCTGCAGGAATTCCCATATTTTAGAGAGCAACATAAAACATATATTTAATACAACTCCAACCAAGCTTAAAATGAGCCTGTCATGCTGACAACATGCACTGATTGTTCAGGGTTTCCGAATCCTTAGTAAACCTTGTACCATTTATTTTAAAATGAGTTACATTTGTCTATCAAGTTGAATGTTTTAATGCATCCAAATATATATTTTTTTCTTTTTGCAGATTGGTTTTAGCCACTAAAGATTTACCCAACCTGATTTTCTAGAAGAGGAGTGCCTCAATGAAGATAACCAATGTATCAAGAAATGGCATTATTAGCAGGGAAAGCAGAGTCCGACTTTACTTCATTCAGATTCAAAAGCCTAGAGAACTTTTGTGAGGTGCCAACAAGGAAAGGGGTATATTACAAAACAGCAAAACTTCTCCACCCTGGTGAGGAGCGATGTAATAAAGGGCAAGGCGACGAACGAACACGACACATCATTATTAATGTAGGGGGCATCAAGTATAAAATCCCATGGACCATCTTGGAAGACTGTCCTTTGACAAGACTTGGTAAACTTAAGACATGTAATAACTATGATGAAATAATGGATGTTTGCGATGATTATGATATCAACTGCAATGAATTCTTCTTTGACCGTAACCCCTGTGCCTTCCGGACTATTATGACCTTCCTGGCAGCTGGAAAACTTAGAATTCTGCGGGAAATGTGTGCTCTATCGTTTCAGGAAGAGCTCATATACTGGGGTATCGAGGAAGAACAGCTGGAATGGTGCTGTTTAAGAAAACTGCAGCAAAAAGAAGAGGAACTGGCTGAAGCCAAGATGTATGAAGGAGGATCTGGAATTTCAAAAGAGAATTCCCAGAGTGCCTTGCAGGACAATGGTCGAATGGCTCAATGTATGAAGCATCTAAGGGACATGGTAGAAAATCCTCACTCAGGGATTCCTGGGAAGATTTTTGCCTGCCTGTCTGTCTCTTTTGTAGCTATTACAGCAGTCAGCCTTTGTATCAGCACCATGCCTGATTTAAGGGAAGAAGAGGACCGGGTAGGTGCCAAATGTGTTAAAATCTGCTGTAGAAAATCCCTTAATAATTTACTTAACTTTTAAACCATTGTTGTCCTTATGGCACAATACAGTCAACAGATCTATGGCAAAGTTCAGCATTAGAGCCTAGCTCTTCATAGTGGTATAATCCGCAACCTCTTCTAGATAATCTATCCTAACATGTAAGGTTTTTTTGTGTGTCCTCAAACACAATATATATGCATGCCATTTACTCTTACCAGTACTTTCATCTATAAATAATTATATAGATTATATAGATTAGATGTGGGATCACTGAAACTGTAGATACTGTTCTTTAGGGTGGCAGTGAGTACTTTTTTATCTGTACACATCATAAATCTTTATTTACAATTTGTTTTTTGATAAAGTTAACGTGATCTAGTAACTTTTTTTCACGAAATGATACTGTATTTTCCTAATTATATCAAACATCACTTGTTTATATGCATGTATGCAAAGGAGAAGTTTAAACCCCATTATTGCTGAATTAAGCCCAGAAACTGCTTCTTTTCTTAGAAGATTTCTACCCAAACAACAAGCTTGCAGTTACATTCTAATTTTTTCCTCCTATAAGTCAAAGAGATACACATTAGATAATTAGACCACTACTCTCTTGGTCCCTGGGTGAATCACACTAAGCATGCCTGAGTCAGTGGCTTGTGAAATATTATATTAATAAAAGTCATATAAGGAGGACAAAAATAAAAATACATAAATAATTCAATACATAAGAATTAAATATAGAAATATATAACTACTAGAGCCTTTCCACAAGAGGAAATGAGGTCCCTGTTCTGTAGAGATTGCAATCTAGTTAAAGGGGAACTGTGGTCTCCAAACAAGTTTATTTTAAACGAAAGGCCAGGTTCCTTCCTTTAAAACGAGCCATCAACCACCTCTCTATATGCTGCACAGCCCAAAATATGAAGAGATTATTAATCAGAAAGTTAAGGGGTAGGAGGTTCGGAATTTGCGGTCAGAAATACTACTTCCTCCTCTAATCTGCGGTTGGCACATGTTCGGTGCATGACTGAAGGGTAGGAGGGGGTTGGGGAGAACAGCACAGCCCACAGCACTGCTTTTTTAATGTCTCCCACTTGCTGGCCCTTCCCACTCATGGGCCCTGTGTCCCCTCCCCTTGCAGACCCAACCTGGCCCCTTCCCTTGCAGCCCCCTTTGGCCCCTCCCACTCACAGACTCTGTGGCCCAGCCTACTTGTGGGTCCTGTGTCCCCTCCCCCACTTGCAACTCAGACCAATACCCTCCTACTCCCTACAGAAGACTGTGTAAAAGCAGCCTTTTCAGCAGAGAAAGAATCAGACAAAGTTTAAAACTGCTGATTCTTTCTCTGCTAAAAAGGCTGCTTTTACAGTTTTCTGTAAGGGGGGGTATTGGTCTGAGGTCCAAGTGGTGGAGCCCACAAGGGGATGGGGTCATTGCGGCACGTGAGTGGGAGGGGCCACAGGAGGCTGCAAGGGAAAGGCCCAAGGGGGCTGCAAGGGGAGGGGCCACCAGACCTGGGAGTGGGAGGGGCCCACAAGTGGGAGGGGGTGGGAGGGGCCATGGGGCCCATGAGTGGGAGGGGCCACAGAAGGCTGCAAGGAAAAGGCTCAAAGGGGCTGCAAGGAAAGGGTCCACGTGGCCCACAAGTGGGAGGGAAAACATGGCCCATGAGTGGATGAGTGGGAGGGGCCACTGGAGGCTTCAAGGGAAGGGGCCAGGGTGGGTCTGCAAGGGGAGGGGCCATTGGGGCACACGAGGAGGAGGAGACAAAGGGAAGAGGGACTGTCACATGGTTTTAGAGCAGGAAGTGCAGGGGATCTGGTGATGCTGCTCCCATATCACACATAAAAATGTAAATATCTTCAAAACTATGTAAAATAAATAATAAAAGTAAATTCCTCAAGAAAGCAATTCCTGTCAATTTAACTTAAGTCATTTTTGGACCACAATTACCCTTTAAGAGGGTTACATACAGATACAAAGAAAAGGGTAGAAGTGCAGTAGTGCAAATAAAACAATCATATACTGTGCTGGTTACCAGATAGGTAGGTTTTAACCTGCTAATTGAGGTTTCTTGATGAAGAGCGGGGGGAAATAGAATTCCAAAGGATGGGAGCCACAAGAGAGAAAGTTTTAAGGTGAGAGGAAGCAGAACCTGTGGGGGGTCTGGATAGGGGATGGTTCTATGAAGATTGAAGGATGCAGGCAGGAACAAATGGGGAGACTAGAGAGGAAATATAAGGAGGTGTAACTAGAGTGAAGGGATTTCAATGTTAGGAGAAGGATTTTGTATACTATGCGCAGTTTAATGGGGAGCCAGGTTGTTGTCCAGTAGAGGGAAGATTTGGGACCCTGTTTATTAGAGAGTAAAACAATACATGCATACTTTAACAGGCCTTATAATCAGTTGGTAACAAATATTGTCACTCAACCAACAGACTACCAATCAATTCATTGACCAGTAAATCTTCCAGCCAATATTAGCAGGCCAAACTTAGCCATGTACAGAACATGAAAAAGATACACCAACGCTAGAGTTTTCTTGTGATGTAGAAGGCAAATTCCAGGTTATTGGCTGAAAGGCCTACAGAAAAGGGAAGTTCATTCGTGCAGTTTAGACAGAAGTAATAAATAGATAATTTAGAAGGTAGGGGTAAAATAGAAAACTGGTTGTCTGGAAGGAACACAATTTGTGTCAATCAGACACTAGCATGTGACAACTCACTTCACAGCTGGTTCCTACCGTTTTGCAATAATAAATGACCCCTGAGAAGTACTTTTTGAGTGGATAAAAGCAAAACCATCTTAATTTACTATTGTAACTAGGCCATTTGGAATTTGTGTGATTTGAAGCACAAAATGATTTGTTAAAAAAAAGAATACATGCAATAATTAGCATCTCTCTACTTAAGGAACATCAGGCAATGGGTAATTACATATTGTCTAGCAAGTCATCTGAAAAATTTGGATTTTTCTTTGAGAACTAGATTTTATTGTTGGATACTTTCCAGGCCAGCTGAAAAAAGCTATAAATAGTAAATGGAAAAGCACCACTGTGCTCATGCAGTTGTACAAGTTACAGTGCTCTTTTCCGAAAGGTCTTACACAAAATAATCCAGTATTGCCATGAGTTATTTGCTAAACCACTATAGTGACCAGAGGAATATGGGGTAACAGCATCTAGTTAAATATTCCCTACTATTTTTATATGCCAATAACATGTTTAACACATTCCAGAGATGCAGTAAGATAAACTGATTTACCAACATTCACAAATTTCCCAGGTATACAGATATTGGTTTTAGAAACCATCTCGAAGATTTTGGGCTGAAAAAATAGACCCATGTGTGGCTTCCATTTCGTAGACTTGTAAGCAATATTGGGCAGTTTATTGAACAAGTTTGATTGGACAAGATAATTCCGATGATCCCATCAGCATTATCTTGAGCAAGAGAGTGGTGTAGTTTCTATCAAGAATATGCTTGTGAAGGTTCTCATTCATCCATATTCGTTGTATTCAATTAGATCAACCGGACTTGAAGTTAGTTCTTGAAGACGTTTCGCTAGTCATCCGACTGGCTTTCTCAATTCAGATGACTTGTACAAAGATCTGTGGCAATTATGTACCCTGGAAAATCCCAATTAGCATATCACAGCAGGTGTTAAGGGCGTGATGGGATAGTGGCTAAGAGGTGTTATAGGAACGCCCAGAGTAAGGTGTCGACATCAACTGTCTGCCATGTACAATGCCGTTTTTATCATGCTGTAATTATCAATGAATTAATGACTTCTCTCGGTTAGTGTATGTTATACTGTAGATGTCAGTGACCTCTCCTAGGATTGGACTAGAAATAATATTATATAGCAGGTAGTACAGGTATAAAGGTAGTACCAGTCTATAATATACATGTGTGTACTTTTATAATGCTGAGTAACAGTGAATTATATTTATATTTATTTACATTTGCCATACACGTCACCAGTGACAAAGAAATTTTACAACATCATGGAATGCCTTACAGTATAAGGTACATTATATATGCCAGTTTAAGACACCTCAAGCAGTATTAATGTTTAGAGCTTCAATCTGTTATAGAGTCCTGGGTCCCAGACAGACCACAAAAAGATCACTTTCAATTTGAATCACACAAACCAAGGGTCGGTGTGTCTTTCTTTCTTTCTTTCTTTCTTTTTCTTTCTTTCTTTCTCTTTTTCTTTTTCTTTCTCTTTTTCTTTCTTTCTTGCCTTTGTTTCTTTCTTTCTTGCCTTTCTTTTTTTATTGCCTTTGTTTCTTTCTTTCTTTCTTGCCTTTGTTTCTTTCTTTCTTTCTTTCTTTCTTTCTTTCTCTTGCCTTTGTTTTAATTCCGTGTTTTCCTATTTTTTCTTTTGCTTTTAATGGCCTAGTGGTCCTTGGATACACTGGTAGTTTCCTGGATGCCCTGCAGGACAGCCCAACCCTGACAAATGACCCTATTAAAATCTGTCACTGGTAATATGTGCATAGCAGAGGATGTTAGGCCCTGGAATAAGCAGAGCCATTTTTCATAGGCAGACAGATTACCATGTTATTAGTGTGTCACTGTAGAAACTCCATACCAAATAACAGCAATGAAACGTGTTCCAAATCTTGTGGAGCTTTGGGAGTCCCATTAAATATCCTGCCATTACCCTAATTGAACTGCTGGAATGAACAAGCACATCTGAATAAGTTGTAAGAATATAGCACACTCTGTGCTGTGCATCCCATGTGATATGATGTTAGTATGCTCCAACAAAAAAAAACTGTCAAGTTTTTTTTTAACAGATAACATTGACATGGTCTGTTAAAAATAATACACTGCTACACAGATTTCTGTTCAGAAAATGACAGTTATTTAGTAAAAAGACAAGGAAAATGGACAGATTGTCCATTGTGGTCCGTGTGAAATGTTAACGAGCACTTAGGCTTATTTTATTGGCATCACATTGTATAAATTAGAGATTCCAGCTAATACCTGGCAATTGTATAGAATAAAGCCATCTATGGCAAGTTTAACTGGTCAACTGGTTGCTGTGCACCCCAGCTTTATAGGAGAACTAAACCTTAATTTTTGTATGCTTAATGTGAAAACGTTTCTACCCAGAACACCTATACATTGTAAGATTCTTCTTCTGCATTTTATAAAAGGAAGTAAGGGCTAGGCCAGACTGCTGCGATTTTTCTGCATTTGCGCTTGCGTTTGCTCATGCTTTTTTAAAAATCATTGAAAATGTGGCAACGCACCGAAAACGTGCGTTTTCGGGTGCTTTGCAATTTGCGTTTTCCTATACCTAATGAAGAAAAACTCATGCGCAAATGCAACTATTCCATGTGCGATTGCGTTTGCGCTGCAGTGTGGCCGTGCCCTAATAAATTATGTAACAAAAAAGGCTTTTATGTTATTGCCAGTACAATCCACAGCCCATGTAAGCTTCAAAGAGCCACGCCCCCTGACCCCAGTATTCACTGTCTCTGTGCACAGTGATTCTAGCTTCTCTTTCTAGCGAAAAAGATAAAGTTTCTAAATGTACCTGTTTTCATTGTTGAGTAGCTGGTGGCGCACCATATAAATGCCATGATTTTAAGGAACTCACAATCCCGAGAAGTCTAGTTTATTGTTTTTAATTGTTTGTTTGTTTCCATCATGTTTCTAGAAAAATATAAAGTTTCTACATATGTACAAACTTTATATATAGCAGCTCTGTTTTTTATTTATCAACCAGCGTGAATTGCTGAAAGCTTTCCTGGAGCAATACAAAATAGTCAACTGATTTTACAGAATTTTTTTCCTAGCAAAAGATAAAGAGTTGAAATGTACCAACTTCTTCTGCATGTGCAGTGGTGCTCACTGCTAAAGTGTTGGAGTTGGAAACAAACAGACGATTGGGACACTTGTTCTATTCTCCAGGCATGCTATTTTTTGTTTTGTTTTTGTTTCTATTATGTTCCTAGGAAAAGATAGAGCTTCTACATGTACTTATATTCCACCTAGTAGCCCTTGTGGAATAGAGGTTTCTTTTTAGCAAGACACAGTATAGAAGGATGCAAGTTCGATTCCCCAGACTTACTACCAAAGAAATTAACAGAGCACCACCAATAATAAATTAGTTTAACTCAACCTGTGTAATAAACCCCCATTGGTCAACCACTAGGAGGGGGAGGGGCATATGGGTTAAAAGTATATGATTAACATAGAGCTGCCCATAAAAATTGCTCACTCATACAGGTTGATACGGTGTAATACAAAATTGATCTTTATTAACTCCAACAAAACAAATCAGTGATTAAATGCACACGATTCCCCAGACTTACCAAATAAATGTATCATTATTAGGGACAAGAGCATTTGAAATGTGTCTACACAAAAACTGCACTGAAATCTGTGCTCTGTGTCGGAGGTATGATCTCTGAGATGTAACATGATTGGCTGTCAGCTTCTAAGAAGCAAGGCTTCAGCATCTTGTGAAGTGTACTGTGTATACTTAGCTGGGTGTTCCCAGCTAAGGTGAATTATGGAAGCTGACCCCTAGTACTCACAGGTTAATTTCATAAATCACCCAGCATCCACAGCAAAGGAAGAGGTGAGACAAAGCTTTTTGTATCTTTGTGAACATGCTATATCTATTGGTGCAATGTTGTCTGGAGACTTTAGTTCCCCATTAAAATCCCATAGGAGGCAGTACATATATTTACACAAAACAGGGCACTTACATGCTTAAAGGACTTTGTTTTTTTTTATGTTTCATTGTTATTGAATGACTTCTATCGAAACAGGATCTAATAAAAAAAAGTGAGATCAATGTTAGAGGGTAAGCAATAGTTGGTGGCTCGATGGGAAAAATTGTATACTCTGGGCTCACTAAGTGTTTTGTTACAGGATTCTATGTATAAAATATGTAACACGAATTTAAAAGATGGTAATTAGAAACACGTACTAGGGTATAAATAGGTCCAAGCAACAGGCAACATGTGACCCTGACAGGGCCCCTGTAGGATGTGACGTAGGGCCAAACGTGTAGGTTGTGTTTGGCGTTGGAGTATGTTGGTGAGATTTCATCGTACTATGTATGGATATTTAACGCATGAGAAGTTTACTCCACCTAAGAATTTATACGTGTGAAGAGTGTGGTCCGACTGGGGAATCTGTAAATTATAAGGCCAGCCCTGGGTCTTGGCTTCTCACTAAAAGTCCTGTTTGCTTTATGTATGCATTGTTTTCTGGTACAGCAGTTCTGCCACTGAAGCGGACCTCTTATGGTACTCTAACTGCCGTTTTTAGTATTCTGGCGACGCCCAGTTTTGGTGCTTGTGATTTTAGTTTTTAGACTTAGTGTTATTAGCAAGGGGTATTGTGTGCACTTTTTTATGTGACATTTGATAAAAGAGATTATTACCATAGGTGTAACCAATAAACTAAGTAGCCTATGTAGCCTATGTGTTTTCCTCCTTAGTTTCCTCTTCTTTTAAAGGAAACATTCCACTCACATGCCCTAAATTCACCAATGACATGTATTTTTTAGCAGTTCCAACCCCTGGGTTGCTTTGTGAAATATTACAAATATAAAAAATAATATATAAGATATAGCTTGTTAACCCCCCCAGTCTTCAATCAATGCACTGCAAAAGTTAACTATTCCTTTAAGGTGGCCATACACATTATCGATAATGGGTAAAGCCCCTTGGGACCAACATGACTTACCCATTATCAGCAGTGTGTAGGGACCAAAACTGACTGCAATGCAGACGAATGACTGTAGTCAGCATTACGGTCGGTAGGGAAAGATTAAAAAATTAAGTAAAGGGAGCCAATACTATTGGTCCGTGTATGGCCACACAGCCAACCAATAAATATCTGGTTAGTAATCCATTCAATAATGTGTTGAATATATTGCTTGTGAAGGTTCTCATTCATCCAGGTCATGGTATATCAGTTGTATTCAATTAGATCAACTGGACTTGAAATGTAGTTCTTGAAGACGTTTCGCTAGTCATCCGACTGGCTTTCTCAATTCAGAATGACTTGTACAAGAATCTGTGGCAATAGTTGAATATATTAGTTGGAATTTGGAGCTGGTAACTGACAAGTGACCATGTTGTAAAGTTGGAAGTGCCCTTTAAATGAATAACATTAAGTGGAAAACAACATTTCTTTCAATTTCCAGAGTGGATAACACATTAAAATTGGAATCTAAACTTACTTTGGATGTTTCTTAATGGAAAACTTTTTGTTTGTACCTAAACCTTCTTGCAGAGCACATCTTCTCATTGGCCAGTTCCAAGACTGAGGAGGGGGGTGGTTCTAGACTTCACAGATGAGTGTAAGATTAGGTAAATATTACCCTGTGGTGTGGTCCTTGGCCTACAGTTGGTACTTTTAAAGGGAAGAAAAGTGGTTTGGGGGTATTATTCACTTCAATTACTCTTAAATGAAACACTGTATAATTCTCTCTTCTTAGCCACACAATAATTGCATGGTTACCAATGATTCCCTGTAAGTTCTTAAAGTTACATATATAAATCAGCTTTAGTCAAAGTCCAGGACCTTATGACTTCAGTCAGTCACTAGACCATAGAATGGAAGGATTGTTCTGATCTAAACATAGAATACCATTGGGAGGGATTTGTTCAGAACAATGTAGTAATTGTACCCTACCAGAAAAATATATAGTTATACTTTTAGCATAGCTTATTGCTGTCAGAATGGCATCACCCTAGAGAGAAGCCAGGTTCAGTACCCCATTTGTCAAACAATATTTCTGTACATCCTAGAAGAGCTACTTTGAGGCTTGTGGGAGCTGTACTTCTACAGCACAGCAACAGAGAGTGTTGGTACCTGCAGGACTGAGTTCCTGCGCTAAGAAACAGCTTGCAGAATTTTCAAACCGCAGAAAGCAGGAAAATAACATCAATTAACTGACACTAAAAGGAACCCCTAGGGTTTATTGTAATTTGCAAAAATCCCAGATGCCTTTTCTTATATTTCTTGGCTGCATTTTATTTAAAACTTATGGAGAACTTCTAAGTCTTATTTTACAAAGGGGGAAAAACAAAAACAAAACAGTAGCTGATTGTGCAGAACATTTGTTACCCACTGTTATAGTTCATGCTATATTTTATTGTATCCTGTCAAATCAAACATTTGTTGCCGCGGGGGAAAGTAAGCTGATGAATTTACAGTGAAAATGCAGACTCAATTGATGGTCCTTAAAACTTTAATTCTAACTAAATAATTGGAGAGTCTCTTCTCTCTCTGTTGGGTGCAGAGAATAGTTGTTGCATTATAATTAGCCGATTTGTCACCTAACTTATTAAAATCTCTCGGCTTAATACATTTTCCTAGATAAAATGCATTTTTAGTGGGTCATATTAACAGGGGGAAAAGTAAATATATTTTCATTTCAAGCCCCAGAAAGAAAATGCAAAGCAATAGATAAAGTCTTTAGCAAACCATAGGAAGTGAATACCACTGGGTATCTGTAGTTCACTTGAAATATTGTGAAACCAGTAGTATGCAGTAAATGGAATATCTGATCTTCTGTAGCAGCATTGTCAAACCATTGCCTTTTAACTGATAATAAACTGTAACTTCTAGAATCCTCTTATATCAGACAGCTGATTGACAGCACTGATAGATTAATCTCGAGGTCTGAAGGTTATGACTGTTCTTCATTATTCATCCCTAGATGTGCTGTGCTCGGTTTAGTGATATTGGCCCATTTTGTTATTAACAAAACAGAAATCTTATCAGAATACAAATTTAGTATACTCTGTGGGTATCATCATATTACAGCTCATAACTTAAATTCCTTGGCAGACTGAGAAAGCAGCTAAAACCTGTAATAATGATTCCTTCTGGACAAAGTTGCTGGGCTGTAGGGATGTTGATTGAGCCTGCAGTTAGCAATGCAGTAGGAGACTTTATGCTCTGCAAGTTAATTGTTATGATCTTGCACATTAATGTGTTATTGTGTTCTACAGTCCGAGGCCTGGGACAGCTTCCTGTTCAACATAAAAGTATATGAAGTGTACAAAGTCATTTTTTTTCTAAGGATATGTTAAATTTAAAAAATGTCTTTGTGTATCAGCATATGGTTAATTTAACATGATCATACACCCATACATACATATCCTTTATAATAAAATCCTAACCGTGCCTCCCTCCCCTGGCCACTAGTAGTTCACCCCACTCCTCACTTAGAACATCAGGTGCCAGACAAGGCACCTGCCATGAAGCAAACTAAAACCTTTGCTCGCGGCACGCCCCTGCTGTCAGTTAGCAAGTTGCAGACATCCCACCCTGCCAAAACTAATTTCAGGGAGGGTACCCACACATTTCAGGGAGGATACCCACCACCTAAAGCCCCTCCCCAAGATTAACGCATAATCCATGCATACAAACAAACATTCAGACACTTTTGCATCCAAACACATGCATCTCAACAGACACACACTCATGAAGACAGTCAGACATACACACATACAACAAGTCATGTCACTATTAAGTGTTTTTGTCTCTTGTTAACCGCTAAAGACTCTGACATCATTGTGCTCCCTCACTCTTATTCAAAACAACACATTTCAGGGAGTCAGGGATCTGCCATTTAAATCAGGGAGACTCCCTGAACTTCAGAGAGAGGTGGGATGCCTGAAGTTGCCATTCATTTATTTAAGAAATTAGTAACCGATGTAAGTGGCTCGCGAGGAAGAGGGCACATAGACTCTCGCATAGACCTCACTACCATGCAGTCCACACCAACCCCAAAAAGTGTTATTGTTAAAGAGAGCTAGAGATGCCAGTCCTAGGGTAAGACAGATTGGGCAAATAGGGGTTAATTAAAAACTGAAAATGGAGGGTTAATTCATGATTAAAAATGTAGGGTGAATTTATTTTTAAAAATGGGGGGTTTAATTTATCAATAAAATGGGATGAATTATGATAAAAACAGATGATGCATGGGGGGATTCATTTAATATTAAAAAGATATTTAATTATTTTTAATATATTACCGGTAATTAATGTTGATTAATTACTGGAAAAAAGGGGTCATTCATTTATTATTAGAACATATTAGGGATTAAGTTAGGATTAAAAAGATGAGGTTCATTAATCAATAAATTATCAAAAATAGATAGGGCATGGGATTAAAATGTATGATAAAAACAGAAGGTGGCAGTAGATTTATGGGTAATAGTTGCAGGATATGGATATTGTGTACTGGGATGGTGACTGTGACTGGGATGCCATGCAGGCATTACATGCAAGAATAGTGGCAGCCTTTTTCCAGACTGTGCTCAAATGGGTAGGTGTAAGGGCTTGGGCATGGAGAATGGGCTGAATATATCAATAGACAATACAAATGAAATACATTTTAAGCAACACTGGTGCAGAATCTAATATGGAGTCTACTATGGGATCCAGTCTGTGTGGGCCTGGCATAAGGGTCTTATATTTACTAGTCGGTGTGAGCTGGGCATGATGACATCTTATATGTGTGTGCTGGACATGGGGACATTTTATATACAGTAGCTGTACGAGATGGATGTGTGTATCATCAAGGGACAGAAACCTGCGTGACCTCCATCAGTTTTGTCTGCATTTTCAGGTACGCAGCAATGGTCTCTCACAGGAGAGCAGTCTCATCATGTTTCAGCCAATCACTGACACAGTTACCGGCCCAGCCCCACCTGCTGCTGTTGTGCATGGAAAAGGCACAGAACAGCAGTGGGAAAAAGCTCTTGGAGAGTATACTTAGGAGCCGAGAAGGAAAATCTTAACCTATGGAGGTCTAGGTTTTGGGGGGTGTTCTCTTAAAAATGAAATTTTTGTATGAAGGGGTGGATATTTAAGCCATGCAGGAGTGGGCATATTTTTTTTACTCTTGTTCCCTAAAGACATAAATTTGAACTGTAATAGTTTAATACCCCTTAAAAATAAGTCTACTTCTGTTATGTATCCTTACCTAAGAACATGCCACCCCAGTGTATGAGCAGGAGTGATTCTTTTAATAACATAAAATTAGCTTTGCTAGAGTTAAAAGGTTTTGTTAACCCAGTGCACTTTAGTTTTTTGCAACCTATATTAAATGACACTATATCATGGTCACTATTCCCTAAGCTTCCCATTACCTTAATTTCCAAAATGAGCTCTGGGTTATTAGATATCACCAGATCCAACAACGCATTCTGTCTAGTAGGAACTTCTACCATCTGTGAAAGAAAATGCTCATATAGGAAATTTAAGAACTTGATACCTTATCAGGTGCTGGCAGTTCCCTTACTTCAATCTATGTCAGGGTAATTGAAATTCTCCATAACCAGAACATGCCCCATACCAACAACCTTCGCCAACTGCATCTGAAGTAGAATTCCCATCTCCTTACTGGCATTTGGTGGCACAATTCACCCACCTTCTTGCTTCCTGTACACAGCTCCACCCATGTTGTTCCAGCCTCATCATTTATACCCCAAGCTATTTCAGCTTTTAGATTTTGCTTCACTTCTTTTTTTAACAAACATAATTGCGTGTATTCTAGAATAAACAATAAATAATCCTAAAAATCCTTCCTTTAATGTACTGTTTACAAGAGGATATATATATATATATATATATATATATATATATAGTGCTATGGGGGATGTGTGTAAGGAAGTCAGTCAGTCACGTCACCAGGCCGGCAGAAAGAGTAGTTAAAAGTAAAGTGTAAAGATTGGGTCAAGCAGAATACATGTACATTTGATGACTAGATTGAGGTCATAACCAATAGGTAAAGTCTAATAGGGGTGTTATACCCACATGCACATTTTAGAACATTCCTTGTGTCTTCACTTACTTACAACAATACGACTGAATATGTAAAATAATATTTCCTGAAAATGTTACAGTTCAAAGGGTGATAGAGGGAATCCTGGGTAAAGTACACTGTCAATTAGGTGTCTGTTATTCATAATTAGCTGAACACCACTTAAGAACTCATCAATATATAGTCTGGAGAGAGGACAAGACCTTATTATAAAACATTTTCCTCATTGAACATTGGATATACAATGATTTATGATAGACATGTCATCCCCCAGTGCTGAGGTATCTTCTAATCAATACTTTCCTCATACTATGCAGAGTTGAGCCTAATTAAACAAGGACAGAACTGTTAATTGGGGCTTTTTCATAATGTGTTGCTGCTAATAAAGACTAGTCACAAACAGCACATACACTTATCAATGTTACATTAATTATAAGTTACAAAGCAGAAATGTGAGTTCAGCTCTACAGATCATAAAATCTGACCTTTAAAAATATAAAGGCATTTAGATGCGGAAAGTGTTTTACAATTAAGCCATTTGTTAGCCGCTATTAAACTTACTGCAGTTGTATATAGCTAAAGGAAAACTGAAGTACATATGATAAGTCATGTAGCTAAAAGGAACTGTCTAAACCACTATATTTGCAAATTTAAATAAACGCTACTACAGTATAGACTGTAATGTAACCGTTTAAAGGGTCACTAAAACAAATACATTATCTGAAACTACAATTTGAGAGAAGTAAATGGTGGTGCTCACGTATTTATCTGTGCTTGCTTTGTCATTAAATTATTAATGTTTAGTGAGCGCTCCTAATTACCACCACCTACCTTTGGAGTAGTGGGATATTGCTATATCTAAAGGTACAATTTTTGAAAATGTGATTCTTTCCAGTAAAGATACCCTTTAATGCCACTCTTTTTCTAAGGATCCCTTAAAGTCAAGTATTTCCTCCACATGTATGCTAACTACAACTCACTTCATTCCTCACTGCAGACCTCAATATAAAGCTGTAAAGTATCATTTCTGCAGCTCCATCAGCAATCTAGGGGTATCTTCCCCAAAAGTTATTGATGCATTTAAAATTAAAAATAAGCTCAGATCCTCATTTCAGCCCAAATCACCCATATATCATTTATTATTAGCCTTTACTTCTCCTTAAATAACATACATTTTGATTGTATAGATTAAATGTAACATTTTGTGTATCCAACCACTTCAGATGGTCTCACATGTATATGGTGTATATAAGGGATAATGCACCCATTACAGTATAATACAAGGATATTAAAAGGTATATCCACTGATGCAAAAAAATTGGCATTTAGTTTTATTGAAGAACTGGAGGTAAAGAAGCTGTGTCTTACCTCTCGTTCTTTAATAAAATCTGCAGGAGCAGGGACCAAATGTAAGGCACTTACCCGATCGCTTGCTCCTCCACTGAGTAGTCTGACAGGTCCCAACTGACTTACAGGGCAATGCACTGTTATTGGCATATAACATAACCGGGCTGTTTGCACGGGGTCGCCGATAGCGGCACATGGTGCATCGCCCTGCAAGTATTTTATGCGCATAATATACAAAGTCTGTCATGACCAATAGGACACATTATTTAATTTAATACATAATGTTTTGTATTACATACAAGGTTATATATAGGTATTTCCCCAATTTTTCTTTTGCCTTTATAGGTCTATATGTTTTATATATATGTTTAAAAATAAAACCTGTCTAATTTTATGTAAAGTATTAAATGGAATTATAAATGCCATTTAATATAAAGCAGAATATCAAGCTCATTGTCTGGTACACATACTCTTTTACACATGGAAGATTTATTCCTGTTTTACAACTGTCAGTTCAGGTGGGTTCTTCACTGAGCTGAGAGACAGCACGTGCCTTTCCTGTATGTCCTAGACGGCGCTCTCGCCCAGTGAAGACCCCAGCTGAACTCACAGTTTGGCTATGTTCACACTAGAAACAGACCACAATGGACAGTCCATGTTTTTTGTCATTTTGGTCAGTTTTTAGCGCTCCGTTTTTGCTGTATTTTTAATCAAAACGTGTCAGTTTTCGGGCAGAAATGCATTTAGCAGTACTTTTTTATTTAATGGAACGGGTCAAACCAATCCATTAAAAAAAATGGGCTGTCCGGAAACGGACAGAAACGGATCTAGTGTGAATGAACCCTTACACTTGGAGGATTTATTCCTGTTTTACAAGACTTGCTTTGTTGCTATGAATTAAAACGTTGGAATGTATTGGAATGTTTCTGAAGGCAGGTAGAGGGTGGGAGTTGTTTTTAAAAGAAAATATTCCTCAGCAGCTCCCATTATAATTAAATTTACTTGTGTATTATATACATATAAAAGTCACTTGTGTGCCTAACAAAGGAGCAAACATATTTTGCTGGCATCAAATAATAAGCTGCTTCTCAATCTGTTCTTTATCAGAAAATCAGCATTATTGTTGGCTTAGCTATTAATGCTGTGCAGATGACACCCAACTCTATCAGGTCTTTAAACCATGATCTAGGGATTGTGCATTAAGTGCCCGTAGTCGGTAGCGATGGATGAAAACAATAGTTTCCTTCTGATGGCAGTTTCACAGAATTAGTAAAACCTGTTAACGACTATGGAGATGTAATTTAAATGTAAATTAAAAAATATGATCTTTTAATATCAAAATAAGATTTAACTGAAAGGATAATATTTATAATAACTTATACGTATTGCACAGACACCCCACCCCACACATCTGCATATAAAAAAAATATTTTGCCTCAGAACATTCTCCACTGGCATAAGGATCACGGTGATGACAGAAATACTCATGTAATGGTTATGTGAGTTTGTCACACCCCTTCTCCAGAGATAAGCTCAGTGATCACCACCATGTCCACCCCCAAACTAAAATTAATTTCCATAAACTAATTACACCCCAATACCTAGACTTTGCTTAATTTAAAGTAAAGTTGTGGCTCCTAGTTATATTACTAGGACTCATTCCCTCACCCCTCTGCTGCTGCTCTCTGTGCCTTTTCTGTGCACCAGCAGAAGGGGCCGAACCAGTAGCTGTGCTAGTGATTGGCCAAGATTAAATGTCTCAGCCAGTCACTGGTGCCACTACTAGCCTTCTGGTGGTCAATTGAAAAAGCATGGAGCAGCTGAGTGGCGATGGGACGTCTTGGTAAGTATATTTAAGAGCCACAGAGACCACTTAAAGCTAGCGAGGTTTAGGGTTTGGGAGGTAATAAGTGTAATGTTAAATTTTAGCTTGGCGGTGGGCATGCCCTTTAAAGGGACTTTTGAGTCTCAAGATGTTTGAACACAGTAGGGGGTGACAACTAGTCTTAGTTCAACACATTAAAAAGTACACACCAAAGTCGCTTTTACTCCAAATGTCATGTCTCCCTACTACACACTCCAACACAATGACAAAATAGTGTTAGTTCCTTTTATAGTCGGGGATGGCAATGCAAAAAATAAGTGTCTAGTGATTTCTGACAAGTGACTACAAAACAATCAAAAAAATGTGATCGGTTTGATGACAAAATCCTGTGTTGACGAAATGACAGTAGTTTTTAATTTCTACTAGACTATTTTAAATTTGCCCTCACTTTTTGAGGGCATAATTTGCAGTTAATCCTCAGAGTAGAATATGTTTGCAATTGCTAGCAAACCATAAATATAAATGTTAATATTTTTGGAAAATACATGTCTGTGTTATGTAAAAACCTCATTTTAACATATCTGCATTTTTAACCCAAAGCTCTAATTTGTTTGCGCGATGTGGAAAACTTGAATCATTTACTGATCAACATAATTTTAGGGTCAACTTTCCATTATGTATGTAAACTGCATAAAAGAGGTCGCTCAGCTGCGACATTTATACTATGATATACTAAGAGATATGTCACTGGTCACTCAAACAATCTCCCTGTACAAATGTGTATGTCCAACTTTATAGTCAATGACAGACAGCTTCCAATTCAAAATATCTGTCATTGGTTATAAATCTGTTCTGTGTCTATCCAGCTTTAACTACTGTTAAACTAATCATACAATCTACTCTGTTATGAACCATAGACCGGAGCAGTACGAGTCTCAGTTGTTTGTTTGTTTTTAAATTCACAACTGCAATATTATGGTACGGCAGAAACAGAGATTGATATGTTTTGAGTTTTTCTTTAAATTGATTCTTTTGTAAACATAATACTTAGTCAATAGCCTAAAGTATAACTCTAAACATGACTTATTATTATCAACATTGCATTATAAAATAAAATACATTTTTACAAAACTGTGGTGTTCTAGCCCTTAAAGAGTTTATCCACCCTTACAACAAAAAAAGGTCAACTGCCAGTTATTGGCCTCCAACTGATATACTTTGCACTTTATTACCTCCATTACTGAACAGATATTTAAAGGGCATGTCCACACCGAAAACTATAATTTCACCCACTACTGGCCCCACTGTGTAGTGCATAAAAATCCTTACCTTACATCCCAGCTCCATATGGTTCTCCTGTAATGTCCCTCCAAAGTCCCACAAACTGGCCACCAGGAGCCTGACAGGGAGGAAAATTGTTTCCGTCTCTGAGACATCCTCTCAGAGATTTTTGGCTTGCTCAGAGCAGCCCTCCCCCCCCCCCCTCCCTCTCCCACCCATTTTGCTCTCCCTCCCCCTAGCATAAAACCCCTTTGATATATAATAGGTCTCCCTCCCCCAGCCCCAACTGCTATAATAGATTTTCCATAAGAGATTCCCCCGAACTCTACTTACCTTACCTCTCCCCCCCGGCGTTCTGTGCAGCCGGCAGCCGAGTCCGTGATTGCCTGTCTCTCAGCCAATCACAGACGCGGTCGGTCCGGCCCCCTGCTTGCAGTTTCATGCAAGCAGAGGGTCGGGACAGTGTGTCGGAGGAAAGAGGTAAGGTAAGTAACGATCGGGGGAGTTTCTGGAAAATCTATTATAGCGGTTGGGACTGGGGGAGGGAGACCTATTATATATCCAACATTTTTTTTAAAGGGGTGGACATGCCCTTTAAGGATTATTATTGTCCCCATTTTGGCAGCATAAGATGGCCCCTTCCTCCATGCAGTCAATCAATACTGTGACAAATGAGATCACAGCCAATGATTGACTGCTGCTTCATCTGCTGCCTCCTCAGTACATGCTCAGGCTTATAAAAAGCAGAGGGAGGAGGCAGATATCTTAGCCAGAACCAAAGAGTACTTATCATTAAATATCTGGTTAAAATGCATGTAATAACCAGGAAAAATAGCAGTCAGTTTTGCAAGAAGATAACTGACAAGACAACAGCTTTTTGTTTTAAAGCTGGACATGCCCTTTAAGAGATATAAAGCCGGATTTACCTAGAGACGCAATCACTGGCCTCCCAGCAATTTAAAATAGTGGTTGTGGCTCTGGTTAAATTCTAAACAAGCGTTACCCCTTGGCCGAATCTAGCAACAGCTTTTTGTTGGCGGTAGAATTCACAACCGCTATATTGAATAGGTTGTGCCAGCTGCACAGGTGTCTTTAGCGTTACCCGTGCAGCCAGCACAAAGAATGAGTTGAATCGGTTATCGCAACTCCAAAAATCTGCGCAGTGGCTCGGGTTAAATGAGCCTGATAAACTAATGAGACACCAACTACTGTCTATTGTAGTTTGCCAAAAAAAAAACACTATTACAAATGCTAGAAAATAACCTCTGAGGAATTTATATGCAACCATTAATACAATTTTAACATCTTAAAGATACGCTACCAATGCTGACTTGTGTTTCTGAAAAGTCACCTGCCCAACATCCACAAGTAATAAAATATCCTGCATGCTTAGGGTTAATTCTGATCTGATTTTAAAATAACTGCCAGAGCCAGCATGGTATTGTCTTGTATAAAGAGGGGTATGTATTCAAGGGAGAAAAATATTATTCTCCCTTTTTACAAAACACTGGTAAGGCCTTATTTGGAATATGTTGTGCAGTTTTCGAACCCTTTGTACAAAAAGAACATCTTGGAAACTGCAAGGGTTCAGAGAACTGCAGCTAAATTAATTAGGGGACTGGGGGAGCATGGATGTTACAATTATGCAATTATGCTTCATTAAGAAGTACCAGCCAAAATCTATTAACTTTTGGCATATTGAGGGAGGGGCCAGCTTACTCTGCCAGTATGGGGACAATAATTATACTTAAATATCTGGCTAGTAAAAGTGCAAATATATATTATTAGTTGGTGTTGGGGCAGGTAAATGACCATTGACCAGTGTTATGTTTTAAGAGTGGACATACCTGTTCCCAATGAAGATTGGATTTATATTAATGTGGCCCAAGCTTCAGCACCGTTGCTTCATTGCAGGTGTGTTAGTGTAAGTAGCTCCTATATATGGTATCTTGATATATTGCTGTTAAATAAACCTTATACAAATCAGTGAACCGTTTCTTTAATCCCAGCAATATTAAGATTTACAGCATTCTTTGAAGAATTGTGCGCTGACCAACACTCACCGGCATATCATATAAGAATAAACAGTTCTGAAACAGCCAGACTCCATTTGTCATGGACTTAAGGAGAATATATTTATAGCTTGTTGACAATAAAGGCTAGTCTTTATGAGATATAACTGATAAATTATCTAGGGATGACAGTGTGGCGCTAAACTTAATGTATTCTAAGTAAAAGCATGCCTGACTAATCTAGGAAGAATTATATAAATCATCTTAAACTGCAAAACACTTCCAGCTATTTATTTATAATGAAGGCTATGATATACACCCAGCTATTCCTTTCAGAATGGCTACTCTCAACTAATATTGTAGTCATTACATTGTCTATTGTACCATATCATTTTATACACTCAAATATACTTAAATATATTCTATATCTCTGCTGCTAAAAACAAATAAACTGGCATCTCTCTGTCGTTAAAGTAGAATTGAATGCAAAATTGACTTTTTTTTTGACCAATTCCCTACCTGATGGGGGCCTCATACACATTTAGAAATAGAATATAAACAATTTTACATAACTAAAAGCTGTGTGCTTGTCAGGACCGCCACTACCATGAGACAAAATGAGACTTTTGTGTCAGTAGAAACCAGCGCTTAAGGGGAAAAAAACAAACTTTCCCTGTTGCTACTGAAAACATGCATGCTATGCAGTCCAGAGTCACTCTAGCACACAGGTGTAAGCCTTGGCCTAATGTTTAATTGGTGCAATCCTCCAAACGCCCTACCCAAGGATTTAAGTTAATCCAACAAGCAAGCAAATAGGAGCACACTTCTTCTTTGATTTCACTATTTATTTGTGCTAAAACATGGATACAATGTTTTGGGGGAGCTTACACAGGTAATAGAGGAAGGGGGCAGTAAGCTTTGCAAAACATTGTAGCCATGTTTTTGTACAAATAAACTGTGAAATCACAGAAGTGTGCTCCTCTTGCATTGCTCACTTGTTGAAATACATGCATGCGATCACATGCACTCAAATTTGGGTGTGGGTTGCAAGCTGTCGATGCAGCCTACAGTACCTGTGATCTGATCGTGCCTTATATCACATCTACTCCTGCCACAGTAAGATAAAACATATATTACCAGTCACTGTGGGAAACTTTAATGTACCAGTCTGTGTGGGCAACTTGCAAGTACCAGACTGCATGGGCAACTTATATGTTCCAGTGGGCAACATATGTACAAGTTGGCAACTTATTTGTACCAGTCACTGTTGAAAGCTTATATGAACCCATCACAGTAGGCAACATACATGTATCAGTCTGTGTGGGCAACTTGCATGTACGAGTCACTGTAAGTAACGTATATGTACAAATCACTGTGGGTAACTTATATGAACCAGTCTGCATGTACCTATCATTGGGCATCTTGTATGTACCAGTCACTGTGGGCAACCTGTATGTATTAGTCTGTGTGGGTAACTTGTATGTACCAATAACAGCAGGCAACTAGTATATACCTGTCACTACTGGCAAATTATATGTATCAGTCTGTATGGGCAACTTGTATGTACCAGTCACTGTAAGTAACGTATATGTACCAATCACTGTGGGAAACTTATATGTACCAGTCTGTGGGCAACTTCTAAGTACCAGTCTGTATGGGCAACTATGTACCAGTCACTGTGGGCACCTTGTATGTACAAGTCACTTTGGGCAACTTGTATGTACCTATAACTGTGGGCAAATTATATGTACCAGACTGTGTGGGCAACTTATATGTAGCAGTCTGTGTAGGCAAATTATATGTACCAGTCACTGTGGGCAACTTACAGAATATGTACCAGTCTGTATGGACAACTTGTATGTACCAGTCACTGTGGGCAACTTGTATGTACCAGGCGGAGGCCACACTGAAGTGCTCACAACCTACCAGAAAATGGTGCATGATTGTGCACACTTTACCGGAGCTTGACAACACACTCCAGTGCACTAGTATGGCTACATCATCTAGTGTCTGCTTTTAAAAGTGTGATTGGATTGCACTAATATTAATGTAGCCTAGCCCTTACAAGACACTAAAGACTGGACAGCCCTATTTTATTAATTGGTGAGACTGGACACCTAGAAGGTACCCTATAAATATATGGATTAGAATGAAACTCTAAGCAAACTGCTGGGATCACTGTGGTCAAGTTTAAGGAAAACTAACAGTTATTGAAATATATATTTTAAATCTCTATTTGAAATATTTTATGTCATTACTGAAATATTAGGTATTTTACTAGAAAGGGGCATAGCTTTAGAATCTATTATACTTAACACAACATAATAAAGTGTTTCATCCAAATCAAACTTCCTTGAAAAAGCTTTAATAGTGTGCAGAGCTGTGGCTCTCGCTCTAAAAGATCTGTAATAACACAAAATGTAGCCAGTATAGAGCGCACTGAACTGTCTGCAAAACTCAAGTAACAAAGACATTACTGTTCATTACGGAACAAATGAAAACCCTCAGCTTACTTCACAAAGGGGAAAAAAGATGTAACGGCATTTTTCTGTGCTACTGTACATCAATATTATAAGATATAAGAGTGTGTAACCTACTTTATATCTTTCTTCCTACAGTGTAAGTCCCTAAGAGAATATGGCAGGATTCTATGCCATTCCAGAGATAGTGTACTGAATAACTATAGGGTTTAACAGTAAGTAACAGGGTTTCTTTTTCGTGATTTGATGTATTGCCATTATCAGCCTATCCATCAAGCTAAGCTCTCACCCTTTCATTAATGTCCAGTCTATACAATCATACCATGCGTTACCAACGGTTGGCTGAAGTCTACTGATAGAAGGTTTTGAGGACTTTGGTGTTGGGGAAATTACCATTATTTTGCCATGTATTCCTGGGTGCTTGTGATGCAATGGCCCAATGTTGCGCAATTGGAGCACATGTGATCGCATATGCAACCATATCAATTGGGCCACACAAGTGTCCGCCTTTGTGCGAGCAGATCACGCTTAAAAGTGCATTAGTGTGGCCTAGTGCTTAGTCAGTAGAGATGCCCGAGCTTAGTGAAGTTCGGTTTGATTCCCCATGATTGGTCAATTGTCGGGTTTGCACAAGCTTCATTCGAGGGTTCCCGAAAAAACAGCTATACATTCGAGGGTTATCAAAATCGAACGCTACATTCGAGGGTTACCGAAAGTCGAAGGCTACATTCGAGGGTTAGTGAAAACGAACATTACATTCGAGGGTTATGGAACCATATATTCGACGTTAGCAAAAACAAACATTACATTCGAGGGTTACAGAAAGTCAAAGGCTACATTCAAGGGTTACCGAAAACGGACTTTACATTCGAGGGTTAGCGAATGATACATTTGAGGGTTAGCAGAAACGAACATTACATTCGAAGGGTTATCGAACGATACATTCGGGGTTAGCGGAAACGAACATTACATTCGAAGGGTTAGCGAACGATACATTCGGGGGTTAGCGGAAACGAACATTACATTCAGGGGTTAGCGGAAACGAACATTACATTCGAGGGTTAGCGGAAACGAACATTACATTCGGGGTTAGCGGAAACGAACATTACATTCGAAGGGTTATCGAACGATACATTCGAGGGTTAGCGGAAACGAACATTACATTCGGGGGTTAGCGGAAAAGAACATTAAATTCGAGGGCTAGCGGAAACTAACATTGCATTCGAGGGTTAGCGGAAACGAACATTACATTCGAAGGTTAGCGGAAACGAACATTACATTCGAAGGGTTAGCAAACATTACATTTGGGGGTTAGCGGAAACGAACATTACATTCGGGGGTTAGCGGAAAAGAACATTAAATTCGAGGGTTAGCGGAAACGAACATTACATTTGGGGGTTAGCGGAAACGAACATTACATTCGGGGGTTAGCAGAAACGAACATTACATTCGGGGGTTAGCGGAAACGAACATTACATTCGGGGGTTAGCAGAAAAGAACATTACATTCGAGGGTTAGCGGAAACGAACATTACATTCGGGGGTTAGCGGAAAAGAACATTACATTCGAAGGGTTAGCGAACGATCCATTCGGGGGTTAGCGGAAACTAACATTACATTCGGGGGTTACATTTGGGGGTTAGCGGAAAAGAACATTACATTTGAGGGTTAGCGGAAACGAACATTACATTCGAGGGATACCAAACTATACATTCTAGGGTTATCGAATGGGTTAGCGAACATTACATTTGGGGGTTAGCGGAAACAAACATTACATTCGAGGGTTAGCGGAAACGAACATTACATTCGGGGGTTAGCGGAAACGAACATTACATTCGGGGGTTAGCGGAAAAGAACATTACATTCGAGGGTTAGCGGAAACGAACATTACATTCGAGGGTTACCAAACTATACATTCTAGGGTTATCGAATGGCACGTAAATTAGATAATTATCGAAAATACAGCTGCTAGTTTGGAAAACCGAACTAGTTCGAATAGTTTGAGTTCATCTAAACTCGGGTTTCAAGTTCGGGTCCATCACTATTAGTCACCAGTCCTCCCTGAAACCCATTCACTATACTGTAGAGTGAGATATTTGGAATAAGAAAGATCCTTGGCAGAATCAGGATCCAGTTAGTAGACCCACGCTGTACTGGGGTGTACAGAACAGATTCCTAAACTCTAAAGTGTTTTGTATAATCTAAAATGTTTTTCTCTCGCGTTTAGGCGTCTTTCTGTCTGCTGAATAAAACCACAAGAAGACCATTGGCATCCTGTGACTGCTTCGTAACTCGCTCACTGATGCTAAAACGTTGTGTAGTTTAGCCCATTACATTGGGATCGCAGTCCACTAATGAAAGACTCGCATTATGTTAAATGAAATGTATCAGTGTGAACAAATAGCTCTGCTACAAGATTGGCTGCAACCACGTCGCACATTATGCAATAATAATAAACAAAAAAGAAAATAAATACAATTTGCACTTTGGGATTTGTATATTTGTGGATTTCCAAAATCCTCACAATAACATCACTTAAATGAAACTGAAGCATTGTATTCAGACTATAGTTTTACACAAACAGCATATTAGTTGTACAGGTCACAGTGTAGTGCATTTCGCTGCAGATATAAATGAGCAATTCAGCTAGGTTTCTCCACCTGTGTGCTTATTAAATGGTAGCTTTATTCAGTGCCTGCTGGGATAATTATAGTGCAGTGCTGCTAGTTGGAATGTGAGACCCTTAACTTTTATCTTTAAGTTTCTTCTTTCAATTTAGCCAGAAAAATTACAACCCAATTGGGTGTCTGTGCTGCACATAATGCGAAATCCACTGTAGGAATAAAGCTGAATCCAGAAAATTAAAGGGTCCCACCTTTGCCTTTAATACCCAAACGAGTATGAAATATACATGCTGCAGTGCTAAGTGCTATTGCATTAAATACATGCTGTATGGTTACACTGAAATCAATGCAATCTGCATCATGCTTCAAATAGAATTCTAACCAGCCCTTTGTCATGTAGATTTTATATGTGTTCAGGTCCTAAAGGCAAATGTGGCAACCCTAGTGGGCCATGAATAGCCGATCATACGGTTTTCATACAAATTTTTATATACCCCATAAGATTCTCTCTAAACAGATAAAATGCAGATAATCCTGCTAAGGACAATTCTGATACATATAAAAAGATTTATTTATTGCTGCCAAACTTTAGTGATCTTTATCCAGCCATATCCTATAGCAAATATTAATGCTATTCTTTTTAAACTGATGTTTAATTATATTTTCTACACCCATATAATGCAGAGATCTCACTTGCCTGTTCCTATTTTGTCTTTGATGGAAAGCTAATGCATACAGCAGAGCTGCGCTACAAAAACATTTGGAAATCGGGCAATCCCAAAAATTAAGTTGCATTGATTTTTTTATCGTTATTGAATCTTCCTCAATGTCTGTTTGACAACTTCAGGTAGTGCTCAATGCATTCTCTGTGGAGCAGAGCACTGTATGTACAGATTTAGGTTGACGCCACACTACGGCAGAAGGACATGTTTTTTCCTGTGCGATATCATCCACTTCCACTAAAATCCGCACGTGCAATGTTGCACAATCAGGGGTTTGCTAGTACCAGTATAATGGGTGGTGTATTCCAGCTACCACTGTGAGCTGTGACATCACCAGCACCATTGCTCTGCCACCCCTGCCATAAACACTGAGCATGCCCAGTTGTATCCTACTGTCTTTTAATAACTTTACAAAAGATTGGGGCGGGGGGTCTTCTTACACAGCACATCATGTGACTGTTCATCCTGACTGTCTGAGTGTAAAGCTTATAACCCAGAACCAGAGAAGCTAGATACATCATTCCTGGCTTGTTTGAAAATAGATGACACTTGTAAGGAGACCACAGTTACCCTTTAAAGGAATTGTACACTGAAAAAATGCCTCGTTTCAATCTATAATTGAGTATGTGTAAGCAGCACTTACTCTGATGTTTGTGTTGCCGCATGACTTCAATCCAGTACTTGGTTTGATCAAGCTCAGTCTCTCAGCCCCCTGCCAGACTATCTGTGAAGGCAAGCATGCTCACTAATCCCTATGAGGCAGCAATGGCAAAGGGAATTTCCCACCATGCAGTTCACGTACCAACTGTTCCCATTCCAGCTAGAGCAAAATTATAACATAACAGAAGAGTTTATGATACTAAGGCATGTGATTGACAGCTGAAATGTAAGATGTTTCAGACTGGATATCTAAAGAGAGTTCAACAAAAAATTGGTACAGTGATAGTTGGGAAGAATTACAGTTTCCAGAAATAATGGGCAATATCAATTTCAATCAGAAATAAATAAGAGTTCTAAAACAGGCAGCTAATAATAATGCCAGTGATGTAACAACGGCCCCAAATTTTCCCCCCCCCCATGGTCACAGGGGGCCCAGTGCCTGAAACCTCCGCAATCTGCTGTTTTAAACATTATTTTATTATTAAAAGTTTCCCTCACTAATATTTGTTCATGGATATAGCGAGGCCAATATATATAGTATCAAACTATAAATCTAAGGGCATACCGTATTTCACTAAAAACCTCGACTGGATACATATACAATATAGTGTGGTCTGTGTACCTTCACATTGCTGTGATAAATAATATAATATATTGCAATGTATAGGGCATTCTGTCAGCATACACAATATTTCCATGCCAATGAAGCACTTTACCAAATGCTATATATTCGCTACAAATTAATTCACCACAATCTTAAATATGGTATAAATATAATAGGGCAGGATATTACACAATTAAGGTTGGTGTATTTTCCTGCAGTGCAAGTTGATTAACTGACACTATTCTATATGGTAGCGAGAAGTCTTGGATGCAATATGTAATTTATTTATTAGAAATCATTTACAGAAAAATGGTTAGCAGGCAAGGAATAGATTAACCTATGACACTATTTTTTTAGGAAACATCAGTGGAGTAAGAGCTGGTTCTAAGGTCACCAATTTATTGAGTCTCAAAACACAATTGAGAATCACCAGTTATTCGTTTCAAAATAAAGAATTGGAGAGAGGAAACACCCCTTGGTTAACTCTAGTCTCAAAATGCACATCCCTCAATGCACAGTCCCACTGCACTTTTACCTGGCTGTATGTTGTCATATGTCCGATATGCTAATTCTATAATCAAGCCTTCTTTCCTGTATGGCAATGTTTCACATGGTTTAAGAACAAGATGTGCACTGCTCCATCTGGATGGATGCACTGGATGGAAGCTGGTGGGCTTGAAGAATCTCTATACTGGGGATAAGTGTCTTTTTGTTGTTAGTTAATTTCAGAAATTGTGCCTGCCTCCTTCCATGGCAATGTTCCAACATGGTAGGTGTTTGCAGTAAGAGCTCAGCATTACCTTTATAGTTAGTAGTTATTTGTAATTCAATGGTCAACAGGGTTTATGGGCTGGAACACACAGGTCAATATTTCATCCTGGTCCAAAATGTTAGTCGTATGGGCTGAATTAGTAAGTGAAATTTACAACCAATTATTGTCTGCAAAAATTGGTTGGAAACAAGATTAGGCATGTCTTTAATATTATATACCGCATAAAGTAGACTTATCTTGAACGTTGATACTGTAAATGTAATCCTGTCCCACTATTCTAGCAGCACATTTTCCATGTCCTCTGAGCATAAGTGTGATCATATTTTCCTCACTCTGTCCATCTTGGCACATTATATTTAAATGTAAATTTTGATAGCCATGGGATATCTTGAAGTTCATCTTCTTGTTCCTGCAAGCGAGACAGAACATCTGTGTATAAATGTGATATTACTTTACCACTTATTGCTGGAAACAATGATCATGTCAACTGCAAGTGATCTTTCAAACCCCCGACATATTCACTGGATTTCATTCTAGTAAATAGCGTTATAATGGGCCCAAAGAGATCACCATGGTAATCAAATCACACTCTATTCTACCATTTGTACTAGGAATTATTATGTGGAGTTACAGCAGTTTCTCAAAGAACCATCATTGGAAATACAATCTGTGCAGATTAATCCTTTTTTATGCTTTTATTAGACTGCAAGTGGGGACAATGATGATAGAGGATACACAGGCTAGCTGAGAGCGAGGGAAATACAAACTCCTCTGGAGAGACCAATGATGGCATGTGCTACATGTCAGAACAACCACCGTCTGCATGGAGTTTAAATGTTCTCCATCTACTAGTCCTTGCATGAGTGCTCTGTTAATTGGATTGACTAGTGGCACAGGAAAGTAGGTGCACCCTAGTACCCATTCAAACAACCTGGAAAAGACCAAGGGCCCTATTTATAAAAAATCGTTATCGTTATCGTAAAATACCGATCGTTATCGTAAAATAACGACCGGGGTTTTACCGATAACGACCGTTATTTACCGATAACGGTCGTTATTTACCGATAACGACCGTTATTTACCGATAACGGTCGTTATCGGTAAATAACGACCGTTAACTGTAAATAACAACCGTTATCGGTAAATGACGGTCGTTATCGGTAAATAGCGACCGGTATTTACCGATAACGGCCGGTATTTAACGATATCGGTAAATAACGGTCGTTATCGGTAAATAACGGTCGTTATCGGTAAAAACCCGGTCGTTATTTTACGATAACGATCGGTATTTTACGATAACGATACCGATCTTTTATAAATAGGGCCCCAAGTACCCCACTATAGCACATAGCACTTTATACCCAATTTAGAATATACCACAAAAAATGCTAGTATCAAAAAATCATTATTATTAATTGTATACCCCAAATATGGACTTTAATCAAAAAGCATTTAAACAATAATCTGTAGTATGCCTATAATATTAATAACACAAGCCCCGTTATGATAGTGCTCATATACCCTAGTATCCAGGACTGAGGCTGGAGACAGGCTGATATCGCACTAATTTTAAAGGACAACTAAAGCCTCAGAACATCATTGAATAAGAAGGCAGATCTCCTTGATATAAAAGCAGCAATCAGTGTCTCACCTCTCATTTTAATATGGTTGTTGAGAAATTTACCTTTCTAACCTGAGGTTTGTGTCTTATTTCCCAGTGTTCCAGTATCGCACAGTGTGGTCACTGACTGTTCTTTAGACATATTTAGTCCTAAGATACTGCAGGAACCTGTTACAGCTGGTCACACCCACTAGTAGCCTGTAGCCATTTATTTACAGAACAGAATAAGTAAGGGAGAATGTGAATGAGATCAGGGGTGTAGCCAGTCACTGTACATACAGTTATTTCATCCAGTTTTATTTTACAGTTTACTGGTGTATTTGGGTTTAGTTCTCCTTTAAAGATTGACAGCTTTGGCGCTCTATACAATTATGAATTGATAGGCAGTGTGTGAGTTTAGTACACCTGAATTTTCCTTTAATCAGGATAAGATGTTGGTGTATTTATGTTTTGTAATTGTTTTACTGCATCTTCTCCTACCAGATTCAGTTTACTTCCTTGTGAATGTTCTGATGTTTTACATAATTCACAGGTATACGGACACGTTATTAAATGTGAAAGTTTATTTATCACAGATATTGAGCAAATCTGTACTATGAGGAATTTATATGTGACATGAGTATAATACATAGTGGGGGCTATGGGGTATTTTTATTGCTTTGCCAACCACCTGTACATATCACTGCTGAGCTTGCCAGGAATCTCTACATTTTAAAAGCTACATTCTATAGGCAATTACCGTGAAATTAAATGTCTGATCTAGCCCTTTTTAAGTTAAATGAGGATAACAGCTTGTTACTTCTACTGTAATATAATGCTCTGAGCTTGGTGCAGCTATTAAAACAGAGAATAGAAAATGACTCTAAACCTTTTAAAAGTGTTTACAGAGCCGTGAAACATAAAGTACTGACATCAGTGTGTCTTCTTCCCAACTATGACAAACAGAATGATGCCAGGTCTGCCGATGGTCCTAGTTAGCATTTCTGGTGGCTGCGTAATAGAAAGGAGACCATTTTAAAATGAAATTCAGACAAATGTGTACATTGTAGGCATGTCAGGAGTTGATGGTGCATTTTATTCACATGGGTGTAAAAAATCTATTTATTATGTTAAATGGCTGCAAATTTCTGACCTGAAGAAGGGGCAACAACCCCTGAAACGTTGTGATTTTGATGTTGTTGGTTCACAATTAAACACATTTATTTGGAATATGACTCTGTCATCTTATATGTATATGACACTTTACATTAGCCTGCCATTAAAATATAAATTATCTTAAGCTGGGTACACACCATGTAATATTTCGGGCCGATTGATTGATAGTGCAGTGTATTGGTCGATTGGACCGAAATAATTGCATGGTTTTTCGGACGCGAAAAACGGTTTCTTCATTGGAATCTGACGAATGGTCGATCGGACAAGTCCGAAAACCACGACTGATCACGCGGTCCTCTATGAACTGCACGCTTGGCCGTGGTAAACAGTCAACTGCAGCCACGATTGCCAAATGGTTGGTCAGGAGGCAGGATCTGACAGTGTGTACCCAGCTTTAGATTTAAGACCGGACTGACTTAGTTACTACAGTCATGGTATGAACATAACTACCTTTAATAATGTCAGTGGTCGCTTATCATATACTGATATTTGGCAGGACATTGGGATGAGCAAGCTTTATTAATCTTAAATATCAGCAGTTTTTGTAAATCTTACTTTCTTTTTCTAATTTCAGGGTGAATGCTCCCAGAAGTGCTTCAACATTTTTGTGTTAGAGACCGTGTGCGTGGCCTGGTTTTCCTTGGAATTTGTTTTGCGATTTATTCAAGCAGAGAGCAAGTGTGTCTTTCTAAGGACGCCATTAAACATTATTGACATGATGGCAATCTTGCCCTATTATATCACGCTTATAGTGGATGCCCTTTCTGGGGGAAAAGGAGGAGCCGGAAATAACTATTTGGAGAAAGTAGGACTGGTATTACGGGTCCTTAGAGCCCTGCGCATTTTGTATGTAATGAGACTGGCAAGACATTCCCTTGGCCTCCAGACATTAGGGCTTACAGTGAGAAGATGCACCAGAGAATTCGGACTTCTTCTTCTATTTTTGTGTGTTGCCATGGCACTTTTTTCTCCTCTTGTTTATTTAGCCGAGAATGAGCTAGGTGCCAAGCAGGAATTTACCAGCATCCCAGGAAGTTATTGGTGGGCTGTAATTTCTATGACAACTGTGGGTTATGGAGACATGGTCCCACGAAGTATCCCAGGACAAGTGGTTGCGCTGAGCAGTATACTGAGTGGTATTTTGCTCATGGCATTTCCAGTAACCTCCATCTTTCACACATTTTCCCGCTCCTATACAGAACTCAAGGAGCAGCAGCAAAGAGCCAGCAGGCAGATACCAAGGCTAGAAGACAGAGACAATTGCATGGAGACCGAGTCCTAGTAAAGCAAACAAGTGTTGTGTGGATTATAAAGAATGTACAAGCAGTTTCACAGAAATAAACAGAAATAATAATAATTTGTTAACTAAACACTATCAGGGAGATTCAATAAAAGTTCTTATCATTTAAAATGGTGCTAAGTTTGCCCCAACCTATCAGATCTTATTTAACATTTGAAAGCTAAAATCTGATTGGTTGGGGCAAAATTAGCACCATTTTTAACAATTTTTTATTGAATAACCCTGTAAGGCCCTTATTTCCCCAGAGCCAAAGTGCTCTATTCCTAGGTGAGTGCACCTTTAACCCCTTCATTACAGCAGCTAAGCGGTTATCTCAAAAGTCACCTGCACAAGTTATTTCATAACAGGTTAGTGCTAAATTTAATGTTGGGCTGGGGTTTAATCCGATTTTGGGTTTTACCCAAATATCAAAAGAGATATTTTCCCAGAGTGATAGCACTAAGTCACTTGTTTAATAAGAGGTGCACAATTTTAGCTGTGCCACAACCAATCAGATGTTACCAGATATTTTCCAACTGTAGTAGACCAGTAAAAAGGTATCATCTGATTGGTTAAGGCAAATTAACAGCACAGGCATATTTTGCACCTCTTATTTAGTAAGCCTGTAAAAAAGTCACAGTATACAGAAATGTATCTATACCACAGCAATTTATTAGAACTATGTTAAAACATAGATAATCCCATACAAGGTCATTTCTGGACAATCTGTAGTTCTCTAAACTAAGTTTGTTTTATTTGCCTGGTATCTGCTGGTGCCTAGATGTGAATCAACAACAGGGTGATCACTGTTAATTCTAAAACTAAACTAATATTATTGTATTGCAGCCTGTCGTTATTTCAAAAATGTACCATATTACATGATGTTGTCTGCTATATACATTCAATAGTTGAAAAAAGTTTTCAAAAATACACTAGAAGAACATGTCGATTTCTACCTGGGTTTCTCTTGATATAAGTATTAAAGTAAGTAAAAAAGCATAAAAAATTTAATTTCATGCAATAAATTGAGAAAAGCATAAAAAAAAAATCTTATTTTTACATTGTTTTAATTGAACGTAATAAACTGATTATTTTTTGTGTTTCAGCATAACATAGTGCATAATGCATCCCCCAACTGTAAATTATAAGGATATTAGAAGTCAAAGAGGAGTTCCGTGACCATATTAAAGCACAAGGCCGCACACCGAGTACCTTTTATACATGGCACGGAACTCCAAGGTGACTTCTAATAACCCATTAATTTACAGTTGGGGGTGCATTATTTATTATAACCTACCCTTTTGTGGCTTCTGGTTTCCTTCTCCTCCTGGAACTGTAAGATTATAAGGCTATAATCTTACAGTTCCTCCCATAGAAATCCACTAGAGGGGTAGGTTATAATGGTAATATGCTAAGGCGACTATTGGCTCTAAATGAATTGCGCAGGTTGTACATGTTTACATGCAAACAGAGTTTTGCATGATAAACCTTCCATGTTCCTGACTTTCTGGTTATGCTTGGCTTCGGTAGCATGTGGAAAATTATTTAAGATCAATAAAAAAAGTGTCAGGTCAGGAACATGGTATTAAAAACAACAACATTCCTACTTGTTTTATTTCCTATTTTCACAAAATGTCCTGTTTCCCATTTGGCTCCACAAGAGAAAGTTTGTGTGTCAGATCACCAATATAAACAAAGTTTTATGCTTATTAATTGATCCTTTAATGTCCTGAGCAGGGGCATTTTTTGTCTATACTCTTTAATAAAATCTGCTGCATGACCTTTGATCTCTGACTTTATTATCTAATAAATCTGTGCAATTGCAGATAGTAAGTAAAATAAGTCCAACCTTCTCAGCAATACCCACATTTACTGCCTAACTGTCGATCCAGAGGAAGGCAAAAAAAAAAACCACCAGAATTATGGGGGAAAAAAAGCCTTCCTGACTACATGTGGCAATTGGAAATATTACTGGATCAACTCTACTTCGTGTCTCAGCAAATCACAGGAGCCGCTGCAGGTCCAGCCCCTTTCACTTGCTTCCATACATGGAAAAGGCATGGTAGCAAGTAGAAGCACGCTGAGGGAACGAAAGCAGGTAAGTTAGCAGGATCTTAGAAAGTTAAAAACCTCGCGAGGTCACGTTTTTAGGGGGTTGTTAACAAGTTAACATACCCTTTAAGTTTGTTATCCACCAAAACTCCAAGGTCTTTTTCCAACAGGGATTCACTTAACACTGAGCCATTTATAGTATAAGCAGCACAAGGTTTTTTTTAAGTCCAAAATGCATCACCTTACATTTCTCAACATGAATCTCATCTGCCGCTTAGCAGCCCAATGTGCCCTATCTATCTAGAAACACCTGCAACTATTGCACATCCTCTGTAGCTTTTAATGGTCCACACAGTTTTATGTCGTCGGCAAACACAGAAACCTGGCTGACTATCATTAATAAACTCATTAAATAGAAGTGGCCCCAACACAGAACCCTGTGGCACCCCACTTGGTCCAAATTGATGAAGCCCCATTAACAACTATTCTCTGCATCCTATCCACCAATTTTCTATCCATGTATAAATGTACCACCCCAACCCAACAGACCTTAGCTTATACATTAGTTGCCTATGGGGGACTGTATCAAAAGCCTTGGCAAAATCCAAGTATAGTAAATCTGCCAGAGTCCAAATTCTTACTTCCTCATAAAAGCCAAGCAAGTTAGTTTGACAAGATCTATTCCTCCTAAATCCATGCTGATTAGGTCAGTTCTTGAAACATACTCTATAGAGATGTTCGAAACTGTTGAGTTTTGTTCCATTTTCGAACTTTCAAATTTTTTGGAAATTCGGACCCGTTCAAGTCAATGGGGGAGTGATAGTTCGAAAAGTCTGAGTTATTTACAGCTAAACTAACAGTGGTAACTTACTGTAAATGGCTGTGGCACCTGGGAAATGCTCTGGGCAACATGTCACTGTCACCAAAACCTTTAGTGTTTAACCTTGTTAAAACACTTCCTGAAGTCAGGCGGGCAATTGTCGGGTTTTGCGCAAGCTACATTCGATGATACATTTGAGGATTATCGAACGTACCATCCTTCCTGTGTTAGCGAACGGATTATCAAACGAGCAATTGATCCTTCCTTTGTTAGCTAATGGTTTATCGAACCAATGAACAATCCTTCCTGGGTTAGCGAACAATACATTATGGAACGAACGGTCTTTCTTGGGCTAGGGAATGATACATTATCGAACGAACGAACCATCCTTCCTGTGTTAGCGAACGGATTATCAAACGAACAAACGATCCTTCCTTTGTTAGTGAATGGATTATCGAACGAATGAACAATCCTTCCTGGGTTAGCGAACAATACATTATCGAACGAACAATCCTTCCTGGGTTAGCGAACATCACTAGGTTATTATATGGTTATGATATGACTAGATTATTTATATGACTAGGTTTTTTATGGTTATTATATGGTTATTATATGACTAGGTTATTATTTGGTTATTATATAGTTATTATATGCCTAGGTTATTATATGGTTATTATAACCATATAATAACCTAGTCATATAATAACCATATAATAAGCTAGTCATATCATAACCCTATAATAACCTAATCATATCATAACCATATAATAACCTAGTCATAAATAAACTACATAATGCCTGTGCATATCAAACCCCATAATAAAAACTAGTCATATCATAACCCTATAATAACCAGGTATTATAGGGTTATGATATGACTAGGTTATTATAGGGTTATGATATGACTAGGTTATTATGTAGTTATGATATGACTAGGTTATTATATGTCTGTTGTATTCAATTAGATCAACTGGACTTGAAGTTTAGTTCTTGAAGATGTTTCGCTAGTCATCCGACTGGCTTTCTCAATTCAGAATGACTCTACAAGAATCTGTGGCAATTATGTACCCTGGAAAATCCCAATTAGCATATCACAGCCAGGTGTTAAGGGCGTAATTGCATAGTGGCTAAGAGGTGTTATAGGAACGCCCAGGGTAAGGTGTCAAAGACAGCACTCTCACCAACCAAGACAGCACTCTCACCAGCAGAACTGATCTCAACCCAGAACAAGTGTGTTCCTTACTGGACTTGTGCCTGAATACCACCTATTTCAAATACAGGGATAAGTTCTATAAGCAAAAACATGGATGTGCTATGGGATCTCCAGTTTCACCCATTGTGGCCAACCTTTACATGGAGGAGGTAGAAAAACTGGCGCTTAATACTTTTAAGGGCATAGCACCCAGCCACTGGTTCAGATATGTGGATGACACCTGGGTTAAAATCCACCAGAAGGAAGTACAAGCTTTCACAGAACACATTAATGCGGTAGACCAAAACATCAAATTTACAAGGGAAGAGGTACAAAACAACCAACTGGCTTTCTTGGACTGCTTGGTAGAAGTCAGGGAGAATGGTAAACTGGAAGTAGAGGTTTACAGAAAACCAACACACACAGATCAGTATTTGATGTTTGACTCCCACCACCCTTTAAATCACAAGCTGGGGGTCATCAGAACCCTGCAACACAGAGCTGAGAACATCCCCACTGCACAGAGGCGAAGGCTAAAGAAATGAAACATCTCAGAGGAGCCCTTAAAACTTGTGGATATCCAGACTGGGTCTTTGTCAAAAGAAGCAGAAGGAAAGAAAAGAACACGAATACCAACATTGAAGGTGAAAAGCAAGACAGGAGAAAGAACATGGTCATCCCATATGTAGCAGGGGTCTCCGAAAAACTAAGAAGAGTTTTCAAAAAACACCGTATCCCTGTCTGCTTTAAACCGAGCAACACGCTGAGGCAGCGATTGGTACATCCGAAAGACCCAATACCAAAACACAAGAAAAGCGACATCATATACGCAGTGCAGTGCAGTGAAGAATGCTCTGATTTGTATGTGGGGGAGACCAAACAACAACTGCATCAACGTATGGCCCAGCACAGAAGAGCCAATTCCTCGGGTCAGGACTCAGCCGTGTACCTGCATCTTAAGGATAAAGGACATACCTTTGAAGATTGTAATGTTAACATATTGGCAAAGGAACGTGACTGGTTCAAGAGAGGTGTTAAGGAGGCCATTTATGTGAAAATAAAGAAACCAATCCTAAATAGAGGTGGGGGGGTTCGACACCATCTGTCTTCCATGTACATTGCTGTTTTGACACCTTACTCTGGGCGTTCTTATAACACCTCTTAGCCACTATCTAATCACGCCCTTAACACTTGGCTGTGATATGCTAATTGGGATTTTCCAGGGTACATAATTGCCACAGATTCTTGTACAAGTCATTCTGAATTGAGAAAGTCAGTCGGATGACTAGCGAAACGTCTTCAAGAACTAAACTTCAAGTCCAGTTGATCTAATTGAATACAACAGATATACCATGGCCTGGATGAATGAGAACCTTTACAAGCATGTGTCAAAACAGCATTGTACATGGCAGACAGTTGGTTTTGCACCCCCCCACCTCATTTTCACATAAATGACCTTCTTGACACATCTCTTGAACCAGTCACGTTCCTTTGTCAATATGTTAACATTACAATCTTCAAAGGTATGTCCTTTATCCTTAAGATGCAGGTACACGGCTGAGTCCTGACCCGGGGAATTGGCATTTCTGTGCTGGGCCATACGTTGATGCAGTTGCTGTTTGGTCTCCCCCACATACAAATCAGAGCATTCTTCACTGCACTGCACTGCGTATATGATGTCGCTTTTCTTGTGTTTCGGTATTGGGTCTTTCGGATGTACCAGTTGCTGCCTCAGTGTGTTGTTTGGTTTAAAGCAGACAGGGATACAGTGTTTTTTGAAAATTCTTCTTAATTTCTCAGAGACCCCTGCTACATATGGGATGACCATGTTCTTTCTGTCTTGCTTTTCCCCTTCACGGTTGGTATTCCTGTTCTTTTCTTTCCTTCTACTTCTTTTGACAAAGGCCCAGTCTGGATATCCACAAGTTTTAAGGGCTCCTCTGAGATGTTTCATTTCTTTAGCCTTCGCCTCTGTGCTAGTGGGGATGTGTGAAGCTCTATGTTACAGGGTTCTGATGACCCCCAGCTTGTGATCTAAAGGGTGGTGGGAGTCAAACATCAAATACTGATCTTTGTGGGTTGGTTTTCTGTAAACCTCTACTTCCAGTTTACCATTTTCCTTAACTTCTACCAAGCAGTCCAAGAAAGCCAGTTTGTTGTTTTGTACCTCTTCCCTTGTAAATTTGTTGTTCTGGTCTACCGCAATAATGTGTTCTGTGAAAGCTTGTACTTCCTTCTGGTGGATTGTAACCCAGGTGTCATCCAATTTGCTTTCTCGACATCCTCCATAACTAACTTTAATTAATTAATGTTGCCAAATTTTCAGTCTTTATCTTCTTACTATTAATATACTTAAAGTATATGGCCATCAAAAAAGTAAGTTGGTTTCTATCTGATTTACTGAAGAACAAGAGGTAAATGCACTCTCTGTGCGCGCACAGTGCAAAGGACTGGAGATGTGTCGGGGAATTCGGCGCTGGAGAGAAGGGGGCATGGCGGACCGGCATGGCATCTACTGTATTACATCACGAAAGAGGCGTGGTTAGGGCGTGACAGACAAAAGGGGGCGTTCTGAAGATGGAGACTCCAGGCAAGTTCGGATTGCATGAGTATGGGGTTGTCTTGCGTAAGTGTGAGACTCTGGCTCAGTGGGAGACTCTGGAGGAACAGGAAGCAGTCAGCAGTTTCTTCAGTTTCTGCAGTTCAGGCATACAATATGGGGAGTGTGGAAACAATTGGCTAGGATAGTTCAGTGCTCTGTTAGCAAACCAGGGTGTTAAGATGGGTATACACATCACAAATCTTTGAAAGATGACAGACAAAATCTGCTAGATTGTATCTGTCGTTTTTCAAAGATCAGGATACACATTTTCCCTATACTGTGTATAGTAGGGAGAACTCTCTGGACCGCAGAGAAAGGGCCAATTCCATTGGATCTGAAAAAAATCGACCCTTTCTCGTCATGCGTGTAGCAATCCATTAACTTGAGGCACCTCTTGGAATCCTGTATTGCCATTTATTTCCTGGCTTTAGAATCCAGGAGAGGTGGGATTTAGATTTAGAATCCAGGAGAGGTGGGATTTAGATTCAGAATCCGGGAGAGGTGGGATTTAGAGTTATAATCCAGGAGATGTGGGATTTACAGTTATAATCCGGGAGAGATGTGATACCCGTGTACCTTGTAATTTTGTGTTATATTGAAAGACACTGCCTTGCTATGGGAAGGTAAACAGCTCTGGCAGATATTAACACTGCTTAAAGGAAATGATAAGATTTAGGGCCATATTTATATGGCAGCGATCATAGATTTACGCTCCCCATAGACTACCATTGTGTTATTTTACTACTGCATGGTATTCTATGACAGAACATTAATTAACAAACATTCAGCGTAAATGCATGGATTGCGTGCATACATGTACGGCCACCGACGTACAATACAGGTAGCACGGTAAATTGCAATACCCCGCATTTATAAATATGGCCCCTAATTTTAGCTGTAGGAGTTTATGGGGGTGGGGGCGGGGGGTTTGTTTTTCTGCAGCACAGTCCCAATCTTGCACTTCCCCATAAAAAATAGACAACAGAGACCGCAACTAACTTCAGGATTGGGTGTAATCTGCAGGCTGAGTGTGAGAGCGTAGAGTAACAGATAATGCTTGTTAATTAGGCCTGGAAGAGCCAAATTCTGTTCTATTTATTCTTTTCCCCTTTATTCTTTCTATTTTTAGACTGTATCTTATCCCACAGTTTGCGGTACATAAGAGAAGTGTGCTGTCTTCTAGCTAAGGAATTTGCGGAAGCGTTTCCAAGTTACTGGTAGATTTACAGACTTTTTTCTGCATAGACTTTAACCCTTTATGTGCCATCAGAATTTACCACTTTGTGTGCGCTAAATGCCAGAAGAATTTTCAGGATTTTAGACACAATTGGTTCAGTCTAAGTTTACAGTAGGAAACCTTGCAGTAAATAGGGAATATTAGAAATGTTTTTTTTCCATCGTAACAGAATTTTGTAACTTTTCTGGAGATTTTACTGGATTTATGGGTAAAATATGTAAACAAAAAAATGCAAAATTTGCACATTTTCATGGATTTTTCCCATTTTTATTTATATTTAACTTAAGATTACGCACAAAAATCTTACCATTTCCAAAAAGCTCTGATACTCCCGAATACAACGATACCAGATATATGTACGTACCCCACTTTTCCTGTACAGGAGACCCCCCCCAAACTAAAACTGCACTTTCAAAAAAATTACACCAAATTGAAATGTATAATTATTTCAGATGGTTAACACAGAATATCTGCCAAATAACTAAAATATTCTCACAAGTAGAGATGAACTAGAACTCAAACCCTAGTTAGAGCCAAACTATTCGAGTTCGAACAGATTCGGACTTTTCAGACTTTCGATAATTTTCGGACTTTCAATAATTATCGAGGCGCACGAATATTTAAGTAAAATGTCTATTATACCAATAAGCGAGTAAATATTGAATTATCGAATCCGCAAGTAAAATGCCTATTATACCAATACACAAGTAAATATCGTTAATGGGATAATTATCGAATGTTCAAATGGGAGAGTTTGAAAGTGCGCGTGAGTAAAATCGATTTTTCGAAAGTCCTGGATATTCAAACATGTTCCCCAGACCATTTTCCAGGACCCACAGCCATTTACATTAAGTTACCATTGATAGTTTAATTGTGTTTATACAATAGATACCTGGGCGCAGCTCTTCATCCAATTTTAAAGGACAACTCCACTCTCATAAGAACATCCTTTAGAAAGAATGGCCTCTTTAAAATATGTTGATATATCATAGTTTGTCCTATAAATTCATTACTGTATGCCTGCTATGCTTCTGGATGCTTCATAGAAACTGAGCAATTTAGAAACTTGTACTGAGCCTGGGCATGCTCAGAAGAGGCAGACAGGGGATTAACATTCAGTCATTGGCTGTGATGTCAACTGTCAAATCTATAACTGACAGTTGCTAACTGGAAGAACCAGGAAGCAGAAACAGGGGAAACAGGACATTGTGCAGGATTTCAGGTTAGACTTATACATTTTATATTTCAAACTATTACAGTTTAGGGTTTTGGGGGATGATTTACCTGTATGTAGGTTTTCATTTTGGGGCTGGACTTGCCCTTTAAGTTATTTTCTCACATTTTCTTTTTTCCCTACAATTTAAAAACTGTAGAGAAAAGTTCAGAAGCATCTCAAATAAGAAAGCCTAACCCCTATTTATGGCTACCAATTAAACCAAAGGGGGGCCAATGTCAAATGCCAGTAACAACAACAAAAAATGGAGCTAGCTCTTATTTAAACAGTCTGCAGTTTTTCCACAAAACACCCCATAACTCAGAAATACCCCCCACAAATGATATATTCCTGAAATCTACACACCTTCAGCTATGTAATGTTATAGTTAGTTCATTCATAACATCAATGGTGTGGGTGCAGTTCTTCACAGAAGTTTGTACTTTTCACAGATTTTATGAAGAAATTAATATAAAACGTCATTCAAAAAGGTAGAAATCATGCCAAAATGCCATGGAATGTAAAAAAAATAAAGTTACCAAATGTCCTGAATCAAACAGTATGCTATATGTACTGTTACATACGTGGACATAGAGGCAAAAAGCCACAAAAGAGTGTCAATGCACAGTGGCCCAATTACAGCAACTTTTCAGTTTCAGTTATATTTTTGGACCCTACACCTTCAGCTATGCAATGTTACCATTCTTTTCTGCATACCACCATGATGTGGGCACAATTCTGCATAGAATTTGGCACTTTTACCAGATTTTCTGGAAAATGTACAACAATAAAATTCAAAGTTAAAAATCATAGCAAATTCCCATGTAATGTAAAAAAAACAGTATCAATCTCCTAAATGCCCTAAATGAAACGGTATGCCATATGCATGGTTACACACATGGATATGGAAGCCACTAGTCACAAAGTGAGCCAATGTGCAGTGGCCCAATAACAGAAACTTTCCAGCCTATTCTTTTTCGAAGGAAACAACTTGGAAATACCCCCCACAAACTATATATTTTTGGAATCTACACACCTTCAGCTATGTACCAGTGCCATGCTTTCATACATATAGGAAGAATTCCAGATGCAGTTATCCATAGAAATCCATACATTAAGAGATTTTGTGAAAAAATAAAATAAGGTGATTCAAAGGTGGAAATCCTACCTAAACCCACTTGACAGGTAAAAAAAACCCACTAAATGTCAATCTCCCACATGTCCTGAATCAAACAGTATGCCATATGCGTGGGTGCACATATAGGCATGTCCACCAACTCAAATGGGACGCATACACAAGTGCAATTACAAGAAAAAAATCAAAGTGCTCTGTAATTTGAACAGCCTACACTTTTTTAAAGGAAATAGCCCCGAAACTTGGAAATAACCCACATGAACTATATTTTGGAATCTACACACCTTCAGCTACGTAACAGTGTTATGCTTTCATACATACATGAAGATTTCCAGATGCAGTAATCCATGGAACTCTGAAGAAAAAATAAAATTGGATGATCTCCCACAAACGGTAACAAAACAAAGAGAGCAGAAAGAGGAGATATAGTGCAAAATATCTAGTTTATTATAACAAACAGCACAGGACCCCAAGCTGGGGTGTTCCCACGCCCTGCATCCCCCCTACAGATCATATAACCAGAAAAAATGTGTAATAACCTCAATAATATACATGACATATATTCTAGAACAATATACTTATACTATGTATCAGTAGTAAGTCCCCTTAGTCGGTCAAGTATGAAGATCCGTGCACGGAATAGTCAAAGTCAGGATAAAGTCACCACATGTTGCCTAGGGAGGAGACAAGAGACCTAGAGGCTGAAGGCACAAATGCTGGTAAGGGGGAGCAACAAGCTCCAAATCAAGCGGTATGCCATATACATGGGTGCGCACAGAGACATAGCCACCAACTAACTCAAATGGGAAGCATGCAATTACAGAAGTGCAATTACAAGAAAATATCAAAGTGCTCTGAAAAAGGGTAGGATGTTCAAATTACAAAGTAAACAGCCGTAACCGGCTTGCTAGAGAAAGCTCCAGGACTTCCGGCGAGGGATCTGCTGAGGTAAAAGTGAGTATATGTCAGCATGGGAGAAGTAAGATTAAAATGTATATTTAGAGAGTTTTGGGGGGTAAGGAAGCTAAAACAACTTTTTTTTTTTTTTTGGCTGGAAATGCCCTTCAACAGAGATTTAAAGGAATAGTTCACTCCCAAAGTCAACTATTCCTTTAATGTATTGATACCTCCCGTTGTTCAATCAATAGCTCAGGATCCAGGAACGAAGATTTAAGAAACTTTCCTTTTGTGCAATCTACCTCGACTACAGTGACAGGTGCGGACTGCTTCCTGATTCTGTACAGCTATAGCGTGCATGCGCGATAATGTGCACTATAGATAGACAGAACAAGGATGCAGTTGGAGATTTCACAGTGGTCACGATGAATCATGCAAAGGGTAAGTTTCTCGAATCTTCTTCCCGGATCTCCTCCCCCCCAAAGAAAAAGTTTACCTCACGTAGTTCAGCCCCACAAACCCCATTTTTATTTCACTTAAGCCTCTAAAAGTTGGTCCCAGGTTGAAGTAAAATGCAAATGGAGTTTGTGGGGCTGAACGAAGTGAGGTAAAAATTTTCATTGAAGGGTGGACATGCCTGCAGGGGACCTGGACGGGGCCCCCTAGCAACTCTTATGGTTGCTATAGTGATCCCTACACCCTTGATTAAAGGAATAGTTCACTTTAGGAGTGAATTCCTTTAAATAGCTATTTAAGTCAAATGTTTATGCTTAAACTTTCCCTTTCTAGTTCTTTTTCATGATCATATTGCTGAACCAATTAGCCATGCAGTGACAGATTAGTTGGGAAATGGTTTAACATATTTTACGTGCCCTCTAATGATTATTTATCAATCAATTTTGCCACTTTTCTAGAGGACTATGCTTTGGGATTATTCACTTTCTCTAATGCCAAAGACCTAAGATGGATTTCAATATATCAGATAGTTAGTGGGTCTCACTGTGATTCTTATAGCTATTTGCGGATATCTGCACTGCGAGTGCATTTCAAGCTCTATTAATACATTTGGTGGTTCTTTCTCCTTGGCTCCTTTACGGCAGTTCATGTTTGCATCTATTTAAAGGATAAACGTACACCAATACTGTCTTTCACCTTGTGATTGGGACATAAACCACTACAGCCTTTTAGTTTAAAGGAGAACTAAAGCATGAAATACCCAAATTACCAGAATGCATTTTTATTCTTCCTGCGGATGGGTCAAGGAAGCTAAAAAAATTGTTTAAAGGAGAACTAAACCCAATTTTTTATACTCCAGAATCTGAAAACAACCCCCCTAAAAACACCAATAAGTTATAAAATCCCACTCCAGTAAATTGTATTAAAGTAAATGTAAGCCTGTTAAGAACTGGATGAAGTATCTGTGTGTATGGGCAGTGTCAGACCACACCTCCTGACCTCAGTCACATGCTTCCTTGCTTTATCTGTCCTGTAAAAGGATTGGCTAGATATTATTAATGGGTGTGACCAACTGTAACAAGTTTCTGCCATAGCAAAAGACTGAGCATGTGCAGAACATAATGGTCGTTGACCAAACTGTCTGATATTAGAATGCTGAGAAGTAAAGCACAAACCATATGTTATTAAGGTAAATTTCCCAGAACCTGTATCAAAATGAGAGGCAAGGAGGGGCGGAGTCTGACTGGCAATGTGAGAGGATGTGTACGAGGAGAGCTCCCGTCTGCCTGATCTCCCTAAGCTCCGTGAGAACTAGCATCACCCCAAAAACCAGACCAGACAGCCCCTCTGCTCTAACCCTACCCACAAAATGGGCCCCAGAAAACCTAAACAGACACTAAAAGGCGACATAACGGACTTTCTTAACAAAAACGAAACCCCGCGTAAAAACCAAGATGGCGCCGGTGCTCAGCCAAATGAAGACCTGGAACTACTCCCATGCACCCGAGCAGACCTACAAAGTCTCCTAGAAGAGCATACAAACCTCCCAACAAAAAAATAATTCGGGGGTGGGGGGGGAGGGGGTGGGGAAGTGCGGGCGCGGGGGGGGAAGGGAGGGAAGGAAGCGGGGAAGCGTGGGGGGTGGGGAAGAGCGGGGGGGAGGGAAGTGGGGGAAGGGGGGAGGGAAGGGAGTGGGGAAGGGGGGGGAAGAGGGGAGGGAAGTTAAGGGGAGGAAGGGGAAGGGAGGGGGGGAGTGGGAGGGGGGAGGGGGAGGGGGGGAAGTAAAACAAGAGCTGACTCAACTCGGCGAACGTGTAGCCACATTGGAAAACTCCACAGACAGCCTTTCCAACTACTGCCAGCAGGTGGAGATCGAGCTGCAAGAGGTTGAGGAGAGATATCGCACTCATCAGAGACACCCAAGAGGACATTGAAAAACCGCTCTAGGACGGAACAATGCAGAATTAGAGGTGTCCCGGAGGAAGTCACAGACATCACCCCCTACCTATCGGAACTATTTAATCAGTTGGTAACCCGATGGTGACAAACCGGACCTTCTAATAGGTATAGAATATAAACACCAACAGACCCCCCAAGGGACATATTTGCCGACTACACTAATTTACACACCAAAAAAGAACTATCCTGACTGCAGCAAGAAACAAAGAGGAAATAATCAGTAGAGGGCTCACATGTAAAATTGTTCCAAGACTTATGCCCAGGCACCCTGGCAAGACGGAGGGGGAACTCGCCCGGTCACAGACATCTACTAAAAAATAAAATTCGATACAGATGGGGATTCCCGTGGCCGACTGATAGTAATATCGGGGGGAGCCCGGTTACCCTCAACTCCCTCGAACAGAAGGACGCATTCCTGAAAAGATTAGGCTGATGGGAACCAACCAGAATCGGGAAACCCAAAACATCCCCCCAGAGAATGTCTACCCAAAGCGTCTGGACGGAATCCAACCCAAATCCCAAAGAACCCAGAGAGGAACCCCACCACGGGAGTTCTAGATACAACCTAAAAAACGCAAGTTATAACTCTTAAAAATAACTTAACCAACAAGCCCCAACGTAATATAACAGGGGACGCCTCTCGAGGCCAATACTACTCAATGAAACAAATTTTTATACCAGAGATGACCTAAGACCTGGCACACAGACCACAAGTTTCTAACTATCTATTTAAAAGGATTGGGATGGGAGGCGGGAGTAAGGTCGTAAGGGGAAACACCAATGACTAATTACCCCAAAAAACAGAAACTGTTGATATACACAATACTCTCCAGTAACAACGTATCTCCTAAAAAGGAGAAAGAAGAGAAACGATAAAGAAAAATAAAAAGAGGGGAGGGGGGGGAGGGGAGTATTGAACTTATATGATGGTACAACTTAATTCTGATATGAACTTACTTTATGGTTACCTCAGAAATGTTTATCTATGCTTTTTATGCTACCACACTCGAAAAATGGGTTCAAAACCAACATTTGAGAATAGGGTTTGAAGTTTGAAAGAGCTGGCCCACACAAGAGATTACTCAGACCCATAGGATCACCCCACCCCAAACTAACACGTAAAACTACCAGAAGTGAGACTTAACACAACACAACAGCATTTTCTTATAGGCAACATACCAGCCCTCATATAATTTCAGTAACCTGGAAAAACTCAGCAAATAGCAAAACTCCTTCGATATATATACCATACAGTTTTATTAAGGGATGAGGGTTCTTAAAACGTTACAACATAAGACAACACAATACATATAGAGGTATAATCCCCAACAAGAAAACAAGCACTTATGAAATAGACTCACTTGCGCATTCAAAAAAATAAAAAAATGTGTGAACGCTGAGAGGGGAAAAAGGAGAGGTGAAGGGAGGGAGAAGAGACTGACCCCAGAAAAACATACACACAGTCTCCCAAAGTTCTTTTAGGGGGAGGAGAGCACACAAAGTTTTACCGCTACCCCACGAGGGAAGATACCACCCGATCAACATACATACCACATTTCTCCCTGAAGCCCAGCTGGAGGCAGTAGAAATGGGGGAGGTCGGGCGGAGGGGGCTGAGAGAAACGAGGGTAGTTCTCTTTCAGTGTCAGATACCACTAGGTATAGAGACACCCACCCCCAAGTACGGGTTAACGCGTAAGGTAATTGTTAGTAGTAAGGTAAAACCTTACAAGGATCTCAAACACTTGAGAGACCCACTGTTAGTTAGTAGTTATTGTTTAAAATGTTGTTTGAAAAAGTTTATATGTTAATGATTGCTAAAAAAGGTATCAAAACCAAAAACAGAATAACTTGTTTAACCAGACATATTAAAAAAATCAGCTTCCTGTCCACAGTCGCTCCCCCAATGGAGAGTCCCGGACAAAGGGCGCAGGTTTAAAAAACACACCCCAGCCAAATCTACTCAAAGCTTCCGCCCCAAATATAACAATGAGTAATAACCTACACATTCTCACCCAATGTAAAGGGATTAAACTCCCCCGCAAAAAGGAAGATAGCCTCCCCAATACTACAAAAATTAAATCCCGACATCATCATGCTACAGGAGACACACTTTATCAAGGGCAGAGAACCCAAATATTGGGGCAGAGAGGACACAACATTTTTTGCCTCCTCAAATGTTTAAAAAAGGGGAGTAGCCATTCTAATCAACAAAGAAATAGCCTTCATAGAAGATATCCATATACAGGGACCCAAAAGGTAGATACCTTATTATTAATGGAACTCTCCAGTCCACCCGAATAACACTTATAAATGTATACGCACCCAATCAAGATCAAAAAATTTCCTGAAAGAACTTGAAAGCAAAATGTGGCTGCAGGCTGGAGGACCCTTGATAGTGGGAGGGGATTTCAATCTGACTCTTAACAAAAAAATGGACAGATCTAAGCAACAATACCCCATCTAACCCCACCTCATCCAACAAACCTTTACTTATCCTTCCTGATGAAAAACTGCAATATAGTAGCTGGCCTGGCGTCTAACCCACACAGAAGACAGAGAATACTATTTTACTCAGCCCCACACTCACTATCACCAGAAAGATACATCTTCTTTTCACCATCTCTGCTCTTCCCAGGTCCAGGAAAGCCTTATCTCGGAAATTTCATGGTCTGACCATGCATATGGCTCAATCAAACTCTCAGAAACTAATAAAATCTAAACACCATCCCCTCTGGCGCCTTAATGGAAACCCTTCTGACCGACGAAACAACGGTCAGAAGTCTAACAAACTCACTTACCTCTTATTTCGAAATAAAACCAAACAACAATACAGACATCAAAACATCCCTTTTATTATGGGCTCCCACAAAACCGTAATGAGAGGCCTACTCATCCAACTATCTGCTAGAGCTAAAAAAGACAGGGACCAAAAAATCAAAACCCTACTAACAGAGACCCACAACATAGAAAAACAACTAAGCCAAGACCACAGCAATATCACAATGCAACGCCTCTCACAAACTAAAAAAGAACTGGAAAAAATATTGACGTACAATGCTGAAAAAGCACTAAGACTATTAAACCAAAAATTTTACTGTAAAAGTAATAAGCCCGATACAATGCTGGCAAACAAACTAAAACAGAAAATGACCCAGAACAAATTTCTCCCTATAAGAAACCAATCAGGCAAATTAATACACGACCCTAAGGAGATATCCAAAAAATTTGCCCAATTTTACGAAAAACTATATGAAGGCACAACAATAGACAGAAGAAAAATAACCCCAGAAAATATATCACAGTTCCTAGACAACATACATCTACCCAAAGTATCAGAGGAACAATCAAAAAGACTTACCAATCCTTTTACCCAAATGGAATTAAACAAAGTATTAAAAGACAGTAAGAACAGAAAATCCCCGGGACCAGATGGTTTCACCACCCTATACTATAATATTTTTAACTCAACTCTATCCCCCCACTTTCTTAGTCTAGTCAATAATATCCTAGAAAACAAAGACTCATTTACCGACGATATGCTAGAAGCCCAAATAATAGTTATACCCAAACCCGACAAAGACTCCACAGAAGTATCCAACTATAGACCAATCTCTCTTATTAACTGTGACATAAAAATCTACTCCAAAATGTTGGCAAACAGATTAAAGGACATTATGCCCCAACTAATACACCTAGACCAGACTGGATTTGTGGAAGGCAGACAAACCACTGATAACACAAAATAATCACACTACTTCAGATAGCACATCAAAATAAAACCCCCACAGTAACACTAGCTCTAGATGTCGAAAAAGCCTTTGACAGGGTAGACTGGATGTACCTCAAACAAACACTCATAAAATTTGGATTACCACAAAAATATATATCAGCAATCCTCAGCCTATACACCACTCCAAAGGCAAAAGTCAGAAACATGGGTTTCACCTCCTACCAATTTTCAATCAAAAATGGAACAAGACAGGGATGCCCACTATCCCCTTTACTCTTCGCCCTTAGCATGGAACCTTTAGCCGAAATGATTAGAAGAGCACCAAACGTACATGGAATAACCGTGGATAAACTAGAGTCAAAAATCTCCCTTTTTGCGGATGACACCCTACTCACCTTAACCCAACCACTAATATCCCTACCTAACGTATACAAAATTATCGAACAATTTGGTATAATCTCAGGATTCAGAATCAACTCATCCAAATCGACAGCATACCCCCTACACCTACCACCCCAACAACTGGAATCCCTACCAACAAACTTCCACTTCAAATGGGCACCAGAATCGTTCAAATATCTAGGAATTGCCATCAGCCATGACCCAAAACTGCTATTTAAGCATAACTACTCACCCACCATTAAAAAATTGTCAAGACTGTTAGCCTCATGGACAGCCTACCCTATATCACTCCTGGGCCGAATCAATGCTGTCAAAATGAACATCCTCCCAAAGATCCTTTATTTATTCAGAACATTACCAATTACACTAAACAAAAAAGATCTTCATGGACTACAAAAATCGATATCAAACTTTATATGGAACAATAAAAAACCCAGAATTAAAAGAGATTACCTCGCCCGACATAAAACAATGGGAGGCTTTGGACTGCCTATATTATACAACTACTACAATGCGGCCAGACTAGCCCAGACAATTCAATGGACACAAGGAACAAACACATCAAGTTGGATCAATATCGAAAACGCCCTACTATATCCAATGAATGTATACTCAATTTTATGGGTAGATCCGAAACTCCGAAAATTGAACCCCACATCCATAACTCCCTCTATAACACATACTCTAAAAATATGGGACAGATGCAACTCAAAACATAAGTTTACGTCCAACATCACACTAGCATATCCTTTCTTCTATAACCCACACTTTCGACCTGGAACAGACCCCCGGTTCGCAGAATACTGGCGCCAGAGAGGGGTAAACAGATTCAAAGACATATGCGACCAAAACAGGTCCATCCTCACCTGGCACTCGATCCAATCCAAATATAACATAGAAGATGCACACTGGTTCCAATATATACAACTCTCAAGATTCCTCTCCACAAACATCGCCAACTCACCGCAAAATCACCCTACTACCATTGAGAAACTCTGCACACAACAACCAAACACACAAAACACAATCTCAAAAATACACTTTATACTTTGGCACAACACCCAAACAAAGAGAATACCCCCTATGGACAGATGGGAATCCAGACTGCAGCACAAACTATCAGACACACAATGGCAACAAATAATCACACAATCGGCAAGATGTTCGGCAAACATAATCACGAAGGAAAAATCCTTCAAAATCTTCCACGACTGGTACATCACCCCTTCATTACTACACAAAATCAATCCTGCATTATCCCAATACTGTTTCAGAGGCTGTAACCAACTGGCAGACCAACTTCACTGTTGGTGGGAATGTAGGGAAGTCCAAAGTTTATGGAAACACACTGAAAATCTAATTTCTGACATATTCAAGAGCCCCTTCAAATTATCCCCCTACACAGCTTTGTTCAACTTACCCACAAAAAACGACGACAAATACGCACAGTCTCTCATTATGCATATCTGCTCCGCAGCAAGGATGTTGATAGCAACAAGCTGGAAACAGGAATGTCCACAAAGAGACGCCCTGATAAACAAAATATGGTGGATCCATAATAATGAACATATGGCCCATACTCTACAGAATTCCCTCATAACCTGGTCTAAAATTTGGGACATCTGGCTATTGCAGATGGATCCAGAAACAGGAACTGGGCCTGAAGACCGGGGCTCTCAGGTGGGGAGCGACACAAAATAAATGTAATCATCAGTACTATAAGGAACAAAATGTATTTATTTATGTATAATCAAAGAAGATACCCAGGAGCAGAAGAAGACAAAATAGACAATGTTTTATAAAAGGTTTTTGTTACAATTTATCAACGCAGAAAAAGAATGTAAAAGTAAAAGTATGCCGATACGATATAATATTCAAAAAAATTAATAAAAATTTAATGAACAAAAAAAAAATGAGAGGCAAGACACAGATTACTGGTTTTATATCAAGGTATCCTGAGCTCTGGTTCAGTTTTGTTCTGTGGCTTTAGTTGCCCTTTAAAGAACTTTCTTTTGCCTAGTGTTAAAATGTTTCATTTCCTGGAATAACAACGTGTTCCAAATTGTATTTTTCACCATCTGTTTTGCTGTACATCAACTTTAAAGGCCATCAAAGGTATAATAAATGGGAAAGCAAACATATGTTTTCTAAAGGCTGGCCTTAATTCCCGCTGCCCCAGCAAACTACCTCCACCACAAACGCCATCTTGTCTACACTGTACATTGTATGTAATGACTGCTTCTTAGAATTCATAGAATTATTTCCCTTGATCTTTATATATTCTCACAATTTCCTCATATTCAGGAGGATAAAGCACTGGCAGATTACAGAAACACTCAAGAAAAAAAGATGCAGAGAACTAGAGAACTAATCAAATGTACAGGGTGTTCCCATGTTTATTAACAAATAGACTGTGCAGAGCAAACACGAGACATACTGGGAGATTCAATAAAAAGTTCTTATCGTTAAAAATGGTGCTAATTTTGCCTCAACCAATCAGATATTATTGAAAGCTAACATCTGATTGGTCGGGGCAAAATTAGCACCATTTTTAACAATAAGAACTTTAACTGGAATATGGAGATTATATCCCATACCATCGTATTATTGTATACTACGAGATTGCAGAAACAAGCAGTTTGCCTAAAAAGGTTGGAGGTTGGAGAAGTTTCTACAAACATTACCCATACAGTCACAATCTCATCAAAAAGACATATTCATGCAAACATCCAGCTATTTGTACATATGTCATTTCGTGTTTTTGATGGTTTTGATCTTTGATTAGCAAGAAATATCTTTATAGAATAAAACATGTTAATAATGGAGATGGATCTAAACCTGAACATTATTCCAAAGCAGATTTTACTGATCCGCCGGAAATCAGACTTTGCAGATTTCTGACTTTTTAGTATTTTTCCGAACCGCTGAACTATTTCAAAAAATTCCTAGAAATGTAAAAAAATTATGATTTCACAAAGAATTTCAAAAATACTATGCAGAATAGCAAAACAGCAACTGCATGAAGGTTAATTTACTGAACTGTGTTTTTAAAAGGTTTTGGGCACAGATACGTGTTCCCCAGACCATTTCTCAGGACCCTGAGCTATTTACAGTAAGTTACCATTGCTATTAGGCAGAAGTTTCAGATTTTTAACTGCAAGTAGAGATGGGCCGGATTGCAGACCCGAACCCATTTCTGAAGCAGATTTCAGAGATTTGTGGATTTTCCAGAATTCTACTTTCCAGGTTTCCTATACAATGGGCGCGGCTATGACACCAGCGTACACAAATATTTACATGTATGGATATGAAAAACGCTATATTCTGTCTGTTTATAATAAGCATTTATTAACATATTTCAGATATATCGATGATCTGTTTTTAATTTGGATGGGACCCAGGCAGGAGCTGGAGAACATGTATGAGGTACTGAATTCACTGTCAATCACAATTCGTTTTACGAAATATGTGAGTAATATACAAATTGACTTTTTAGATCTACGAATAAGGAGAGAGGGCAATAGACTTGCATATACACTCTATCAAAAGAAAACAGATAGAAATACGCTACTACACTACTCTAGTTTTCACCCGCCTGCATTAAAAAAGTCACTACCGGTCTCACAATTTCTAAGGACTATAAGAAATAACTCAGAAAGTCAGGGTAGACAGACCCAGTTAAAGGAGATGTATGATACATTTACACAAAGGGGATACCCAAAAGATGTTCTTAATAAAGCATAAGTAAAAGCCCAAGAAAGAGCTGAAAGTGAACAGGAACCACAGAAACCAATTGAAAGCGGGGGGGAAATTTATAAGTAGTCTGAAATATGACACAGAGGGCTTACTATTGCAGAAGCAGATTAAAGAAAACTAGAAAGTATTGTTTGCAGACCCTTACTTATCAAAAATGTTACCCCCTAGACCTACAGTGGGTTTTAGAAGGGATATCCTTATGAGAACAGATATGAAGACAGGAACGGAGCAATTCTGGCTACCTAAAAGAAACCCGGGCTGCTATATATGCTCTAAATGTACATCATGTCGCTATATGAGTCCATGTACTACTTTTAAACATCCACATACTGGAGAAGATATTAAAATTAAACAGAGGATTGAATGCACCACAACCCACATATTATATGTAATTCGCTGCCCATACCAACTATATTACGTGGGCAAAACAGATTTAAAACTACGAATAAGAATAGACGGCCACAGATCGGCGATAAAAACTGCATTCAGGGATGGGAAGACATCCAAACCCGTGGCCAAGCATTACCTGGAGAAGGGACACACATTGGCACAATTAGAATATTGGGCAATTGAACAAGTACCCAACAATAAGAGAGGATGTAATAGATCACAAAAATTACTGCAGAGAGAGACTTATTGGATCCGGCATTTGGACAACCAAAGGGACTGAACGAAAATTACTCTTTACGTTGTTTCTTAAATGAACGTTAATAGATTTATATGGATATTGAAATAATATAATATATAGGGATGGATTGTCAAGTCTTATTATTCAACTTAATCTGAATTAAGTAAAAGAATTAGCAGTGGACACTTCATAATATATAATGATAGGGGTAGTGCAATAAGATTTTAGATTGTAAATTTTGCTTAAACAGTGGGTGGCGGTATAGATGGAAAAGGGATAAGAGCCACCACTAGGATGGAAATATGGTAATAATTTAGTCTGGGTAGTTTTCATATAAGAGGAGGGGAATTTAAAACTATTTTAAAATTATTTTAACACTTAATGAGATCACAGCACTTTAAACTGGGCACTTTCATAGCAGTTGCACTTTACAATATACGTCAGCACTTAAATGGACACGTGATTAAAAGTTATATGATGCACTAGAGTTTTTATGAACTAAAAGCAAGATGATACACTAGTATCTATATGGATAATTAATATGACATTAATATGTTTTTTAATATATGTAATTTTAACTTGTACCTTTAAGGAGGGTCACCTTTAATTCGTTTGATACACTGTCACTTAAACAATTGAGAATTGGATTATGATGTCACATGAGGGTGTGTTTTTAGAGTTGTTAAATAGGATGTTTGAACAGGTGGTTGGTTTGATTAGCTTGAGAAAGGTCCCAGAACCAGGACCTAAAGTTGCTGAAAATAACCACTAAATAAAGTCACTTTAAAAAGACCACGGCACTAAATATATAGTTATATCAATATTAACAAATATGTAGTAATGACATTAAAGTATATAGAAATGTAAATAAGGCAAAATCTATAAATAAATAAAAGTACTTAGTAGACCCCATTTTGTAATGGAATCTTCAAAATGGACTGTTAAGCCACACCCCAGGAAGTTTTACAGGGAGGCATTGGAAGCTTACAAAGGAACATATTTCTCACTTCCCTTTTAGTGTTGTATCCAATGGTGTGCTTAATATTAGATTGACAGCAGTGTTAGCGAATCAAAACATTTTCTGAGTGTTAATAGGAAGCAGGAAGTGTTAGTAGGAAGTTGCAAGACTTATATGTCACTTCCTTTGTAAAACAATCTTCTCACTCTCACATAACTCCACCCCACCCCTCCCCTCCCAATAGACAAAAAGGAGAGCTGTTGTTTGCTGGACAATAAGAGATATCTATAGATCAGGGACAGGCAACCAGTAGATCACCAGATGTTTAGAAACTACAACTCCCAGAATTTCCTAACTACAGGGTGCTTGTAGAGGAATGCTGGGAGTTGTAATTTTAATTCCCTAACTACAGTGCTTGTAGAGGAATGATGGGAGTTGTAGTTTTCAAACATCTGGAGATCTACTGGTTGCTTATCCCTACTATATATGATAGGGGGACTGAAAGGAAAACATCTCCATGCCCATTTCTCTGAGACAATGAAGTGAGTTTATTAATCGTTTATTATGTTATTTAAGCAATAGACTCCATAGAAGCCATGAACCTGTGTCCTGAACTAATAAATGTAAAAAGATTGAAACATGACAGGATAGTCTGAGTTCTATATAGGACCTCACATTTACCAATAGTGATCCCTCTCTAACACATAACACATTTAGATTTTTTAACACTACAGCAGTTTAGATTCGATTTATTTCAGATTTCAGATTCAATTTATTAGTCACAGTACTCAGCATTGTACAGAGTCAGTGAAGATTTCACACAGTTCTTTAATAAACAGGCTAACAAGTACAAAAACATAGCACAGTATATTACTCTATTAGTTATGCTATGTTTTTGTGAACTTTGTGATTAGCACTAATGTGAACCAAGACCACTGGGTCACTCCCAGCCCCACCCAATAATCTGTCTACCCAATTTACCACGTCAAACACTAGCACCAGGAAGTTTCCTTTACTACAGGTTAATAAATATATCCCTCATTTCTTCCTTCCTTTTGTTTAAGATGCTGGTTCCCTGGGTGCTCAAGGGACCAGCCTGCTTTATATATCTGCTACTTCTGAGCTGCCCTCCTATTCTTCACCTAGTAAATCGGTTAGGATGGTCTATCTGGGCAGAAGTGATTTTACTCTTCCCTCCCCTACTACCTCCGGTGACCCTCACAAACTACCATTCTTCACTGACTTATCTGCTCCATTTCTACCTTCCAGTTTACTTCACTCCCCCCAGGCTTGCCAAGCCCAGCATTGTTGCAAGTTTTCCCATTTAGATTCTGCAGATTCCATGTGGGCACCCCACATCTGACACAGGTCTAGGTTAAAGCCAATAAGTATAAAATAATTTCAGCTATTGATTGCCTTGTGAATGCTAGTAAAGATTAATGCAAAAACACAAAAGATGCACAGCACTCAATCTTGTAGGGAAAAAATATATGCTTTCTCAACGCTGTTGAGAAAGCCTCATTCAGGGGCAAAACGCGTTTGGCGTTTACTGATATGGCCATGTGTCCTTCCTCTGGGCTTTCCTAATCTAGACACTACAGTGTACCCCCTGGTGATAACTGATTTTACTCTAGCTACGGACAGATAAGTGCAACATGTATGGTTCAATGCATATTTGATTATGGAGACTAGTACTAACCAATTCACTACCCAGCAGTGAGGTTTTTGTATTATAAAATGTTTTTTAATGTTTGCTATCACAGTCCTTACCCTGTGTATGATTGTAGTAATAAAGGGTGTGTATATATATATTTTTTTGCTACAAGATTAAGTGCTGTGCATCTTTGTTCTGTTGTGTATTTGCATTAAACGGTATGTCCATCCTTAAAATCACATATATGTGATAGCCCCCAACCGCCATGTTTTTTCTATAAAAACATTAACAGAACAGTACTTACAGCTCCTTTGCTCCAGCGGTGTATTGATCTGGCTCTCTGATTGCCAGGACTTACAAGCAGGGGGCCGGACCGGCAGCCACATCTTTGATTGGCTCAGATGCAGCCAATCACAGACGCGGCTGACATCATTGAGAGTGCCGCGGGAATGAAGGGACGCAAGTACAAATCTGTTTTGTTTTGTTTTTTAAGAAATAGCCCAGCGTTTAGATATACTATGAAAGGATTTTATACTACATGAAAGGGGAGCGAGGATGGATCTGGATGGTGGGGTGTAGGGGGGGGTAAGCGTCACTGAAATGCAGTTCCTGTCTGGGTGCGCTGAGGAAGGATGAGGGCTGTGATTTACACTGAGATGGTCCAACTCTTCAAAAAGAAGGTTGTAAAAAGGTACGTATCTTAAAATTGGCTGAACCGATTTTAATGAGGTTTGGCTTGTTTTAAAGCTAGGACTAAGGTCAATAACATCAAATTGGGGGTAGACATTCCCATTAATTGTTATTTCACATGCACCATTAACCTTTGGGTTCAATATTTATAAAGTCCTGTGAGCTGACAATATTATTTAGCTAGTAAAGCTTAACACACACTGGGCAGTATTTATAGAGGGTCATTATCAGTAATGGTTGACATATATCGCATATAATGGTAAAAAAAAACATTAGTATCGGATTTGTTTTTAACTGCAGTGTTGCTTTCAGGCCATAGGAAAATTATCATTGTGTTGAAGAGGATGATACCGGCTGGTAATTCAGCACTGCCCAGTATTGGGTAAATATGGGTGGTATCGAAATACCGTCCGATTTCTGTCTTTTCGACAAAGTGATAATTTCATCCAGACGAAAAGCATTGCTGAAGTTAAAAATTACACTGACACTAGTGGAATAACTAAAAGTATAACGATACTCTATATAAATTGCCACTGCACATATTGTCCACATTTATAAGTATTATGTTTGTGTACATTCTGCCTTAAGTGATAGACAGAAAGAATGCTCACTTTGACTATAGCAAAGTGAATTCCTATTTCAGTATTAAAAGTGCCTCTGGTTAATTTGTCATAACACAATTTTCTTCCCTTTTAAAGGCATTGATTGTTCTGTCTGTCCTCACTTTGAAGTGAGAAAATGACACTCTAGTACCAAAAATAGGCATTTTAATAATAATAAGTTTTGGAGAGTTTCCCAGCATAATATTCTGCAGAAGTTAATATTGTGTATTAGCTTCCAAACCAGACTGTAAATGCATCAGATCAAGCAATACAATCAAATATATTAATGGTGACATTTTATTTAAGAAATCTCAATAGTAACGTTTCCAGAAAATGGGCTTTACATACAAGGCCTTCGTGCCGAACATGCAACCCATACATTATACATAAATCTATAAAGGGAGGCAGCAGCAACATTACCTAGGGCTCTTTTTACAAAAACATGGAAAGGTTGTGGTAGGAAATTTGTGTCCGCAAACGTACAGAACCTCTTTGGTACACACTATACCATGCAGTGATACAATGGCGTTGTTGTACATCTGCGGCCGTAATATAAAGTTGCAGTTTTCACAAGCATGTTTTAAGTGGGAACAAAAAGTTACTGCTGGAAGGGTTTTGCCCTCACAATGTGTCATGAAAAATACCAAAACATTAACCTTAAAACAATAAGCTATGCAATCAGTAGAAGTCCTATATATTTTTAGACAGATCTTATTACCAAGAATTGTCTCCTCCAATATATAGCAAAATTGTTTATTTAGATTTTTTGCATGATCTGCCCCATGTCCACACCACTTTTTTTCCTGTAGCAACCTTACCTCTCCTTATAAGTTATGCTTTTTGTATAGCATGGCTTCTCATTGGTCTAGCCCCACACTGAGGGAGGGGACAGGGTCTGACTGCGGCATTAAGCGCATCTTCTAAGGAGAGGTATTGGGGCCCCTAGGGAAAACCCGGGGGTAAGAACATGGCAGTTTAGGCCTTTACCCTGAGTACTTTCTTGTATAATTGTCATTTTGAGGACTAAAGCCTCGTACACACATTGGATTTTCGTACGATGCAGCCGAGGAAAGTTTAACAACATTATCGTTAATCCTCATAATTGAAACGACGTCTGTACTCACAGCAACAATTGTCACCATGATAGTCGTTAGATAGACATTCATACGTAAAGTAACGTTCGTATCTTAGCGCAATTATGAAAGCAGAGCATGTGCCTTTTATATATTTTTTCATAGAACGTTAACGATAATCTGCCGACCATGTACAAATATACAATAATCAGCAGAACAAATCCGGCAGGTTGATCGTCGGAAAAAGCCGACAATAGTCGACGGTCGTTGGTCATTGACGATCGTTGATGCTATATTTTCATACGAATATTGTGCGATTGCTCATTCGCCCGGCTGCATCGTACGACAATTATCCAACGTGTGTACGAGGCTTTAGGCTATATACATACACACTAGATTTACAGTAGATTTTATTCTAAAGACTTATTAAACATTCTAGCATCAGCCAAGCAGACTGTTCCATATTATAGTGAGGAGAGGGTAAGTAAGTGGGAGACATGACTCCCTGATATAGTCAAGCTATCCAGCAGCACATATTGCTTACAATTCTGATAGAAGCCTCCACACACAACCATACTTTAGCCTCTTTGGCAGCCATGTCCGACAGTTACCGTGGCCGATCGTGCGGTCCATAGAAGACCGCACGATCGGATGAGGTTTTCCACCATTTCAGTCCGATCGACCAATACACTATCGGTCGATCGGACCGAAATATCTCATCATGTGTACCCAGCTTAAGTCAGAATTAGCTTTGTATTAGCCACAATAGCTTAGCAAGATTTGTATGAATTGCCTAATACAAACTATTCAAAGCACATCCCCTTTTAAGGTGTTTAAATGATGGTTTAAAATAAAGTTGAATATTATTTTGGATTTCCTTTCTATGAGGGCATTTTATTTCCTTTATGTTGGAAATCCTTTATTTACCTGTCTCAGCTTGATAATTTATATAAAGAAGCAAACCCTAACCTGCGTTTTCAGCGTAACCTGAACATTGTAGATGCTGTTGAAGAATTTTTGCTTTGAAATGTGGGTGCAATAGCTGATCTAGCTGACAGCTGACAGCCTCAGTGTTAGCAGTCAAATTAATGAGGTAGACTAGTGTGCTTCTGCTAACTGATTGGCTAATGCAGATGGAACACATGCATTTGTGCTTCTGTCTCTACTTTAAACTTTAGGTCTTATAGAAACTCAGTCCTATTGCTAAAACATTCTGGTTTCTGAGAAAATTCTATTACAAACTTGTTTGGAATGGTTTTGAATCCTGCACTGATTGCAATAAGATCATTAATTTAATCTTTATCAATTCTGTCTCTTTCTCCCAACATTCATTTCAAATAGGTTTCTGACTTGTCGTTGATCTTGCAAACCCAAACCAGCTGTTCCATATGAATCATGTATGATTTAGGGGCGATCAAGATCAGTGATTTAAAAGTAACCGCAGCAAGGCTCAGTCATAACAGCAAGACCTCCATTTTTTAATTGCCCTATATGATGCAGCACAAGTCAAGCATCTTTTTTTTTTTGCCCTTTATCCTTATTTGTTTTATTGTCATTCTATCTATGCCTCTTGGTCCTCTTGTACTTTATTCCACTGGAAATACAAGACAGAATACCATACATTAGTGCAGATTTATAAACCTGCTGTACTGGAAAGGTCCGATACCATGTGTGTTTATAATGGGTGGTAATGGTGTAGACGTAAAGTAATGTTATGGCATGTAGGGGATTCTTAAATCACATTGTGAGTCTGATACAAACAAATAAAAATATATGTATTTACTCAAAAAAAAGTTTGAAAGTTTACATAACCACTTTCATTGCCAAAGAAATGGCAGCACACACTAGTAAGGCTCCATGCAACCATGTTCCCTTACAAAAAGCAACATTCAAGGTTTACACTTTTGCTTGCTACTGTAGTTATTTTTTATGTATTAAAGGCACACTAAATTGGTCTAGAAATTTACCTTGCATCATCATGTTATTCACAGGGAGATGAGATTGCTTATTCCCAACACCCTTTGAATAATAAAACGTAGTTAACTTACCCACCAGCGCTCCACTCGCCGCTTCTAACCAGCAGATTGTGTCCTGACCGGTTCCTATCTTTGGTGCATGCACCTATACTAAAGACCTATACTAAAGATCTATACTAAAGACCTACACTAAAGACAGAAGCATGATTTGCACATTGCACTGATCAGCTAGAGAGAAGCTGCAAGTGGAGGGGCAGAAAGTAAGTTGAACTCCAGAACCCAAGCGTTCTATTATTCACAGGGAAGTTAGAATAAGCAATCTCAACTCCCTGTGAATAATAGACGACTATGCAAAGTACATGACATGAACAGTTAAGTTTCCCTTTAAACACCTTGCCCTAAACATGGGTACACACAGTATAGATATATAGCCAACCAGGGCCGTTTCTAGCCATCTTGGTGCCCTAGTATTCCCATTAACCCTTCAGTGGCAGCAGCCATTCCTATTAATACTTTCAGTGCCAGCACTTTCCCACAGTATTGCCATTAACCCTTCAGTGCCAAGAGTATTGCTTTAATCCTTTAAGCTGCCAACATTGACATGATATACAGCGTGTACCTGCTTTCCATGTCTCCTCCATTGAATTGTTCACTTCTCACCTACTCTAAGTTCTAATTGGAGAGTTGGATGGAAGGAAGAAAGAGGCAGGGATAGGGATCTCATCTAGTCACAGGGTCACTGTTATAAAGTCTGCAGCAGCTTTTACCTGGCATTTTAGAACTGCTCTCCTCAGTACTATTAGCGGAGCTCATCCTCCCCCCTCCTTCCTTCACCTTCATTTGTAACATTGTTTCCAAGTAGAGGGAGCTGAGTTCCGGCTCTGTACTCACTACAAATGTTACAAATTAGAACTGCTCTCCTTGTTCAGCTGTAACACAGCAAGTAAAAGCTGATAGGGAGATGCTAGGGAGAATACTGGGTACCCTAGCTCAACATAGGCACCTTAGTTCTTTGCCTAGGAGGCCTATATCTAAAAACGGCCCTGTAGCCAATTGTAGATGGATTGCATTGGAAGCTGTCTAATATATATATATTAGAGTAAATGTATGTATGAATGTTGCACAAAACTATCCCCTTTTAAATTATTTAACCTGTGTGCTAGCATCTGGCAGTGAATCAAGTAATGATCTAATTTAATTGCACACCTCCCAATTAAGGGTTGCCATATTCCGTCTGCCTCGGATCAGGAGGGGGTGGGGCTGTAACATCATGGTATGCAGGGTGGGGCTAAGGCAGGGCAGGGTCCTCTCACTTGTGGTTTGTTAATTGGGGTGAGATCTGGCCTAAAAACCTGCATCGTGTCGGGCACCCAAGGTTTATCTAATTTGTGGCTCAGCTAGACCACAGTGAGTTTAAATGCTTCGGGTTTGGTTAGAAAGCTGCTGGTCTGTTGAATTTCGGCTGTTCAGGTCAGACCACCAAGGGCCACGCTGGGTTCTCTGCTAATTGGCCACAAACATTTCCGACACTCTCCTTATTGTATAGTGAGCTTGTTTGGGTGGTCAGCAGCCACTATTGTCTTCAATTACTAAATTATAAAGTCAAAAAATATGCTGCGTTATCACCTGCCTTGTCCTTGTGAATGTAATTTCCCGTGATTGCAAACAATATAGCATAGAACTGTTTGTATCACTAGTTAGCGAATAATACAAATTAAGATGCTAAAATTCAACCAATTTTGACACTATAAATAAAGTTGCACTTTGAGTTGCCAAAGTACAAAAAAAAAGAGAAAAGAGATTTATCCGATTCTTACAGTACATTTTCTTTTACTGATCACTTCATGCTCCATAAACAAAGCCAGGACACAGGAAAAGTGAAACAGAACTGATGGAAGTGTTCCAGTACCTGAATGTACCTAGCAATTCTCCATCCATATACAATCCATCACCGGAGGCAGATACAAGGACATAAGCCAATGAGTATGTGTGATTTATTTCATCTAACTCTGCGCTGGTACTTGTGATGACAAACGAGACTTCGGGCACCTCTGTAGCATGAACAGATTTTAAAAGGGCAGAAAACAAAGTGTAATCTGCTAATAAAAAACCTAGTGATCAGCTTGTGTCTCTGAAAAGATTAGATGTACATCAAGTCTGCTGAGCAGACTGTCTTCACTATATATTTATGTGTGTCTAAACATATCTCCTACCTCCAATTCTTAGCTTACAGCATAGATGGGCCATTTCAAAGATGGCAACAGCTGTGTGGATCCCAGTCCCTACTTGACAGAATCAAAATGCTTACATCTTGTAGCACTGGCACCCAACAGCATTTGCAGTGCCACCCTCTTGACTGGAAATTCTCCTCCTAACTACTGGCTGAGAAGTACTACAGATGAGTTGGGTGATGTATAGTAATAAATCTAATCTTAAAGCTATTCACACTACAGGAAGGGTATAATAACGCCTTCCTTTTTGTCCTTAAAGGGAAGTATGTATACTTCCAAAAATCACTTTTTCAAAAATAATACCTTTAGATAGTGTAAAGGCCCTCTTTTTCAGATTTGAAACCTGAGATTCTCAGAAATCTTAATTTTAAATAACAGCATGTACAGGCACCTGTGGATTAAATTGTCATTTTGTGTGGTACATCCCATATTGCTTATATTTCGGCAAAGCTTTGTGTGCACTAGTTAACACCCACAATGGTACCACATTGACTCCTGGTACAGTATTATATGTCAAACTAAATAGAAATGGGTTTGAACTTAGAAAAGAGGCATTCCTATATAACCCAAAGTACCCTTACCACAAAAGATATCTGCTCTACTGGCTTAGCCCACTACACAAGGACTAAGGTCATAATGATCCTTTGCCTTTGTGATCAACCTGACAAGGTCAGATTTACAGATTAGAACCATGCAATGGTGTTAATTTTCCCCAACTAATCAGATGTTAGATTTCAAATGTTAAATAAGATCAGATTGGTTGGGTAAAAATTAGCACTATTTTTAACGATAAGAACTTTTATTGAATCTCTGTAAAATTTCTATATACCGTATTTAAATTCGTAACTCCCCCCCCACTAAAAACCTGTTTAAAAGGACAATTATACTCACCTTCCCTCCCCTCCTCTTCCTTAGTCAGTACTTTCTACCCAGGGTGAGGACCTGAACTGCTAGGTCCTCACCCCTGGGTTTGCTGAACTTGTGGAATATACTTACTTACACGCTGCTCCAGTAGGCTCCGCCCCCTCCTCTCCTTGCATGACTAGGTCAATAGGAAGGCACGCTCGTTGCAGAGCATGTCTTCCTGTTGGCCTTGTCACTGACGGGGAGGAGGGACTCACTGGAGCAGGGTGTAAGTATATTTTCTGACTAAGGAAGAGGAGGGGAGGGAAGGTGAGTATAATTTTCCTTTATAATATTAACAGGTTGTCTGATATTTTTTAAAAAAACGTATCTATATATCCTATACCTAAATCTAGGTATAGGAGCTTTACATCCAACCTCTCTGGAAACTAGCAGAGTCTATGATGTTTTATTTGCACTGCATACGTCTCACTCCGGCACTTATACCCATTCCGTTGCATCTGTGTGTTACCCACCTAACTAGATTGTAAGCTCTACGGGGCAGGGACCTCCTTTCCTCTTGTGGCAAAGCTCTAGCACTTCTATTTATATGATTTATATATTTATTTACTGAACTATCTATGTATTTATCCCCCTTTTATGACTTTATTGTATTTTATTTATGTACAGCTCTGCGTCCCCAAGTGGCGCTTTATAAATAAACTATACATACCCATATTATATGAATACATTTTTATTTCCATACAAAGCATATACTAGATAATGCAGTACATTAGATTTCTAACAAGGGAGTAACTTTAAAACAGATCATCAAATATATAAAAGAGTTGCATATTCTGTACCAGTGTGTGTGCACACTAGACCTTGGAACAAAAGAAATGATATACCTGCGTGCAACAATATGGGATAGGCTTATCATTGTTGTTGTCACTTGTCATTGTTTTTATACTTACCAAGTTCTGGAATAGAAAAGAAGGAAAACAATGCATAATCACTAAGGAAAAAGGCAATGTTCAAGCCATAAAGCTGGAATAAAAGGTTGAAACCCCTCACTGTATTCACAAGAACACAGTTTCCAATCAATGTAATGCCATTTAGTCAACACAATAGATCCTTTTACATGGTCATTGCACAATACAGTCACAGCTTGCTGGGATGAAGGAAAGAAATAGTGGTAGCGTTATTAATAAAGAAGTAGCATTATAAAGCAATCATCAATTAAATACTGCATCCTAGGAGATGAAATATGCCAAGGCTAATAAGTGTTTTGTGAGCTGTTAAAAAGAAATTAATAATAAAAAATAAAAAAAAGAGTAGGAGGAATAACAGCTCATATTCAATAAAGCTATATTTATGAAATTCTGAAAAACCATAGTTAGAAACTATTATAGTCTGGGTGCTATGGTCACCATTGTATATGCAGCTATTGTTACTTTGCAAGTCTACTCAAAAGAGACGGGCAAATCTACTCAAAGGAGACGGGCAAATGCAATTTATTTCTTCTTCTAATACAGTGCTGAAATAACTATGGGAAAGTAGAATAATATACTTTCATTGACAAATGTGCAATACTGCACCTTTAACAACATTGTAACATACTAATAATGGTCTGTATATTACAATACTGTCCATATTTTGCACCGCGGTCATTAATTAACTGCTGCTGCGCAAAATACCGATTGCATGGTATTTCTTTACTGTGCGTTATTGGCTATAAAACATTGGCCTTTAATGACAACTATGGTGTAAAATGACATAACTGTTAGGCACTGAGAATGATCGGTACTTTGTCCTCACCATTACTGGCAGTTATAAATGAGATAAATGTGTTGGCTAGATTAGCAGCCATGAAGTTCAAAGCAGAGCAATTTACCAACGTAAGGGCACTATTTTGCAATACGGCACCTTTAACGATCATTGTTGTTACAGCTGCATCATAAAATACTGATACCGCATGGTAGTATACGTACGATTGCAGACGTAATTTATATGATAACCCAGGTTATTGGAATTTTCCCATTCCACGGGTTTATAAATACCACCCTAAGAACTATCAGGGTTATTCAATAAAAGTTCTTATCGTTTAAAAAATGGTGCTAATTTTGCCCCAACCAAACAGATATTATTTATCATTTGAAAGCTAACACCTGATAGGTTGGGGCAAAATTAGCACCATTTTTAATGATAAGAACTTTTATTGAATCTCCCTGTATGTATATTTAACTTATTTCAAGATTATTTTTTACTAACTTACTAGTCTTTTGCAATGCTCTGCTGCATTCCAATACACATCTGTGTTATTGGAACGAATGAGTTACATACAAAAAGTCATGCATGCATGTCTTAATAACGGATCAGAGCACAGCGCACATAGTTGGAACACACAGATATACAATGTGATTCGGAAACAGTTTACACACAGGGATGCTCGTTTTCTTCTTAACGGTAATTTTAATCTGATGGTCTGTTGAGTGGGTCAAACATTCATATTCATTAAATAGAAAAAAACATTCATTAAAGAATCAATTAAGCATACTGTCTTATTCATGCAGAGCTGCATTGCTCTTCTTTATGGTTAAAGTCCCCTAGGTTGCGGTTGCTGCAAGAGTGTCGCAAGAGACACTCAAGCAGCCACTGCAGCTATTTACCTGAGGCTATGTGGCTTCTTACCTTGAACGCCAGATGATTTTCCAGCATCCACATTAAAATATTTTCATGGAAATTCAATACAATTTCTTATTTAAAATGGTGCTAATTTTGCCCCAACCAATCAGATCTTATTTAAATGGCATGTCCACCCCCAAAACTATAATTTAGGCCACTACTGGCCCCACTGTGTAGTGTAATAAAATCCTTACCTTACATCTCAGCTCCAAATGGCTGCCCTGCTATGCCCCTCCAAAGTCCCAAAAACTGGCCACCAGGAGCCTGGTCTCCTGTCTCTCCTCCGGGAGAATTTTGCCATGTGCACTGCAGCCCTCCCCCATTTTGCTCTCGCTCCCCCTAGCTACAAACCCCTTTGGTATACAGTAGGGCTTCCTCCCCCAGCCCCAACCACTATAATAGCTTTTACAGAAACTCCCCCAAACGCTACTTACCTTACCTCTCTCCTCCGGCGTTCTTCATTGCCGGCAGCCTTATCTAGGATTGGCTGCCTCTCAGCCAATCACGGACGCAGCTGCCGGTCTGTCCCCCTGCTTGCAGTTTCATGCAAGCATAGGGCCGGGACAGTACGCCGGAGGAAAGAGGGAAGGTAAGTAATGATCGGGGGAGTTACTGCTAAAGCTATTATAGCGGTTGGGCCTGGGGGAGGAAGCACTACTGTATATCAAAATTAAGAAAAAGGGGTGGACATGCCCTTTAACATTTGAAGGCTAACATCTGATTGGTTGGGGCAAAATTAGCACCATTTTTAAAGGTAAGAACTTTTATTGCTTCTCCCCGTTAGTTTTTATATGTTAAGAACCCCCAAAACATACAACAGTTGCGTTCTATTACCTTTTCTAAAGATGCTTCTAAAGTTCCTTACAGAACCCAGTCCCTCTCTGCCAGGTTCACATCTCCTCTGCTGCTGGTATGAGCTGGTTTATGAGCAAAACAAGAACATCAAAAAGGCAAAAATTTTAAACCGTGCTATAAATTATGCTCTAATAGCTAATAAGCTAAAGCCTAGAGAAAATGTATATCATAATAAAATGATTCTTAAATGCAGATTTGACACTCATTCATACAGTAGGCAATGCATGTGGACTATTTATCAAAATGTATTCTCAATGACCATAAAATATATATACATAAACTTAATAAGGGATTGTAGCTTTAAAAGAGGGGAAAAACCAGCTTACCTTTCCACGACCCTCAATACCGTACATAATAGAGTTTACATCCGGTATTGCATTGTGGTATTGCTTGAAAGGTACAGTAAGGCTGAGGAAACACTACAAAGCACAAAATCGCGAGCGTTATTGCGTTTTCTGTGCATTCGCACATTGTTTCACGTTTGCGCAAAAAATGGTTGAACACAAAACGCAAACGGATGCGCAATGGAAATTGCGTGAATTTTCACGTTCCCATGATTTCCGTGTTAGGTAAAAATTGCAGGCACAATCGCAAGCGAAAATGCACGCGAAAAACTCGCTAGTGGGGCCCAGCCCTAAGAAGCAGGGATTTGCTTTATTGAATCTCCCCGAAAATGTGTAAGGCCAAGGCCACACACAAAATCACGAGGGTTATCATATGCACATGCGTTTTCGCTATTTACAAAGAGCCCTCATATATGCTAATGAAGCGCCTACATGGATGTCAATAGCAGTCATATATGTGCCTTGCATAAATATCAATAAAGGGAACTTACCACATGTCCGATCATGGCAAGGCCATTTCGGGCCGATAATCATGCTGGATGGGTGCTTTGTTGGCCGAAACAGGCGTTTGGTCGAGGCTCATTGCCTGATCTACCAGGCGGATCATTAACGAACACCGACCGAACGGCCAGACAGTGCCCATACACAGCACAATTATTGTCTGAAATGGCTGTGCATACACATCATGCATCACTGGCAGGGTCAGGAAAGGGTCAGGACAGGTCGGAAAACCACGGCTGATCATGCAGTCCTCTATGGGACTGCTCGGTCATGGTTACTGTCGGAAGCGGCTGTTTTGCTCATGGCCGACCAGTCGAAAGTCTCGAACGGTCTGTCAGAAAGAAAGTTGTATGGTGTGTACCAGCCTTAAAAGTTTTTGAAGGTAAAGCACAATTATTGTGCATAGAGTTGCTGAAATAGAACAATTGAGGACAGCATTGCTAGTTTTTTTTAAGCCATTAAAAAGATGCATCAAAATGTTCTGCTATATTGTGCCTTGTGCATATACCATATAGAAGATGACAAACATAAATGTAAGTCTCTTAGGTTGCAAACAAAGTTATGGGGGATGCAAAGGAACTGAATATAACCACTATATTAATTTATCTTTCTAATCTTCACTTGTGATACTATGGGGCTGATGCAATACAAGGTGCAAACATTTCCATGCTCACTATTACCTTCCATTAGTTTAGGCTTCACCCATTTTAGTCTGCATTGGTAACTCTGGGTAAAAACTCCCAGAAAATTCTAGGTAAAGGACAGCAAACAACAAGTAGTGGTAATTAGGAATAAAACCCCAAAATTTGGAAAAATTTATAACGTAAACAAGCCAAGTCTTTTCTATTTTTGGGTTGAACATAAAGGACATGTCACCCCCAAAACGAAAATTTAAACCCATGCTGGCCCCACCGTGTTAAGAAAAAAAAACCTCCTCAGCTCCTTATGTTTCTCCTGCGGTGTTTAGTCAAAGTCCAGACAATTTCGGTTAGGGTTCACCAAAATTAGAAAAGTAGAAAGGGAACACAATGCAAATCCAGGGTCTGCAAACTTAATTTAATGTTTTGTGTCTCAGTGGGTCCTTTTGCAATCTTTGAGATTATTAAATTAAGTTTGCAGACACTGGATCTGCGTTGTGCTCCCTTTCTACTTTTCTAATTTTGGTGGTTGCTGGCTGAGGAGCAGAGGAGGGTTGAGCATATTAAGCTACCATTGGACGGTGTGTCAAATACTTAATTACAATTCGGTTAGGGTTGGGAGAAGCTACACTACAGAAAATATTTAATTTTATGGTGGACATACCCATTAACCTTATATTAGTCAAGGTTAAAATGACTATTTGAAAGTTACTACTTTATTCCAAGTAGGATCACAAAAAGTATAACACAAGGGCCGCACTCACTTGGTGAATTCAAACTTTTATTGCTTCCTCAGGTGCATGCAGCCCTCAGCTTATACTTTTTATGATCCAACTTACCTGCAGAGGACCTGGCACCACTCCAGAATTTAGGAGTGCAAGGAGAACTTTAATATTAACTCTACTTTATTCCAAGTGCCTTTCTGCATGGTTGGTAATTAAAAAAAAAAAAAGTGTCAGTTTTTTGAAATATAAAACCATATGAAGTTATGTACCACTTCTAACAAAGACATTTTCTTCTGAACAGAAGTCAGTGGCAATGACTATAGTAGGAGCTAGAAAGTAGTTTGCCTTTGAATAATCAACTGGCAAAATGTGAGAAATTTTCACTCCAGATATTCACATACACTTCATCATGCACCCACTTCCATTACATTTAAACCAATGACAAACCAAGCACTAAGTCTTATAATGCAAAGCAATTTTAATAACAGATTTAGTCTGGCTTTCTCTGAGGTAGAACAAAAATAATGAAAGAAACATGGGCACATAATCTGTACATAAATGATTATTTTCTTTTCTGTACCAAATGTCATCTCCAAATATATCAAATATTATATTCTAAAACATTAACATTAAGACATAACTTTCAAAAGAGTTACAAAGACCTTGGTGGCCTCAGTTCATACTTGCAAAAGTAATTTATCTTAATAGGCATCCGCACAAAAATATGTACAAATCTACAAATCGTCTCCCTATCTTACAGCAGAAACCTCCTCTGTTAGCCAGAACCACAACAACAAAGATTGCAAACCTGCCTTAAAATTATTGTAAATGTAAGCATATGCTTGAGCTTGGCACAAGGGTGGCCTTTGTCAGGAACCCCCAGTCAATCATTGACCAAGGTGTATTCATCACAGCTATGATTGACTGCAGAGGTAGACAAGATGTAGTTAAAATTTTGTGTTGTGATACCACCTGACAAGGATGATTTCACCTGAAAAAGATTGAAGGTTAGAAGAGGGTTGGTAGATGGTAACATAAATATGCTCTTAAAGTGTAAACCGTTCTATGTGTTAATAGGGACATGTCCTACCAAAACAACAAAATACGAAAATCTGTTAGGAATCACAGTTATAAATCATTTTCAATTTAGACTGGAAGGATTTACACTGTTTCTGTTGCAGAAACCATTTGTATTCTTTATTGATTCACTACTGTACATTATTCTCATACATTACTGAATAAATCACGTAAAGAATCTGTTACAACACAAATGCAAATACAGCAAAGCATAATAGGGATGCCATCCTTTAGATGTGATCTAGCCTCATGTAAATTGAAATGCACATAAGCAGACCAGCAATCTTTATTATTACAGGTACTGCCCTGCACAACAATGTATCAGCCCAACCAGTGAATTAGAGCCTGGATAGCATCTCTAGACAAGGAAGTGCAGCTTTGTAGAATGTAATAAAAACTGAAAATGGTCAATTACATTGTTTTGTAACGGAAGCTGAAAAGGAAGGCTTAATTTATAAAATCATTTAATTACAATTCCTATAAAAAGTATGTAACAATGTGAATTGTGTATTTAATCATAAAAATAGTGCAAAATATCTAAGCAAAATGCTTAATGCAGAAATAAAATGTAGTTTAAATACATTTTCAAGCACATAACCAATGAACAACTAAAAGAATTGCCATGACTGATCAGTACAACACTGGAGCCAGGAGGAGCTACTATAAAAGTTATATTACTAGGAAAACTGAACTTCCAATCTGTGCTGACAGCCGAAGCAAACTGCAGCCAGAGAACTAAATCAGCCAAGGCAGTCTGTAACGGGGTTCTGTGCGGTTTACTGCAACTTGGGGCAGCACTTTCCCTGCTGGCTACCAGCTGCTACAATGTAATTTTAAATCAAGCTTATGGTAGCCAAACACTAAATGCGTCCAAATGTCTTGTTACATTCCGACCACCAGGGGAAACTTACTTTTGATATTAGACTGATTTGATGATCAATTCAACTTATACCTATTTGATGTATGGCCAGCATATACTAATATCTAATGGGGACATGCCAGGTAGCTTATTTGGTCGTGGCTTAAAGGACATGCCCAGCCTAAAATAAACTTTTCATAGAAATGTCCACTCCCCCCCCCCCCCCCAAAACCCAGGTTTTGCATTTTCCATACATTTCAAAGATGCCCCTTAATCCGGCCCCTCTCTGCTCCTCCTCTACAGCTGACAGCCGCTCTACTTCCTGGTCACGTCCTTCAGTTAAGGCACACCGTGACGGCATGCCCAAGTACCTGACATCCGCGACCAGGATGTAGAGCGTCTGTCAGCGCAGGAAGTAGAGCATCTATTAACTGCTCCTGTTTTTGCACAAAAAAAAAATCATTTCACAATAGTTTCAAACAACAATTCATTACAATGCCCCTATAGACAGGGCACTCACTTGCAGACCATTGATAAAAGATTGGGAGGTAAACCAAACCCAGCCATATTTGTAACTTCACATGAAATGGCTACTTTAGATCCAGCAACACAAGCAAAGACACTAGACTTTAATTCCTAAATAATTTACATTCAAAAAAGGGCAAGTAGCTAAACCTTGACCATACAATCATCGGGATTTGGGAGAAGCTGGAAACTGCAGTTCAGTAGCACCCTGAGGTGGCAGGACTTGAGATTTCAAAATTATTTTGTAACTACGTAGTAAGCAATGTTAATAAAAACTGTGAACATTATATAAACAGAGAAGCACAATAAAAAAAAGTGCTAACCCACATTTGTATGTGTACCCTCACCCCATCCCAAACGGAAAATAGAAACACCAATATATGAATACTGGCTGTATACAGCTACGTATATGACCACCAAATAAATACTTTTTAACATCTGTATAATAACAAAGGAATCAAATACATTTTCCATGAACATTAAACATTCTCTTTGTATATTAAAAAGGGACACTAAACCATCATATTCATGTACTGGGCATCTTTAACTATTATTCACAGGAAGGTGAGATAGATAATTCCCAACTCCCATGCGAATTACTGAACGCCCGGGTTACAGAGTTAAAGTTATGTGCCTGTGCTCCACTCCTAGCTGATTTGTGTGCTGTCCCTAACATCCTCCTATCTTTATTACAGACGCACATGAGCAAAAGAAAGGAGCGTGGTCGAGACAGCACGTAATCTTGCTTGAGAAACGCCACGAGTGGAGCGCAGGCAGGTAAGTTTAACTCTGTAACCCAGGCATTCTATTATTCACAGGAAGGTGGGAATATGCGATCTCACCTCCCTGTGAATAATCGTTAAAGATTAACAGTACATGAATTTGACTGTTTAGCGTCCCTTCATTTCAAAGTATATAACAGCATGCAGCAGCTATGTTCAAGGGCATGCCTATACTTAAAATGAACACCTAAAGCACCAGCTATGGCAGCCGTTTTCTATGTACTTGCCAATACCTCCTTTTTCCAGTTGCTGGGAACTGAAATGGTTTTAAAACTGCCTCATACTGCACCTCATCTAAATTACCTGCATGTATAGAAATTATTTCATAAAAATCCATTCTTGTCAGCCTATAGCACTTTTCCCAAAAACACATTTACTCCATCTTACTCTCCCTAAGGAATGAGAATGAAACAATGACTTTGGAACAGTCATTGAGTTGTATAAACTATGATTGCATTCAGAGCAAAAAAAAATGGCTTGCATTTGCGCATTCCATTTCTATGTTCACTCTCTTTAGGAGAAGCTCCTTTGAGATACGATAAAGTCAGCAGAACAGCATAAGATTTTTATGTTGCAGAAAGTGATTTTGATTTCTTGTCACTTACAAGGCAAAAAATTAATAAATAGTTTAACAGGCCTGTCCAAAGAACCCCATCACTCCTATAGAGGGACTATATAGGAAACATTGCATAGCTTTGGGTCACTAAAGTCACAGGAACTTGAGGAAGTGGGGCATTCATAACACAGTAACACTAAACATACATAGCTAATATACTGATTGCTTGTAAACAATGGTGAAGGGCATCCTCTAATAGTTTCTATTTATGTGCGCTGTCATTAAGGTATATTTTGCGCAGACAGATCTACTAACTCCAAGCATCTGCTCCTAGGAAAAGACGAGATGTCAAACAATACACTTGTTGTTAAGTTAGTTAGCTGTAACCAACAAACCCCACCCATACCCCAGCAGCTCTGCTAACGTCTACAACTATTACTGGCCTTTTACCTTTCAGGTTATAGACTGGGAGATTGTCTCATTGTAGCATCTTACAACACATATTTTGTTGCTGAATAAAGATATATATATATCCATCTGTTCAGTAAGAATTGGTTGCACTCAAGTATAAAATCTGATAAAAACATACATTAAATGGTTAAGAACTTTTAAAACAACTTGTTCTTTTATATATTTTTATCTTTCATATGAGCGCAACCAATTCTTACTTAACGGATCTGTATATTTAAAAGTGGAAATCTTTGGAGTGCCTGCTCTGTACTGTTCCCTGAACACCACTGGTGCTGGGAGTCAAACTACTACAACAAATATATATCCATCTGGTCCCATGCTCCACTTTTAAAGCGTTTTAAACGTTGGGCAACTCACCCAGACACATGAAAGGCTAAATTATATTGATCTAATTGTTGAGCTAAAAAATCGAAACTGGCTAACACCTGGAAGCAAATGTGATCATCTTAATTCATACCAATAGTCAAAATGTATCCAAGAACCATAAAGTTGTATGTTAAATAAAATCTCTAATTATCTCTATTACACATCTCTAAGAGGATTTGATAAAAAAAAAAAAATAATAAAAGAAATGAAAGTCATTAAAACGATTTGTGAAAATGGCAAATATTCACTTAATTGAGGACCAAACAAGTATCATCCAATAGCAAGGGTGTGTGTGTGAAAAGGTTTTAGCCGGCCTTACATTAAAAGGATAACTGTATTGCCTCAATGAATTTTTTTAAAAATTGCTTTAAAAAGAGTAAAGGTGTGCAGCCTTCCCCATACATTTTTTCCCTGATTTTGAGCCTCTCTGTCTTGAATTAGCCATGCTGTGAAAGGGGCATAACAATTCTGTCCTCCTCTAACTGTCACTCAAAGCTAGCATGTGAGAAAACACTTCTCCACCCACCCTTGATCAGCTTGATTATGTAGGCTGTATCTTAGCAGCAGGACATTTCAAGTTTGTTTGACTGGCAGAGGAGGAGAAGAGAGGTTGTAACAGACATTCCACCAGCCAATGACAAGCACTATGTTAACCACGGCCCTGGGCCATCTAGGAGGCGGGCTTTTAGCACTCATCTTTGCTGTGTGGCAGCACGGTTGAAAATGTGAGCAAGCAATTTCAGCTGCTGGAAGTGTGGACATGTAATGGGGGGATATGATTTTTTTTGATATTGTTGTCTTTTAAGGATTAAGTTTAAACAGAATGAAGAATAAAATGACAAAATATAAAAAATGTTTCCTGAACATGATACATCCCTGACGAAGCACACGGACAGGAAACAAAGACATATCTGCACAGGTCAGGACTCAAAAGGACTTAAAAATACAACACATACATTTACAGGAGGATCAATGTGTCAGGCTAATTGGCCCAAAACGTTGTCCTGTCAATCTTATTTTAACAATTAAGCCCTTTGAGACCACAGCATTATATATGTACCTAAAATATATATTGTGCATGCTTAATGCAAAATATGGGGGGAAAATAGTCCATTATACATTAAGACTTCTGAGCAAAAAAAGCCACCACAATACATAGAAAAAAAAACCTGCAGATATACAGGTAGAGTCAGGTGCAGATGAATACAGTGTATACTGGTACTGAAGTAGCTACAAAAACAGCAAAAGGAAGAATACTCTGGGAAGCACGCCATAGCCCACCCACTTTCTTTATATTAGAGAGCTTTGGCACCGGTAGCATGTGCAGCATGTGATACTGGCTTCTGAGGATAGGCACTATATATGTACACTTGTAATAGGATGGCAATGTCAACAAAGACTTGCAGCAGGCCACAAATGGTGAACTGGAATGGAGCCTGATTCAGGACAAAGTATGCACTCTTGAATGTGTCCCCACTTGTCCACATCAGTACCATTTTGATGCTAGGGAGAAGGGGAAAAAAGTATTAACATTATGTTAGAATATTTCACACACTAAATTCATATGGATCATAAAAACGATATGTTAATCAAATAAATCAAAATATTATTAAAAACATAGCAACAACAAAGTAACTAAAACAAGCAGAAACAATGAAAGCACTACAGAACACTACAAAACTCAAACGTGCCGTATAAATGTGTATTGCATTGCTTGGTGTCTTTTCTTGTATATTTGCCTTTCCAATCTTTTATTAAAAATGTATAATTATCGTGAAGAAATGTGTCCTGCAGTGAAAGTGCATCAGGTTTATGTAATAATACAATTTGCCCAGACTGTTAATTTGCCTTTAAGGGTCACTATACCCAATTTTCTGAAACTACAATTTGAGAGAAGTAAAATGGTAGTATTCACATGTTTATCTGTGCTTGCTGTGTCATAAAATTATAAAATGTTTAGTAACTGCTCCTAATTACCCCCCACCTCCTTTATTCACTGCCTTCTTGTAGTGTCTGCGACACTTATAAATTCTAAGCAGCCTCACTATGGACACTAGCTCTGCTTACACATCTACCCCTCCCTCCCCCTTAACCAATCAGATGATAACTTTCTAAAGGTTTACTACAATCAGAAAACATTTGATAAAATCTGATTGGTTTTTGTAGATTAAAGGGCATGTCCACCCAAAAAATATTTTTTTTAATATATGGTAGATACACCCTGCCCACCCCCAACTGCCATGTTATTTCTTTAAAAAAAACAATCAGAACTGTTCTATACAGCCCTTTGCTCCCACGGCGCACTGATCTAGCTCCCTGCATGCCAGAACTTGCAGTTAAGAAATAACTCAGCAATTAAGGTGGGCAGGGGGTATTTATCATATGTTGAAAGGACAAGCATGGATGGATCCGGGTGGTGGGAGGGAGGGGCTCCCCTGCGCATGTCACTGTCCTTACTGAGGTTAAGGACTGGATGACTCACTGACACCTCCTACTCTCCTACTCTTTTGGTAGTTTGGACATGAACCATAATGAGCAGAGATATAAGGTAAGGATTTTTTTTAAAAACTTTAAAAATTTAACCAGTAGTAGGTTAAATTTTAGTTTTGAGGGTAGACATGCCCTTTAAGAACACACGAGGTGCAAAAACACGAGGTTTAATGCCACAAACAAAAGGGAATCAGAATAATATTCCTTCTTTCTCTTTTTGTAATCTAAAGGAAATAAAATCATTAAAACCATTTATTCACTTTACTGCAATTACAGGCGAGGCAAAACATTTCAGCAACACTTGGGTACTTTACTTAGCAAACTGCTTTTGATTGCTACGTCTTTTCTTTTTTAATAATCTGAGCAATTTGTTCAAAATGGCAGAACAATGGTGATCCAATATCCATTCTGTGCCCTTTAACATAGCACAGTTTGAGCTTTAACGGAATCAATCATCAGAGATATTAGGAAATGCTTTATGGGATGGACAAAAAGAAATAGCAATACAGCAGAAATCATGAGGAAGATCATAGAGAAAAAAGCCAAATGTTAGATCTCATTACTAAAACTCAGGGCAAGCATTAAAATTGCAGATGCCTGGCTAAGGCTTTAATTGATTAATATGTTCTAAAGTTACAAAACTATAGCACAGGGAAATTTAATCTTAAAGGGCAACTCCAACCTCATAAGAACATCTTTTAGAAAGAATGGCCTCTTTAAAATATGTTGACATATCATAGTTTGTCCTATGAATTCATTACTGTATGCCTGCTATGCTTCTGGATACCTCATGGAAACTGAGCAATTTAGAAACCTGTACTGAGCCTGGGCATGCTCAGAAGAGGCAGACAGGAGATTAACATTCAGTCATTGGCTGTGACGTCAACTGTCAAATCCATAACTGACAGTTGTTAACTGAAAGAACCAGGAAGCAGAAACAGAGGAAATAGGACATTGTGCAGGATTTCAGGTTAGACATATATTTCAGATTTTAAACTATTAGAGTTTAGGGTTTTGGGGGGTGGTTTACCTGTATGTAAGTTTTCATTTTGGGGCTGGACTTGCCCTTTAAGAAATTCCAAAATGTTTATTAATTTATAATTAGTACATAGAGGACAAACTTACCCTTAACTTTACTTATTCTCATGTGCAGAGGACAATTATACTCGCCTTTCCCTCGCTCCTCTTTCTCCATAGATACATACAGGGTTATTCAATAAAAGTTGTTATTGTTAAAAATGGTGCTAATTTTGCCTCAACCAATCAGATATTAGCTTTCAAATGTTAAAAAATATGGTTGAGGCAAAATTAGCTCCATTTTTAACGATAATAACTTTTATTAAATCTCCCTGATAGTACCCAGGGTAAGGACCTAAATTGCCAAGTCCTCACCTCTGGGTACTTTACCTAACTGCTAGAATACATTCTCTCGTTCGGCACTTTGGAACCATCCTCCTCCCTGCCACTATCAGTAACATTTCGCTATGCAACCAATAGGAAGAAGCGCTCTGTAGGAGGTTTGTCTTCCCATTGGCTGCATAGTGAACTGTCACTGACAGTGACAGAGAGGACAGAGAGATTGGACCTAAGCGCTGGGGGAGTGTTTGAGTATGTATTCCAGCAGTTGGGACTTTAGGTCCTCACCGTGGGTACTATGCAGCTATGGATCGAGTAAAAGCAAAATATAATTTTACTTAAAACGCAATTATAATGAAAAAATTACCTTGTGACACCTTAAAATTAATACAGGTAAGTATCTCTTACATGCCTTCAATCCAGTACATTTGCTCAGTATCCCCCCTTCCTCTTTTAACCGACACCTCCATCCATCTGACCAGACGTTCTAAGAGGGCAAGCATGTTAAGTAATCACTATGAAGCTGCATTGTAAGAGGGAACTTCCCTTCATGCAATTCACACATACCAACTGTCCCCATTCTAGTTACAGCAAAACTGCACACACCACAAAAAAAAAAAAGTTTGATAATGAGGCACTTGACTGACAGATAAACTGTAAGATTGAAGATCTAAAGAAATAGAAGGGTAGATCTACAAATAAATAGTACAATAGTGTCCTGTAATGGGCAATAAAAAAAAAAATTTTCAGCATAGATACCCTTGTACACAGGCCCAGAAAAAAAAAATCCTGATTAGTCTTTCTGGTGTGAAAAATAACACCCCCCAAAAATAATTACTACTGCATTTTAGTTGAAGATCAGAAGCAAATAATTCCCTCTGAAAGAACTAGCAATTTTGCAGTTAATATAAAAAGTGCCAAATCTGTGTTCTGTGTTCACAGGTGATGCACTGTAAATGGGAGTTCAGATCAAACAATATTTATTAGCTGAAGTGAGATTTCAGAGCTTTTTGGGGTAATGGTGAAAGCCAACAAAAAGTGCTAAATAAACAATACTTTTATCTACAGTACAAGGAGTCAGCAGTCCTTTGTAGTATGCCTTGTGCTAGAGTTTTTTTTTGTATGAATAACATTTCAGTGCATAACATACTGTAGAATGCTCTTATTAATGTCCTAAAAAAACTATAGATGCTATTAGTGCATTGATATGGTTCTAAATATGCCAAATAGTGACATTATAGAAGGTTATGTACAAGTTTGTAATCGATTTTAGTTGTCCCAAACCCCTGAAGACCCCATTATAGATCGTGTTTTGCACTCAGTTTGCGTGTGAGAAACAGGCTAACACATTCCACGCGTTAGTGTGGACACAGTCTTATAAAACTGAAGAAACAGAAAAGTGACAGGCTTCCCTGGATTAATATAAAAACAAACAGAATATTTCTGTTACTTATTAATTAATACAGGTAGATAAACATTTACATTTATTCAGAAACACATTCTCAACGCTCCTGCAAGTGTTTTCTTGGAAATATAATTGTTAATTTAAGCAAGGAAAATAGGTTGCGGAGAATAACTTCCCATTTGCCGACACAATGTGCAGGTCTTATTGTTCAGCCTAACAAATATTCTGATCTGTAGACGTAATTTAATATGTCCTTGCTTTAATATCTATGTGTTGTTTACACCTAAATTAAACACAGTAGCATGCTGCACATTGTGCACAGTGATCTGCAAATTTTAAATTGTGCATTTTTTATTTATGGACATGAACAAAATACAAATATGATTGGTTAATGTGTGATCATATGATTGAAAGCATTGAAATATTAACCAATCACAATTGGATTTGGTCTTTCAGAAAACCTATATAAAAAGAGTTGCAAACCCTGCAGTACTCAGAAGTCATCACGGTGATGGCAGAAGAAAGAAGATGCCAGCAACGGCGACACGGATGTTGCCAGCGCTGGCAGTGTTACTGGCGGCCGCAGTGACATCTCCAGGTGTTGGCGACAACATCGGAGTTGGTGTCGCCAGCTGAGAAGAAAGAAGACTTCAGATTAAGGTGTCAGCAGCACTGGCGACATTGATGTTGCCAGCGCAGGCGGTGTCGACACTGCTGATGTCTCTGGCTGGAAAGAAGACATGCCCCCAAGGGATCTTCTAAGTGCCAATGGGTGTCCTGGTTTCGAGGTACAGAACCCCCAACAGACACTTGTCAGTGCCGCAAGGGAACTTCTAAGTCCCAGTTTGCGCTTTGGGACCCCTTAAGCCCCAAAAGCCCTTGTCAGTGCCACAAGGGTCCTTCCAAGGGCACTTATAAGTGCCGGGGAGGGGGGTCCCGGTTCGAGCTGCGGGAACCCTAAAGACTTTCGGATGTTCAGGAATCCGTAACCGTTCAAGGATTACTGAACAACCGGAAATCTTCGAACATTCGCCAAATCCTCAAACGTAAAGAGTATTGTTGAAAATGTGGAGTTCGGGAAAATTTGCGCGATCCACTGACCTCCGAAATCCAAACCGGCCATCCCTATATGGCAGTTCCTTTTACAATTGACTGCAAAAAGTTATGGATGCAAGTCAAAAATCAATATAGATGATTAACCAAAGTAATTAAATGTTAAATTCTAGGGGAAGGTGGGGAGCTTTTAAAGTTCAAGAGACTGTGAAAGGCCCGATATACCAATGGCCCAAACATGGCATATGCACAATTTAACTTTACCACTAACAGAGTGACCATAAGGCTGCTGGATGGTTCTGCAACAGATGGAGCAAATTGCATTTAATATGCATATATCTAGGTACATCTGTGATTACAAATACATTGTATATCACCTGTGTGCCATGAGCTTTTAAGGCCATATATTTTTGGCAGAGATTTACTTTTACTGGGTGATTTAGCTGTAGGTGCTACAGAGCCACAGGATTCTGGTAAGGGGATAAAGACACACTACCTAATTCCCAGATGGTTATCGCAAATATAACCCCTAGGTTGTGGCAGCTGTGCGAGTATTGCAAGAGACATTAGCACATCCTATTCAACAGAGGCTGCAAAGCTACTTTTTGTTTTTGTACAACGTTAAAATACTTACGGAATCTGAATCTCTTCCAGAAGATTTGCCCAGAGCACCTGGGTGAATCTCCCTATAGTTATAAAAACAATACGTATAAAGAAGAACAATCATTTTAAGGATCATTTAACAGAGAAATATGTTTGTTTATTCTGAACTGAGAAAGCCAGTCGGATGAGTGAAAAGTCTCTATACTTCAAGTCCAGTTGATCTAACTGAATACCACAGAACATTTGTTCTTTTTTTTTTTATTATCTTACAAAAGGAGCTATGAAAGGCTAAATTCTACTGAATCCCCTTCTACCTACATTAATAAAATCCCTTCCCATAATCTGTGGGTTGTATACACACAACTGTAAGTACATCTTCATTAAACCCAATATATATATTCTTCATTAACACAGATGTATACACAATACCGTAACACACATACACCACTGGCAAGATAAGTGGTGTTACTGTATTTCACTTCTGTAGTCATTTAATTGGAACTTGTTAGAACTATTAGAAATGGGTATATTAAAAACTGTACTAGTTATACTGCTGTGTAGGCCTGTATGCACTACAATGGGTCTCCAAGTGCAACATCAGCACTTTTCTAAATCTAACAATTTTTCAGATGAAAGCTTCAATATATCTGGAAGGCTCACTTGCAGGTACTTATTTTTATAAGGTTATACACAAGTTTGCAAAGTAATCATTTCACAAGGCAGAACCTAATAAAGCAGTATATTACAGCAACACTTTTGTGGTACAAATACATAGAGGGCCAAGTTGAAAAGCCATTTCAACGCAGACTGCTTATCAGCAAATTTATTCAACTTAAGAGTATAGCAAATAGATTAAATTTTTTTCTGCTTTTAGCATTTTGCTGTAGTGATGACAAATTACCCCATGTTCTCTCCTGAATATCGTTTTTTATCTAGAGAGTGTGGTTTATGTTGGTGTGTTGGTCTCTAGATGCAAGGAAAAATTAGAGCATCTGAATGTGTGATGTCTTTGAAAAAGTAAAATTGATATTAAATAGCTTTATTCAAGCACAGTGACAATGAAGAAAAAAAAGTAGGGTAGGAAAAGAAATGTGTAAAATCTGCAGGTTGGAAAATGTGTGGCCAAATTTAAACTTATTTAGATCACACTAGCCAGCTGAAGTTTATACTAGCCAAATTAACAGAAAGGAAGAGAAAGGGGAAAAAAGTTTGTCCATGGTATTAAAGGGTATCCTCTCTCTCCCCACTTGTTTTTGTAAGTTTTTTTAATCATTTCTATTGAAGAACGGGAGGTAAAGGAGCTGTGCCTTACCTTCCGTTCTTCAATAGAACACACAGGCCAGAGAGAAGGTAAGAACTTACCCCTGCTTGCTCCCCCGGCGCTAGTCTGACAGGTCCCGACGGACCTTGTCTTCTATGCGCATAGAAGACAAGGTCCTTCGGGACCTGTCAGACCAAGCGCCGGGGAGCGAGCGAGCGGTAAGTTCTTACCTTCTCTCCTGGCTCCTGTGTGTTCTATTGAAGAACGGAAGTAAGCACAGCTCCTTTACCTCCCGTTCTTTAATAGAATGGATTAAAAAAACTTACAAAAACGAGTGGAGATACCCTTAATCTACAGAATTGTTATCAAACTGCAGAAACCTGTTAAAAAGCTAATATCTGGTTGCTGCAAATTAATAGCACAGACAAACCTCTTAAAGTTAGTCCATAAGACTCCAGGAGCAAGTCCAATGTAGATATGTGGACAGAACATAAATCACCGTGAAGGAGACATTACACCGAAAAATTTCAATTAAGAAAGACAAACTTTCAGGGATAGTGTAGTTGACATTTTATCTACACATCCCCAATTTCTCCCATCCTCCTCTGTGTATGTGGGCCAAAGTCGAAAAAGTGGGTGGGGGGCACAGGTATGTCACCTATCTCCAGAAAATATTGCATTTTTTGCAGTTTAATACCCTTTAAATGCCCATTTTTAGTTTGAAAATGCTATTTCTTATTACAGTTACTATTTGGGAAATAGCATCCTGCAATCCCCTAAACCCCATTTATTATAAAATCATCAATTATAAATCTTATTTATTGGTAAAATATAGCATTACATTTATACAGAGCTTTTAATAACTTTTAACCACATTACTTATGGTCCCAAGATCCCGCACTAATCACTTTGGGAGATTTAGTACATTGTCATGTAAGTTATGTAAGCAGTGGTGGTGTGCATTGGGTTAATGTCACAATTGTTGTGAAATCTGATCTTTATTTTAGAGAGAGTCTTCCGTTAAACCGAGCTCAGATTTCAAAACGAAGCTCTGAAGTAAAGGTAAGCATTTTCAGTGCTGTATAAAACAAAAATATTGTGTGCTGCTTGGACAATAAATGGGTTCCAGGTTCTAACCGATTCCTCATGTAGACTTTCTTACAATACTTAATTTAATAGTTCATGCATTTAAATGCTAAATTAGATTCAATATTGCTTTAAAAAAAGCTCATATTAAATCAGTTCAAATAACGCGCTGTTCTACATTCACTTTAATTTAAAAAAGAAACCAGCTTAAGTTGTGAACTTTTTTGCCTTAAAGGGTCCCAAAACCCTTGTTCAATTAATCATCCAGGCCAAAATTCTGATTGGATTTGCCAGTTGATCAATGGTGATTTACCACACTATCAATTTTTTCCAGAGAAGTTGGTAAGTTACAGCCAATCATGCAGTTTTCAATAGACTATATACTCAGTCAAGCCAAAATTTTAGCTATGTCACTTTTCGCCTTACAGGCTACCGATCAATATCTTGGTAAGTAAATCTATTGGCCAAAATGTTTGGGCCCAACTCATACAAAAAAAAAAGCCCATGCGTACCAAAAAAAAAATAAAAAAATCCTTGTCTTATCTGTAAGGTAATCAAATTCCCATGGCCAGGAAACTTTGGCAAACAATAAAAAAATAAATGTAAACAAAAGCAGATCATGAAGGTCTAATGAGTAATGCAATAATCCTATCTATGATTAAAGTACACATATGATTATTGTTATACAATAGGTTATACAAAATGTAAAAACATTACTAAAGGCAGTATGGTTTCATATAATGCTTATAATATTTTCTGCTTTTAAGTACCAGAATAGGATTAAATGTGTTGTTTATCAGTGGGTTATTAGATTTCTTTTACATTATTTCCCGGTTTTGCAGACAAATGTTTTCCCCCCAAGAAAAGGTGTATATATTGGAACTGGTCCAACTAAAAGTGCCAGATATAAATTAAAACCGTGATTTATTTTATTAATATTGGTACAGGTTTCCAAGCCAGTGTACTATTGTGATGAAATAAAAAAAAATTTTTTATTATTTCACTTTCTTTCAACCAAGTTTTTTGTGCATAAGGAACTGCTGCAGGTACAAAAAAAATATTTTATCGGTTTTTGGTCCCAGAGGATTTAATTGTTTGCAAGGTGCACCTGAGGAAGGGGAATGTCCCCGAAACGTTGTGCACCGTTTTTTCGTCAATTTTTCGTCCAATCACTGGAAATGACGGATTGTACATAAAATCATGTATGATCACCTTTACCCTTAAAGGTTTCATTAACCTTCAGATAATGATGGTTTCACTTACTTTCAGATAGGTACACTGTTGACAAATGCATTGCACAGAGCTGTGCCAAGATCTGGTTAACTTCATTATCCTCCCTCTTCATCTCTGCACTGTTATGAGCTTATTTAGACATAAACTTAAGTTTTGACTATTAGATTAATCTTATCTTGTTGCTGGCAGTTGTATAAATTCAAAGTAAAAAAAACAAGAGACCATGCTATGTCAGTACCTTGGACCACCGAAAACGCGCGATTGCGATTTGCGTTCTGCATTTTAAATCGCAATCGCATGCATTTTCCAATACTTAATGAAAAAACGCATGCACAAACGCAACAAAACCCCACATGAAAACGCATGCGATTCCAATTGCGATTGCGTTGCAGTGTGGCTGTGCCCTTAATAAAGTCTGTATGTATTATATATGTGTATTTTTGTAGTTGCAATTTGTGTACCTTCTTATAATCTATAATTGTAAACCATCACTGCACCTCCAATTGTGGGGTATACCCCTTTCAATATATATAGTTTATTAACATTTTAGTTACTGCTGTTTACATGTACTGTTTACTTCGGCATTCATTTATCATCTCAATGATTAACATTGTCATTGCTTCACTGCACTTTTCAGTTTGTACATTTCAATATGCAGGAACAAAAGTGCAATTTGTATTTCAGTGTCTAAATTAAGAGACTGGTGAAACTGCAGAATTGCCATCCTTTTTTGTTCTTTTCTAAGAAAGAGTTTATTTTTATATAGTACACTCAATGCTTTAAATAGCAACCATTTACTATTAAAAATACAACTATGCATCCAAATCCAGGCTTTAAAGATATTGTTAGGAAAATACCAATATTAAGAGAAATTTTGGACTACTGATGTCTACATAATGTTGGCCATACAGATATTAGATTGAATTTATCTAATTTCACTGCCTTCCCGTGTTCTTTTGACATTCCCAGCTCTGTTCTATAATGTTCTTGTGGCATTCCTAGCTCTAGTCATTTACTTTCTGATTATAAGTGAAATGCAAAATAATTGGCCCAGGCAGTTGTTAGAACTTTTTTGGGGAACTTCGAGGAGGTATGTTGCCTAAAGTATAGCCAACATAACTCAATATCCCATTTTCAATTCATATAATCCTTTTTATTGTCTGCTTTAATTTTGTTAAACCATAATGAAAAAAGTTAAATATTGTACATTTAGTATGTTTAAACTATTACACATTAGATACAAGATGCATTGAAAATATATACTAAAGGCTAAGAATTTTAATCCACCTTTCCCGCACAACTTGACATTAATAGCAAAGTCAGCTGTCTCCACTAGTGCATCTGCTTCGCTGTGTTTGCTAAAAATAAAATGACAAGCCACATTTCCCTGCATCAATGCTCTCAAGGCCCATTAGAATTAATTGAACACATCCTGAATCAGAAGTAATGAACTGGTTAACAAGCTCTGCATCCTGGTTCAGTTTTTAAACCGATTATGATTTTAAAGCCACAAATTAAGAAAAAGGAAACTCTGTGACTTCCTATTACATGAAACATATTCCAACTTCCAGTGTAGCTAATAATAAGAACGTTCTGACAATGAACATGTTAAGTTTCATCATAGATCTATAAAGCAAGTATAAAGACATTAAAGTGAACCACTTTTCACCACAGTCAATTGAAATCATGTTGATTCTCTAATTATGAGCTAAATATCAGAACATCTGTGTTTTCCTGCAATGACATCTGTGTACCACCAACAATGCGATTATTATTGTCTGTAATAAGAACAGTTTTCCAACAATTCTTAGCATCTCCCTAGCAGCTTTTCACAAGATAAAAGAAAAAAAAAAGCCTAAACGTAAAGACATTATGTCTGTCTAGAACTCATCGTAGGGAGGCAAATACTCCTAAAGGCCCATATAGATGTACAATGACGTATAATTGTGTTAAATGCAGGCAACAATTAAGGAGTGTGTGGAAAATGAGTTATTCAGTACAAACCAAGTCATGCCTACATAGGTTTAAAGCATATCCAATATGACCAAATGACTACATTATCCACTATTTCCCACCCATTAGCAATGGTGTTGCTTGAAAATGAAATTGGGCAGAGAAATTAAATTTAAAGCAGAGGGTACATTATCCATTATAATTTACAATATTTATAACATTTCCCTAAATGATTAGCATTTATTGTTAGTAGTAGTGATAATACAGTATCTGTTAGTGCACATTACTACTCCTTTGGTCTGCAGTGGGTTACCCAGGAGATTATATTGTTCAAGACTCCGGTCATAGTGGACTATGGTCTAGTGCGTGGGGTAGTTCGAAAGTCTTTCTATCCAACACTTCCCAGTTGGCAGAACCTTGCAGCACCAGCAAGATGGGCTCAAGTGTCTGATGTATGTATGAATGTATATATAGTTTATTTATAAAGCACCACTTGGGGACACAGCGCTGTACAGTAACGAAATACAATAAAAAAAGTCATACAAGGGGAACAAATACATAGACAGTTCAGTACATAAATATATAAATGGAAGTGCTAGAGCTTTGCCACAAGAGGTAAGGAGGTCCCTGCCCTATAGAGCTTACAATCTAGATAGGTAGGTAACACACAGATACAATGGAATGGAAAGTGCTGGAGTGAGACGTATGCAGTGCAAATAAAATAATCAAATACTGTGCTGGTTACCAGATAGGTAGAATGTAAGGCTAGATTTATAATATATAGATATATAGATACCATATACTGTGCTAGTTACCAGATAGGTAGGATGTTAGGCTAGATTTAAACCTGCTAATAGAAGTTTCTTGACGTAGAGAGAGGGTAATAGAATTCCAGAGGATGGGAGCTACAAGAGAGAAAGGTTTAAGGCGAGAGGAAGCAGTACGAGTGGGGGGTCTGTACAAGAACTGGTTCTGCGATGAGCGGAGGGTACGGGCAGGAACATATGGGGAGACTAGAGAGGAAATATAAGGATGAGCAGCAGAGTGAAGGTTAGGAGAAGAATTTTGTATCGGTATTTGTTGTCCGGTAACAGAGGAGATTTGGGATTCGGTTTATTAGAGAGCAAAACAATACGTGTGGCGGAGTTAATTATAGGGGAGAGAGGTGTTTCTGTAATGTGGTTTATGCAGTTTCTGCCATTGAGATTTCAGCTCATCTAGGATTTTAATTTCATTAACAGTTTCCTGTAGTTTCAGTTTTGCACTTACAAGATTATTTTCTAAAAATATTACCTAAAATGATGTTTTGACAAGTCACAAAAAATTTATAGCGTTCACTGCGTATGTCCAAATTAATACCATTACTTAAATTACTGATATTTCTTCTTCCGGAATTTGAATTTTCAATATATTAATGGGCATTTCTTATTTGCTACCTTCTGTGGAAGTCCTGGTTATTTTCATTGACAATGTATATTCTGCCTGCTGCTGCCCTAATGCAGCATTGCGCCACCCTATATACATTTAAACACTGTACAGTTTTATGGCCCATATGTGTTATTGTGCAACACTGGTCAATATTATCCCTACAACCAAACAAAAATGGCAACTTTGCATTACATTTTTTGTAGCAAATGGGCAGAAACAAACTAATCAAAGTATATACAAAAAAAAAAAAGGTATGGATTTAATACATTATAATAATAAATTTTTCTGCCCTTTTGAAAGAACGTTACAACTCTTGACAGCTTGCGGAGGTGGCAGTTCAACTTCATAATGTGATCTAAAAACACATTAAATTAATCTTACTGCACCCGAAGTTGCCAGCATGCTGCTGCTAAAAGGCATACATTTCTCATTGTTCTCAGCAGGATAGGCAAGAAGCAGCAGACAAGAAGCCGGGATTCTTTGATTCAGAAAACAAAGAACGGTGCCTCATAATGCATAATTATTCGCAGTGGTGTGTGTCTTTACAGTCACGTTTGCATTTCTGAGCTCCTTGTCAGCTCTCTCTCATATCAGTTTCTACTATTCAGTTTAAAGGGAAACTATACATAACGTTAATTAGGGTTTATTGACTTTTGAAAAGGAAGTGCATAAAATTGCCCCTAGCACACTGACACGTGTCCCCATGGTACAGCTTTTTTTTTTTTTTAAGTATTTAAAACTGACTTTTTGGTCCACATCTGTAAACAGATTTTACAATAATTTCCTTTAAAATGGAGTGCAATTTTTTTTTGCATTTGAAACTGCATTTTATTATCATCCTTTCATCAAGACATAAAAAAGTACAAATGAAAAATATTCTCTACCAAATACAAATAGTTGGGAAAGCCAGAAATTGTCTACATAAGGATTTCTAGTCTGTTGAGTGTCTGAATCTAGTAACTTATTCTGTGGCTGTGACTTAATACATAAGCCTCCCCCCATACACAATTTTATCAACAATATTTTAACAAATCGTTCAAAATATCAAAACACATTTTCTGTTTATTGGAAAAACGAAGATCAGGCCAGCTGGAAAATCTTCTGCCTACCCCATCTTTAGTCCCCATCTCAAGGGTAGAAAAAAATCAGCAGCTCAAGCTGGGAGAACTTCGAGCAGTTCTTCTGACTGGAATAACATCTGCCCATGTATGGTTAGCTTTAGTAAGATGTAACTCAACATTTGATTTCTTAGATGTAAACTTACAACTACTTACAGACATTTTGAGAGGAGCATAGTGTCATTTCTCAAATACATTAACTATCAGGAATTAAACAATCCTTAAATCCCACAGAAAAACAGTAAATGTTTAATATAAATTCCCATAAGCTTAAACTTAGGCAAAAACTTAAAGTTCTGACAATGAAATTATAAAGTAGAGTAACAGTCAGAATATATTGGGTGGATGCCCTAAACTGGACGAGTGAGATAGTGTTCTGAGTGTCCATCTTAGTGCATCCACCCAATATATTCGGACTGTTACTCTACTATATAATTGAATTGTGAGAGTTTTAATCTAAGTTTTTGCCTAAAGAGAATTTATATTATACAACATTTACTGTTTTTCTGCATCCACCAGATGGTAGATCCTGAATGTTACTCTGTGATGTTGGTCTAGCGACAGGCCTGGGGTGGCTTGCACCTGTGCTATTTAAGAGTGGCTGGGAGTTGTTTGTCTTCAAGAACTTACTTTGTTTAATCTATCTGCAGTAGAAGTTTTCATATTTGCAAAGGTATTGGGGCTTTAGCACAGGAACTACCCTCACAGCACAAGTAAGTGTGAAACACATTGCAGTAAAAACTAAAAAACTTTCTGAAAAGGTAACACATATTAACAAATCAGAATGTTGCATTACAATAACCAATCAACATGGCTATGTAAAAGAACAAGTCAGAACTGACAAAACAAAGCAGCAGTAAATTAAATAGTCACATCTCCTTATATCTTTTCGCTATCAACAAAGTTATATGTCCCTTATAAATGTGGTTGAGAATTAGAAACATACTACTGTGTCTTATACTTGTCATACTTGAAATCCAAAATGCAACCTGCGTCATTAGCCCAGGTAACCACAAATCAGATTAACCGTGTAGATAGATAATTATAATTTTTTTTGCTCATCTCATTATTCAGTAGCAATAAGCAACTTTTTTTGGCATAGTAAAAAAAAAAACTGGAAAAGTGGAAACCATCAACTTCAACAGAACATACACAAAAGAGTCAGTGTTTCTTAAAGCTATCAGTCTGGTAATCATCATTAATACCCAACCATTTTTTCCCTGTAGGGTTAATAAAGTTTCAGTATTTTTTAAAAATCCTTCAACTATGAGACTGGAAATTAAAAACTGGAGAGCATTAATCTAGCACACCAGATCATATCCTTTTCCTTTTACTATGTTTGTAATCTGAGATATCTGCTTTAAAATGTGCCCCATGGGAAGATTCTTGAACTCCCCATAGAGATTAGTTGGCCCCTGGTATAGGGCAAAACGGCTCAGGCAAACTTAATTAAACATACATTTAAGCTACAAACAGGCCGTTTTCACTGGAGACATTGCCCTTACAACTACTAAAGCCTGGTACAAACGTTACAATTCTTCCTCCTGAATGACTGTTTGAGACTGTCACGGCAAAACCAGCCATGTCCGACGGTTACTGCAACCAACCGTGCAGTCCATAGAGTGCACGATCGGACGAAGGAACGGTCAGCAATCGGCCGGAGCCACCATAAAATAATTCGGCCCAACCGACACACTGAAATGTCGGTCAGTCGTGCTGAATTATTGTATATTGTGTACCCATCTTAATACTCAAAGATAAATCATACAATAAGAGACCCTGGACAATCCAGTATACAGCCCCCAACCTTCCAGAAAAATTGCACAACGTTATCAAGCCACCTTCAGAGCCACCATGAACCCCTACAGCTCCCAAAATGAAGCAAAGCATTTGAATGGGTTGGATTCAAGTGTAAAGGTACATACAATAGTGATAAAGCCCAGATACTGATGGTATCGGGGCATTATCGCCAGTGTGAGTGTAGGGTCTTTCCCAAACGAGCGCACGGCCGCCGAACGCGTTCAGCCTCGCAGTTATTCAGGAAATTTCTTAAATTTCCCTCGCCTGCGGTAGTCTCCCTATAAGGTAGTCGGCCACAGTCATGGGAAACACAATCCTGGGCGTTCCCCTTTGGACTGTGTGTTCACTAATCTTCGATAAATGACAGACAGAATCTTGCAGATACCAGGAATAGTGATGGCCCAGTTTGTGGATCCGAACGCGAATCCGTGGCGGATTTACCTCGTTCGTGAACGGCGGATATAGCGGTTTTCCGAACCGCGTTTTCTAAAATTTTCAAGATTACGAGGATCTCGTATTTTCGAAAATGCCTGAAAAAACGTATTTTCGAAAATTTACGAAATTACGAGGATTTCACGTATTTTCAAAAATGCATGAAAATACGTATTTTAGAAAATTTTCAAAATTACGAGGATTTTACGGATTTTTGAAAATGCGGGAAAATACGTATTTTCGAAAATTTTCGAAATTACGAGGATTTCTCGTATTTTCAAAGATTTTTTCATTTTAATGGGTCCGCTCGCGGATTTTTGAATTTTCGAAAATTCACGGATCCTCGGGTGGACAGGATTTTGCCAAGTTCGGACATCTCTAACCAGGAACAGTAATGCATAAATATAATTTTAAATCCAATCCCATCTGTTTAAATCTTGTGTCATAAATGAAGTTGTTAAAGTACAATCGCAGGTGGACAAAAATATGTACATATATAGTTAATGTCATAAGCCTAAACACCAGTAGTATAAAAAAATATATACAATAAAGAAAATATATTGCCGGGTGAGTGTAACTACTATTTTTAAAATTAAATTTTGATGATGATTTGTGGTACTGCTGTTCTGCTAATTTTCAATAATCAAGGATCCTTGCAAAGAAAGTCAAAAGCCTGAATTATGTGAAAAAACATATAAAGGATGAACGTGCATGTATTCTCACAATATTTTTCTACAAGTGCACATATTATTAACATACGTATTAAAGTTGCATATTTCTGATAATGAATGAAAAGCATTTTAACGAACATCAAGTTATCACCAGTATAGAGGCAAACAAGTAAATACATGTAAAACAATAAAATGACAATAGATTTCCATGCTATGAAACAAGAAAATACTCACTGTAGGCCAGCCAATGCCTACAGTTCACCTAGGTCTTCTGAAATATTAGGACCCCTTTAAGGAGAGAACCTAGCAGGTGAATGATTAAGTAAATTTAACGCCAGCAGATAGAGTAGCTAGCGTTAAAGTCTCGCAATGGGAAAACCCTATTTGCTATGCACTGAGAGACATTATCAGCTCAGTGCATTGCCTAGCGGAGGCAATAACGGCTCTAGGTACATAGCACTGTTACTATGCTGTATACATGTTTTGTATATATGTTTTGACAGTTGGTATGTAGAATATTCCCTCTCCCCATTCATAGTGATTATGGAGGATGTTTACCTAGATCATGCGGAAGGGGGAGTAGATAAAAGAGTGAGGGGGGATACTAAGCCTGAGCACAACAAGTACTGGATTGAAGACATACAGCAACACACACCTCAGATTAAAGGGGAAGTTCAGTGTAAATACATGTGCTTTTCAGAAAAAAGAGCAGTATTTTTTCATCCCAATGACCTTAATCTGCCAGTTCAGTATTGTGTCTGTGTATAAATAAATGCAACCGAAATACTGACTTCCTGTTTGCAGGACCCCTAGTAGAGACCGTTATGATCTTGCCCTTGACCCAGCGCCTGGGTTGATTCAGTTGCTCAGTAGAGATCTGAGCATCTTTGACCCATCCAACAGCCAATCAGTAGAAATTACTGTTAGGAACAATACAAGGATGTGGTGCATCCTGGGAGGAAGAAGGGCCGTTAGAATCTGAAATGTCAGCTCACTATGTCAACAGCAGGGAACAGAAAAGGGTATGAAATCAACTGATTTTTCAAAATGGGAGAGAATATGTAGAATAACTAAGAAGGCATTACACAAACTAACAATTTAACAAATGTTGATAATTTCCACTGAACTGTCCCTTTAAGTGCTGCTACACATATTTATTTAGAGATTAAAAGGACAACTAAAGCCATTAAACACTAAAAAAAGAACACCTTGACATAAAACCAGTAATCTTACCTCTCATTTTGATGCGGGTGCTGGGAAATGTACCTAAATAACATGTGGTTTGTGTTTACTTACCAGCATTCTAGTATCACACAGTTTGGACAAGAACCATGTTTTGCACATGCTCAGTACTAAACTACGGCAGAAACATGGTTGTCACACCCATTTATAATCTCTAGCTAATCCTTTTACGGGACTCATAAAGCAAGGGAGCAAAATGACTGGGGTCAGGAGGTGTGGTCAGATACTGCACAAACACACAAATACTTCATCCAGTTCTTCAAAAGGTTTATTGGTATTTTAAAGCTAATTGGTGTTTTCACAGTATAAAAATGTGGGTTTAGTTCTCCTTTAAGGTAATTTTTCAGCATAGATGGCCTTTAAGTGAACAGCCTATTTAAAACCAGAGTTTCTGAATTCTTTGGTTGCATATTCACATTTCAGTTTTTTTTTTTTTTTTTTTTTAACAGACAATGAAAAATCCTCTAATTTTGCTTTACAAGAGAACTAAACTTAATTTAGGCATACTTGTATTCTCAATGGTGTCTCCGGCGCACATGATTTCCCTCTCTTGGCTGTCAGTTTGTGTTTGATTCTGTGTGAGTGGGTGTGGCTCGTTAGTTCTGCTCTGTGTGTTTGTTATGTTTTACCTGCTTTAGTTTGAATCACTCTTTCCTCTTTATTGGTTACTTTTTTCCTTTATATTCGGCTTTGACCCAAGCCTTCCTGCTTCCTGTTTGGTTTTCCTCTCTGCTGGTGGTGTGTTATATTATATCTTATTCCTGTTACAGACCCTGCTTTTCCCCGATGATGAACCTTTGCTGCCTGAACTGAACTTTGATCCGAATTTTGAATACAATTCTGCCTATTCCTTTGTAACTTGCCTGGTGGACTGACAACCTGTGTATGACCTTGGCTTCTCTCTGACTACTCTTCTGCCTTACCCTTTTATACATTGCCTCTGTGTGTGCCCTTGTCATTTATATGCTCTGTTTTCTTGTGAATAGCAGCCTCAGCACTTATATTTTGCACTCTGAAGTTCTGCGGGCAACAGTGATCATTCAGACCCTCTGATCTAGCGGCAGATGGGGGCTTGTCTATAGACGAAGACAGTGCATAGATATGGGACATAGGTGCTGCACTATATGTAGTAACTCTACGGCACTACAGATCCCTCTCTAGCAAGCTACATTCTAGACTTTGAAAGCTGTTTTTTACCGTGCAGTTGACTTTTCAGCAAACATGAATTGCAGACAGGATCATTACAAGATCCTGATTCCCACACCCCTATATTATCCCTAGCAAAAATAAAAATGTTTCTAAATGCTTCCATTCTATTCCCTGCAAAAGATAATGTTTCTAAATGTACCCATTTACCCCTAACCCTAATGCTTTATAGGAAATAAAAAGCAAAGATTACTTTTGGTTTTTGTACAAAAAGCAATAGAATGTGCGGGAACAGAGATCGTTTTAAAAAACCATTATACAATGTTAAATCTCTGAACGGCAGGATCTGCTGTGACACATCTAACAGATGAGAGTTCGGTGCTATAATAGAATGATCTGCTGTGCACTAGAGAACATGTGAAGTGTACAGTGTACACTTAGACATCAAAGAAAATAAACAGGTGGATTATGGAAGCTGACTCCAGTACCCACAGGTTAATCTCAAATTGTTCAGCAGCCACAGCGAATGGAGATGCTAGACAAAGCATGCTGTGAATGTGCTCTGTCTATTGGGACAATGTTGTCTAGTGACTTTAGTTCGCCTTTAAAGAAAACATGTATATTTTACTTGCTTTCCTGTATATCAGTGGCGGCGTGCCAGAGGTGCCACTCAGAGCCCTTTCTGTGGGCACTCGTACACAGCAGAATTCACCAGAGTTTGTTACCAGAAAGGCAGAGAGACATGGCCTTTCTGGTAACAAGAGATATCAAAACAAGTATAAATTCACTCTATCACACCATGACTGGCAATTGCCAATAATCAGTAGGTGCAATCCTCCAAACACCAACCTTAAATCAAAGTGAGAGAAGAACACTACATCAGTGTGTCAAAATGTATTGTGCAAACAACATTCAATGTTAATCTATAATCAATTCTATCTACTGTATCTGTCTCTTTCTATCTGTTATGAGTTGTTTTTTTCTAAAGTAAAACCTCAGTATTAATGTTCAGCTATCATGTTGGCACTATGCAATATGTAAGTGGGTTTTGGGCTGCAGTTTGAGCACTCAGTCTCTAAAAGGTTCGCCATCACTGCTGTATATGTACTAATTTAATACTTCTTCCAGCAACTCTTGGATGGCTATGTGCAATTGGTCAGTTCAACAAATATCTTCTCAGTGCAAACTGTGCACAGTGCAAGTACAAGACCACAGGAAATATTTTATACGCACCTCATTCCTTCAGTAGAATAGTTTTGATAATTTCGGTAAAGCTGAGGAACGCCAAGCAAGGCTTCAGTAAAAACTGCAAGGAAGCCCAACAGCTCTACAAAAAGCGGAGAGTCTAGGAAGAGATATGTGATGTATGCTGACACACCAGTGAAAGCCAGAACACACTGTACATAGTCTGTAAATCTGCTCCAGTGCCAGAAGAAGGACGGATCAAAATCTGGAATTGCAAAACAAAATAACTTAAAATAGCCTCCAAGTCTTATATACGATGCCTAACAGAAATACTGCTTTAAACTTTTTAGGCGTGATTTACCCACGACAAGAACCAGCTACCTTGAAATCAGGATATAAGGAATCAAATCTTGATAAAGTGACCATGAAACGCGTATAGTGTCTTACCCCTACATGCTTTTTCCGATTGATATATGCTTTTAACTTGAAATAATAAAGCATTGAAGTTTTATGGGAACTTGATGCCTGTCTGGTCTTTGTAGTTTTTTTGATAGAGAAGCATATACCTAATTATTTATTATTATTTCTTACCACACAAAAAGTAGAAAAAAGTGTTAAAACTTAGAAATACTTTTACGTTACATTTTAGGGTGGTTTGTTGTCCTAAGTAATCATAGAGAATAACTAAGAGTTGCCCATAAAAAACGCTCAAAATAGTTTTCAGCAATTTAAAGGAAAATTAAAATCTTTCCCTCCACCCTCTCCCAATAAAAAGTAACCAGGGTGAGGACCTAGAACCATAGGCTTTATTTGTGTTATTTGCAAGCCAACACTCCTTGTGGACTAATGAGCTGTTTGACAGAGTGCTGCACACATCTTACTAAATGTTATCAAAAATAAATACAATACAATTTAAAGGGACACATTAAGTGGCATGCAGACCAATTCTAGAACCAAACCTAAAATCAAATGCCTCCAATATAAGACAACTAGGTCAAACTTTGTTACTAAAGTCACACATGGTGAAACCCTTTGTAGAACTGCAGATCTATGATAATTTTGTGCCATCCCCAAGGTGTTTCTGAACACTGCATAGTTTTTTTAAAGGTGTTCTAATTTAAAGGGCAACATAGCGAGGTATACTATAGTTTGACTGAATAAAAACAACAAACAAATTAAGACACAGAGTCCCAATACTAGATACTGCTGGACCACAGACTCCGACTTGGCGGATGATTGTGTCAGGTGCGCTATTGCACATCTGTTCCCAGATTTAAGGTGCCCATACACTATGTTCATTGCCTTCCAATGTTCCCATCAGATAGACTTTCACTCAACCACCTGAGCTGATGCTTTTTAAAAATTGTGGTTTAAAAAGCATCTCCACCCCCAAAAGAAAAAACATGATATAAGGTAAGGCAACCCCCCAACCCTAAATACTATGTTTAAAACGGCTAAATCAGCCCCTAAATGTACTTACCCGGCTTCGTTCCCTCGGTCACAGTATTCTTCCGCACAGAACAGCAAAATGGGTAATTTTTTTATGTTTTTACGCATGATGTAAAATGCAATACATTTTAAAAGAGCCAATAACCAACCTAACCATATAAACATACAAGACAAAACACAAAATAAAAGAACAGAAGGAACTGATAAAATTAAAAAAAAAAGCTGGAGAAAAATAATAAAAAAAAACAAAACCTTTTGATAGTTCTAACGTATTCCCCAGCTTTCCCCAAAAACATATGCAAGATAATCTGTCAACCACAACAGATATTCACTACTGCATGGAACTAAAAGTTAAAAATAATCAAAAACGTATATTATATGAGTATTACACATATAATACATAACAAGAATACATTTTATGATTTTATGCAGATTATAATTATCCAACAATTTTTCAAATGTGTAATTGCCCAAATGATTAAATCCCCACAGTGAAATATTACAATACAGTGCAATGACAGCATCATTGCCATCATTGTTCATTGTATGTTTTGCATTCATGAAATACGAATGTTTCTCTCACATTTTCTATTTTGCCACATTCTCCATTGTATTATATTTTACATTCGTATGCTCTCAGTTATTGAAACCCAAAGCATCTAAATTTCTGTATACCTGTCCGGTCGCGTTAAATGATAGTCGGGCGTAAGAGCCGTTCGGTACACCATCATGTGTCGTGGGTCAGTCCCACAATCGCACATGTGTACAGACTTTTAGATGCCTTGGGTGTTTTAATAACCGAGCGCATACAAACATACTAATACAATGGAGAATGTGGAGAAATAGGAAATGTGAGAAAAAGGCACATGGGTGAAAAAATTAAAAATAGGCTGGGTATAAAAGAAAATAAGGCGGTGACAGATGAAGTCTGTGTTTCATCACAAACCGTGATGAGCTTAATTTTATTGTAATAAATGAAACTTTTTTTATTTATTTATTTTAACATTCAGCCCAAAAAAATTGTTTTTTTTTGTGAAACCTTAAACAGCTAACACAGTTTCTTACACAACAAAGTAACAATACACAAACTACACTTTCACTACAAACCAACTATATCCTATTTATGTCTAACATCTATGGTAAAGCATTGCTAGCACTGCTAGAGATAACTGTCCTTTCAGACAAATTATTCCATTTAATACTGTTTAATTAGTTTATGTTGGAATCCGTAGATGATGAATTGACTTATCCACATAAAAAATCAATTCCAAAGCACATGCTGCTCCTTTCTATTTCTAATTTTCAAAGGACTGCCTCCAATATCCACTACAGTTAGTAGGGGCGGGAGGTTCTGAATCTGTGGTCAGAAATACTGTTTCCTCCTCTAATCTGCGGTTGGCACGTGCTCAGTGCATGACTGAAGGGTAGGAGGAAGTGGGGAGAACAGCACAGCCCACAGCACTGCTTTTTTAAATGCCTCCCACTTGCTGGCCCTTCCCAATCGTGGGCCCTGTGTCCCCTCCTCTTGCAGACCCCTGTGGCCCCTCCTACTCACAGACTCTGTGGCTCCGCACACTCGCGGGTCCTGTGGCCCGAGTGGGAGGGGCCCCAGGAGACTGCCAGGGAAAGGCCCAAGGGGCTGCAAGGGGAGGGGCCATGGGGGCACACGAGGAGGAGATAACATAGAAGAGGGACTGTCACATGGTTTCAGTGCAGGAAGTGCAGGGGACCTGGTGATGCTGCAACCATATCACACATATAAATGTAAATATCTTCAAAACTTTGTAAAATAGATAGATAGAAAGTAAATTGCAAAAATCCTCAGGAAAGCAATTCCTGTCAATTTACCTAAAGTCATTTTTGGACCACAGTTACCCTTTAATGTCAACCTCCAATAAGACACAACAAACTATCTGCATAATTAGCTTTTAATTTAAGTGCACTAATTTGCTGGAAGCAGTGATATGTGAATATCTGACTGGCTTTCTCAATTCAGAATGACTTGAACAAAAATCTGGAAAAGGGGTTTCGATAACACCCCTTAGCCTCAATGCATCCACACCTTGCATTCAGAAGGTCCCCAACACCTGGCTGTCATATGCTATTTGGGACTTTCCAGGGTACATTCTGAATTGAGAAAGCCAGTTGGATGACTAGCGAAACATCTTCAAGAACTAAACTTCAAGTCCAGTTGATCTAACTAAATACAACAGATATTTTGATTATACATTTCCTTTTGTAGTACTTGTTGTTGTGCTAGTTTTAGATGTTCAAAAAGGAGGAGAATTTGCTCCTCTCGTCACCCCTTTTTGGGTATCCTTATTTAATGCAGTGCTATATAGGAGCACCTTGTATATTTTAGGTTTAAGAGCATGTTCTCAACAACATGGAACATTTATAACAAGGACCCCCCAAAACCTAAACTTTGCAATACTTACCGGTATCCAGGATGTCACAGAAGGTAGATCTTCACAGCTCCAGTTGTCTTCTTCGGGAAGAAGCAGTCAGACAAGGCTGTGACAGTGAAGTCATGGCCAATGAGTTATGGATGCTTACAAAGTTTCCTACGCTGTGGCTACAGGAGGATCTTCCTTCTGAGACACCCTGGAGGGGGTTTAAGGGGGTCCTTGTTATAAATGTTGTTAGAGGGGTGAACATGCTCTTTAAGACAGAATGCATTCAACTGTGAAGACATGTATTAAAAGCAGTTTAGGTAAGTCACTTCAGCGGCATATTTGGAAATTATTGATAATGTGAAAGTGGGGTTTGGGGGGCCAGAGAACATTAATAAATAAAGTTATTTTTTGACTGGACATGCCCTTTAAAGAACTTCAGTATTTGTGTAAATCATATCCAAATGTATATTCAAATACAGCCACCAAAAAAGGGAGTACAAGAAGACAGGGCTATTTAAATATATATAGTATCAGTGACAAGAATGGGAAATTGTACTCTGTAAATTAGCAATTGGAATTACACACCTATTAGTGCTACATGCTACTCTGGGTAGCATGTGGGAGATTCCTTTTGTGTCAACACACAAGAAGTGGGCAATCTCTCACATGCTGCCTGGAGTTTCCTTTCCCTAGGGGAAAAAAAGGCGGGTTGTGAGGGGATATGATAACACTATATAAATATGTAAGAGGGAACTACAGCCAATTAGTAGGGGATCTTTTCTTTAATAGTGGTGATTTAAACTAGACTAGACTACTAGCTTCGTACACACGCGTGATTGTGGGCATGACCCTGTGGCACAATGTGTACTATATCATTTGAGTGAAGGAAACTTTTTGTTTTTTGTTGGTTGAGAGGGGGTGAGGGGTTTGTTTTGGATTGGGGGTGCTGGAGGGGAAGACCATGATGGATTGTTGTCCATCCATGATGGATTGTTGTAACTATCTGTCACTGTGTAGTAAGACATCATTTGAGATTCAAGTAAAATAAGGCACCAATTCAAGTGTTGGATCACTAATATCTTCTGACAAACTTATATTTTGCTGTGTTTGGATTACTGCTTTCAGCAATCTATTTCTATTTTTAACTTTCCTTTTGTTAGCTGCTATTTTCCTTTCCAAGAATAACTTACAAGGCAATGATATCGAAAAAAACTTTAAAAAGGTTTTACATTTGGCTTATGAAGTGCAAACATTTGTTACTGTAGTGGCAGTGAATACTAGCAGGATGATGTAATAAAAGTTTTTCTTCAGGGAGATTCAATAAATGTTCTTACCGTTAAAAATGGTGCTAATTTTGCCCCAGCAAATCAGATGTTAGCTTTCAAATGTTAAATAAGATCTGATTGGTTGGGACAAAATCAGCACCATTTTATCTTTTATTACATCTCCCTGAACATTTCTAAAGAGACTATTTATAATCAACAGCCGACATGATCTTCAGTCATCTGTGATTTAACTGCATGCAAGATAACCAGAGCAGGTCTACATGTGGGATTTGTGATGGTCTGTTAGTTAAAAGCGATTGATATTACAGTGTCACACAGCAAATCAATCACTTTGTTTACTGTCATTAACAAAATTCCAATTTCCATGTTGTTTGCAGAACCAGAACAGACTTAATTTAGAGAGCCATTGATTAACCCAAATGGTAAGTGACTGGCAGTTGTCAGGTTTCTTGCCTCTTCTAATTTCCTTATGTTGTAATAAAAATTTAAATTTACTACAAAAATTGCCATTTGTACAGATGAACCTATAGATGTCTGAAATTAAACAAATAAATACAAACTATAGATATATATACATAAATATATGAGTTTCTCTCTGATTTGGATTCTTCCACCCAATATTACATTACCCCTACAGTTCCCTGTACAGATCGTGAGTTTTAAAAACAATGGATTAAAAGTAAACCAGTCCTACTCATCCATAATTTCAATAAACAGAGAAATATCCCTATGTGATTCTGGTATTCTAGAGTCTCCACGTTATCAGAGATTACCAAAATTCTGCTATGTAAAAATCTATACTAGGCTGCCATCATTTCTTGCATTATTAAAATGTTTCTAACATCCTTCTTTCCAGTAGGATGTTGGAAAAGTACTTCTCTATTCCTAGAGTTGAAACCAAACTGCATGTCATACCGTATATACTCGAGTATAAGCCGACCAGAGTATAAGCCGAGGTACCTATTTTTACCTCAAAAATTAGGAAAAACACATTGACTCGAGTATAAGCCGAGGGTTGAAATTGACCACTACTACTGCTCTACTACTGTCCTTCTGTAGCCATGTCATTTTATTTAAATTGCATACTGGTAGCCATGGGGATTACTGGTAGCCATGGGGATTACTGGTAGCCATGGGAATAACTGGTAGCCATGGGAATAACTGGTAGCCATGGGAATAACTGGTAGCCTTGGGAATAACTGGTAGCCTTGGGAATAACTGGTAGCCTTGGGAATAACTGGTAGCCTTGGGAATAACTGGTAGCAATGGTACTTACAGTTTGGTGTGCAGAGCCTTCCGGACTCCTTCCCAGAGCCTTCCAGACGCCTTCGCAAAGATTTACAGACGCAAGTCAGGATGGAAAGCCGGCAGTTCCCAGTAGTGCTTTGCGGGTGCACGATGACATCATCGCGCCGACGTGCGCAAAGTACTACTGGGAACTGCCGGTTTTCTTACCTGACTCGCGGCTGCGTCCGGAATTTAGGTAAGTCCCAGATTTACCCGAGTATAAGCCGAGGTTCATTTTTCAGGTCATTTTTAAGACCTGAAAACCTTGGCTTATACTCGAGTATATACAGTACTTTAATAAACATTCATATATGTCAGATATTATTCCTCGGCAGGCTTTGAAGATTACATGTCCTGGGAAGTAAATTGACAACTTTTTTTGCTCTATAAAATAAGGCGTGGGAAAAAAAATACACAAGCACAACATTTCTTGCTCTCTATGCATATGAACAGCACGAGTATAAATATACGCACACATTTCCTTTACCACAAAATAGGAATCTGCAGTTTGTTATTTTTATAGAAGATTATTGAAAAGAATATGAACATCAATATATATTACTTATTTAAGGGACAATGAGCTTTCAGAAGTAATTTAAGAGACTCTATAAGCGATTGTTAAATGTCAGGCTCAGCTTTCATTGTGATTTAATTACCTTTGCCAAGTCTGGCCCAAATGAAAAAGGGAACTGAACTAGATATGACCTGCATTTTAAAAGTACAATTGTGCTTGCACAATCTTCTCTCCTAATAAGGTGTAATAGAATGAATATTTGGACTGAATCATGCAGCCTACTGTCACTTTCAGTCTTAGTTACAAGCTTTAATACTCTACGGAGAGCAATGATAGATGAGACAAAGCCAATAACCAGCTGTGCAATCTTATGTTAGCACTATATTTTTCTTTTAATTAAGAATCTTTGGAGAAAACCAATAGCTTTCCGTAAGTTTTATCATTAATTTCCAAAGATAATCCTTATCACATAATACACATTCTAAAAGTAACTATACTGCAATAAAAAGGAAATGTAAAGTGCCTGGTGTTTTTTTTATTAGAAATTCAAGATTTAGTTAAGCAATGAGGTTCTGAGCCTATAATTTTCTTGTTTACACATACATTCATAGTGGGTTTTAGAAGTTCTACAGTAGAAGCCATGTACTTTCAATATCATTTGGTATTTTAAACTTTTTTCTAAAACATTCATCTGCATTCAAAGATAGTGGTCTGTTGGATTTTTCTATACTGGGACATCCAAGCGTATTTCTAAAATCATAATGTTACGATAAGGATTTTGAGAATTTTTAGATACACTTGACTTACCTTTAAAACTAAACTAGCCTTAAAGGGCATGTCCACCCTTATAATAAATTTCCCCCATATCATAGTACATCATCCCCCAGCCCCAACCGCTATAAAATAAATTTAAAAAGTGCCCTCGATGTTTACTTACCTTCCCTCTCTCCTCCAACCCCGGCCTTCTGCTTGCAAGACACTGCAAGCAGGGCGGGACCGGCAGCCGCGTCCGTGATTGGCTGAGAGGCAGCCAATCACGGACGCGGCTGCCGGATTCTCTAGAATGCGGGGGGGAAGAGGGAAGGTAAGTAAGTTTGGGGGTCTTTCTTAAAATTATTTTTTTGCGGTTGGGGCTGGGGGAAATATACTATTATATGGGCTTTTATGGTAGGGGAGGCCGCAAAACGGGAGGGAGAGGGAGGAAGAGGGAGGGGGAGAAGGGCTGCAGTACGCATGCCAAACTTCTCCCGGAGGCGAGACAGGAGGCAGAGTCCTATATGGACTCTGCTATCCTCCTGGTGGGCAGTTTTTGGGACTTTGGGGGGGGACTACAGGAGAACCATACGGAGCTAGGATGTGAGGTAAGGATTTTATTACACTACATGGTGGGGCCATTAGTGAGGGGGATTATAGTTTTGGAGGTGGACATGCCCTTTAACAACAAAAACGTAAAATTTTGCAAATAACAAACATTAAAAGGGCATCTATACCAGAATTGATAAATATTTCACGGCTAAAGGGATAATTTAACACAAGTTATCGGTGTTAATTTTATCTCTAACTTTCACTTTTTTTGCAATGGATCCTAGCAGGTAAGACGGTTGTGACTGAAATAAAAACAACAAACAAATTAAGACACAAGTCCAATACTAGATACGGCTGGACCACAGACTCCGACTTGGCGGATGATTGTGTCAGGTGCGCTATTGCACATCTGTTCCCAGATTTAAGGTGCCCATACACTATGTTTCATTGCCTTCCAATGTTCCCATCAGATAGACTTTCACTCAACCACCTGATTGATGCTTTTTAAAATTGTGGTTTAAAAATCTCCACCCCCAAAAGAAAAAACATGATAATAAGGTAAGGCAACCCCCAACCCTAATACTATGTTTAAAACGTGCTAAATCAGCCCCTAAATGTACTTACCCGCTTCGTTCCCTCGGTCACAGTATTCTTCCGCACAGAACAGCAAAATGGGTAATTTTTTATTTTTACCATGATGTAAAATGCAATACATTTTAAAAGAGCCAATAACCAACCTAACCATATAAACAACAAGACAAAACACAAAATAAAAGAACAGAAGGAACTGATAATTAAAAAAAAAGCTGGAGAAAAATAATAAAAAAAAACAAAACCTTTTGATAGTTCTAACGTATTCCCCACTTCCCCAAAAACATATGCAAGATAATCTGTCAACCACAACAGATATTCACTACGCATGGAACTAAAGTTAAAATAATCAAAAACGTATTACACATATAATACATAGCAAAATACATTTATTATTTTTGCAGATTATAATTATCAAACAATTTTTCAATGGTAATTGCCCAATGATTAAATCCCCACAGTGAATATTACAATACAGTGCAATGACAGCATCATTGCCATCATGTTCATTGTATGTTTTGCTTCATGAAATACGAATGTTTCTCTCACATTTCTATTTTCCACATTCTCCATTGTATTATATTTTACATTCGTATGTCTCAGTTATTGAAACCCAAAGCATCTAAATTTCTGTATACCTGTCCGGTCGCGTTAAATGATAGTCGGGCGTAAGAGCCGTTCGGTACACCATCATGTGTCGTGGTCAGTCCCACAATCGCACATGTGTACAGACTTTTAGATGCCTTGGGTGTTTTAATAACCGAGCGCATACAAACATACTAATACAATGGAGAATGTGGAGAAATAGGAAATGTGAGAAAAAGGCACATGGGTGAATAAAAAATAGGCTGGGTATAAAAGAAAATAAGGCTGGTGACAGATGAGTCTGTGTTTCATCACAACCGTGATGAGCTTAATTTTATTGTATAAATGAAACTTTTTTTATTTATTTATTTTAACATTCAGCCCAAAAAATTGTTTTTTTTTGTGAAACCTTAAACAGCTAACACAGTTTCTTACACAACAAAGTAACAATACACAAACTACACTTTCACTCAAACCAACTATATCCTATTTATGTCTAACATCTATGGTAAAGCATTGCTAGCACTGCTAGAGATAACTGTCCTTTCAGACAAATTATTCCATTTAATACTGTTTAATTAGTTATGTTGGAATCCGTAGATGATGAATTGACTTATCCACATAAAAAATCAATTCCAAAGCACATGCTGCTCCTTTCTATTCTAATTTTCAAAGGACTGCCTCCAATATCCACTACAGTTGCTAAACTGAAACTCTTTTGATACATACGCAGCAGGTTCACAGAACAAATACCGTATATACTCGAGTATAGCCGAGTGTTTCAGGTCTTAAAAATGACCTGAAAAATGAACTCGGCTTATACTCGGGTCAAGCTGGGACTTACCTTAATTCCGGACGCAGCCGCGAGTCAGGTAAGAGAACCCAGTTCCCAGTAGTACTTTGCGCACGTCGGCGCGATGACGTCATCACGCACCCGCAAAGCACTACTGGGAACTGCCGGCTTACCATCCTGACTTGCGGCTGCGTCTGTAAGGCTCGCAAGCGTCCGGAAGCTCTGGGAAGATGTCCGGAAGGCTCTGCACACCAAACTGTAAGTACATTTCCCATGGCTACCAGTGATCCCAAGGCTACCAGTAATCCCCATGGCTACCAGTAATCCCATGGCTACCAGTTATCCCATGGCTACCAGTATCCCCCATGGCTACCAGTAATCCCATGGCTACAGTAATCCCCATGGCTACCAGTAATCCCCATGGCTACCAGTTATCCCCATGGCTACTATCCCCTGGCTACCAGTATCCCCATGGCTACCAGTTATCCCCATGGCTACCAGTTATCCCCATGGCTACCAGTAATCCCCATGGCTACCAGTATGCAATAAAATGCACATGGCTACAGAAGGCAGATTGTCAATTTCAACCTTCGGCTTATACTCGAGTCAATGTGGTTTCCTAATTTTTGAGGTAAAAATAGGTACCTCGGCTTATACTCGGGTCGCTTATACTCGAGTATATACGGTACCCCAAATCTGATATGTATTATTTTTTTACACTACAGCTTAAAATAGAAAGCTACAGTGGTAACTGCAAAATGGGGTGGACTGAGGAGCAAAGGAAGCAATTGGAGAGGTGTTAGATTCCACCGATGTACTTCCATCTTTACAGCACAAACTGCATAGCAGGTTGCTAGAAGATTGGAAAATTATTCGGTAATACAGTTTGGGAGTACAGCCCTGTTTGTTTTAATATTGTGGATTAAACTAAAAGGAGTTGAAAGTGTCTAGTTTCAGTTTCTGGTCTGCTATATTAAGCCAGGATTCCTTTAAAGGGGAACCGTGGTCTCCAAACTTTATTTAAATGAAAGGACAGGTCATACCTTTAAAAAAAAATCACTGATCAGAAAGTTAGGGGGCGGTAGGTTCTGAATCTGTGGTCAGAAATACTGTTTCCTCCTCTAATCTGCGGTTGGCACGTGCTCAGTGCATGACTGAAGGTAGGAGGAAGTGGGGAGAACAGCACAGCCCACAGCACTGCTTTTTTAAAATGCCTCCCACTTGCTGGCCCTTCCCAATCGTGGGCCCGTGTCCCCTCCTCTTGCAGACCCCTGTGGCCCCCCTACTCACAGACTCTGTGGCTCCGCACACTCGCGGGTCCTTGGCCCGAGTGGGAGGGGCCCCAGGAGACTGCATGGAAAGGCCCGGGGCTGCAAGGGGAGGGGCCATGGGGGCACACGAGGAGGAGATAACATAGAAGAGGGACTGTCACATGGTTTCAGTGCAGGAAGTGCAGGGGACCTGGTGATGCTGCAACCATATCACACATATAAATGTAAATATCTTCAAAACTTTGTAAAATAGATAATGAAAGTAAATTGCAAAATCCTCAGGAAAGCAATTCCTGTCAATTTACCTAAAGTCATTTTTGGACCACAGTTACCCTTTAATGTCAACCTCCAATAAGACACAACAAACTATCTGCATATTAGCTTTTAATTTAGTGCACTAATTGCTGGAAGCAGTGATATGTGAATATCTGACTGGCTTTCTCAATTCAGAATGACTTGAACAAAAATCTGGAAAAGGGGTTTCGATAACACCCCTTAGCCTCAATGCATCCACACCTTGCATTCAGAAGGTCCCCAACACCGGCTGTCATATGCTATTTGGGACTTTCCAGGGTACATTCTGAATTGAGAAAGCCAGTTGGATGACTAGCGAACATCTTCAAGAACTAAACTTCAAGTCCAGTTGATCTAACTAAATACAACAGATATTTTGATATAAATTTCTTTTTGTAGTACTTGTTGTTGTGCTAGTTTTAGATGTTCAAAAAGGAGGAGAATTTGCTCCTCTCTCACCCCTTTTTGGGTATCCTTATTTAATGCAGTGCTTATATGGAGCACCTTGTATATTTTAGGTTTAAGAGCATGTTCTCAACAACATGGAACATTTATAACAAGGACCCCCCAAAACCTAAACTTTGCAATATTACCGGTATCCAGGATGTCACAGAAGGTAGATCTTCACACTCCAGTTGTCTTCTTCGGGAAGAAGCAGTCGACAAGGCTGTGACAGTGAATCATGGCCAATGAGTTATGGATGCTTACAAAGTTTCCTACGCTGTGGCTACAGGAGGATCTTCCTTCTGAGACACCCTGGAGGGGGTTTAAGGGGGTCCTTGTTATAAATGTTGTTAGAGGGGTGAACATGCTCTTTAAGACAGAATGCATTCAACTGTGAAGACATGTATTAAAAGCAGTTTAGTAAGTCACTTCAGCGGCATATTTGGAAATTATTGATAATGTGAAATGGGGTTTGGGGGGCCAGAGAACATTAAAAATAAAGTTATTTTTGACTGGAACTGCCCTTTAAAGAACTTCAGTATTTGTGTAATCATATCCAAATGTATATTCAAATACAGCCACCAAAAAAGGGGTACAAGAAGACAGGGCTATTTAAATATATATAGTATCAGTGACAGAATGGGAAATTGACTCTGTAAATTAGCAATTGGAATTACACACCTATTAGTCTACATGCTACTCTGGGTAGCATGTGGGAGATTCCTTTGTGTCAACACACAAGAAGTGGGCAATCTCTCACATGCTGCCTGGAGTTTCCTTTCCCTAGGGGAAAAAGGCGGGTTTGAGGGGATATGATAACACTATATAAATATGTAAGAGGGAACTACAGCCAATTAGTAGGGATCTTTTTCTTAATAGTGGTGATTTAAACTAGACTAGACTACTAGCTTCGTACACACGCGTGATTGTGGCATGACCCTGTGGCACAATGTGTACTATATCATTTGAGTGAAGGAAACTTTTGTTTTTTGTTGGTTGAGAGGGGGTGAGGGGTTTGTTTTGGAGTGGGGTGCTGGAGGGGAAACCATGATGGATTGTTGTCTCATGATGGTTGTTGAACATCTATCTGTCACTGTGTAGTAAGACATCATTTGAGATTCAAGTAAAATAAGGCACCAATTCAAGTGTTGGATCACTAATATCTTCTGACAAACTATATTTTGCTGTGTTTGGATTACTGCTTTCAGCAATCTATTTCTATTTTTAACTTTCCTTTGTAGCTGCTATTTTCCTTTCCAAGAATAACTTACAAGGCAATGATATCGAAAAAAACTTTAAAAAGGTTTTACATTTGGCTTATGAAGTGCAACATTTGTTACTGTAGGCAGTGAATACTAGCATGATGTAATAAAAGTTTTTCTTCAGGGAGATTCAATAAATGTTCTTACCGTTAAAAATGGTGCTAATTTTGCCCCAGCAAATCAGATGTTAGCTTTCAATGTTAAATAAGATCTGATTGGTTGGGACAAAATCAGCACCATTTTATCTTTTATTACATCTCCCTGAACATTTCTAAAGAGACTATTTATAATCAACAGCCGACATGATCTTCAGTCATCTGTGATTTAACTGCATGCAAGATAACCAGAGCAGGTCTACATGTGGGATTTGTTGATGGTCTGTTAGTTAAAAGCGATTGATATTACAGTGTCACACAGCAATCATACTTTGTTTACTGTCATTACAAAATTCCAATTTCCATGTTGTTTGCAGAACCAGAACAGACTTAATTTGAGAGCCATTGATTAACCCAAATGGTAAGTGACTGGCAGTTGTCAGGTTTCTTGCCTCTTCTAATTTCCTTATGTTGTAATAAAAATTTAAATTTACTACAAAAATTGCCATTTGTACAGATGAACCTAGATGTCTGAAATTAAACAAATAATACAAACTATAGATATATATACATAAATATATGAGTTTCTCTCTGATTTGGATTTTCCACCCAATATTACATTCCCCTACAGTTCCCTGTACAGATCGTGAGTTTTAAAACAATGGATTAAAAGTAAACCAGTCCTACTCATCCATAATTTCAATAAACAGAGAAATATCCCTATGTGATTCTGGTATTCTAGAGTCTCCACGTTATCAGAGATTACCAAATTCTGCTATGTAAAAATCTATACTAGGCTGCCATCATTTCTTGCATTATTAAAATGTTTCTACATCCTTCTTTCCAGTAGGATGTTGGAAAAGAACTTCTCTATTCCTAGAGTTGAAACCAAACTGCATGTCATACCGTATATACTCGAGTATAAGCCGACCAGAGTATAAGCCGAGGTACCTATTTTTACCTCAAAAATTAGGAAAAACACATTGACTCGAGTATAAGCCGAGGGTTGAAATTGACCAATACTGCCTTCTGTAGCATGTGCTTTTTATGCAATCTGGTAGCCATGGGTATTGCCTCCCATACTGGTACCATGGGGATTCGGTACTGGATTACTGGTAGCCACGGGGATTACTGTACAGGATGAGCATTACTGCATGGGGATTACTGGTAGCCTGGGGATTACTGGTAGCCATGGGAATACTGTAGCCATGGGAATACGTAGCCTGGGAACTGGTAGCCTTGGGAATAACTGGTAGCCTTGGGAATACTGAGCTGGAATAACTGGTAGCCTTGGAATAACTGTACAATGGTACTTACATTTGGTGTGCAGAGCCTTCCAGACGCCTTCGCAAAGATTACAGACCCAAGTCAGGATGGAAAGCCGGCAGTCCCCAGTAGTGCTTTGCGGGTGCACGATGAATCATCGCGCCGACTTGCGCAAAGTACTACTGGAGACTGCCGGTTTTCTTACCTGACTCGCGGCTGCGTCCGGAATTTAGGTAAGTCCCAGATTGACCCGAGTAAAGCCGGGTTCATTTTTCAGGTCATTTTTAAGACCGAAAACCTGGCTTATACTCGAGTATATACAGTACTTTAATAAACATTCATTTTGTCAGATATTATCCTCGGCAGGCTTTGAAGATTACATGTCCTGGGAAGTAAATTGAAAACTTTTTTTGCTCTATAAAATAAGGCGTGAAAAAAAATACACAAGCACAACCATTCTGCTCTCTATGCATATGAACAGCACGAGTATTATAACGCACACATTTCCTTTACCACAAAATAGGAATCTGCAGTTTGTTATTTTTATAGAAGATTATTGAAAAGAATATGAACATCAATATATATTACTTATTTAAGGGACAATGAGCTTTCAGAAGTAATTTAAGAGACTCTATAAGCGATTGTTAAATGTCAGGCTCAGCTTTCATTGTGATTTAATTACTTTGCCAATTCTGGCCCAAAGAAAAAGGGAACTGAACTAGATATGACTGCATTTTAAAAGTAAAATTGTGCTTGCACAATCTTCTCTCCTAATAAGGTGTTAATATGAATATTGGACTGAATCATGCAGCCTACTGTCACTTTCAGTCTTAGTTACAAGCTTTAATACTCTACGGAGAGCATGATAGATGAGACAAGCCAATAACCAGCTGTGCAATCTTATGTTAGCACTATATTTTTCTTTTAATTAAGAATCTTTGGAGAAACCAATAGCTTTCCGTAAGTTTTATCATTAATTTCCAAAGATAATCCTTATCACATAATACATTCTAAAAGTAACTATACTGCAATAAAAAGGAAATGTAAAGTGCCTGGTGTTTTTTTTTATTAGAAATTCAAGATTTTATTAAGCAAGTTCTGAGCCTATAATTTTCTTGTTTACACATACATTCATAGTGTCCAAAGTGAGTTTTGGTCACCGCACTCCTAATAAATTCAAGTCTGTGCAGCTGTTAGGCCATAGCAAGCCTTCAATCAAAATAATTGAGGAACGCGCACTCAGTCTTTCAGATTCTAGTTTTATTCAAGTGTAACGTTTCGTACTGGTACTTCTGACAAAAAAATTATGTCGAAGGTATCGGTACGAAGTTACACTTATAAACACATAGAAATCTTGAGCTGAGTGCGTGTTTCCTACTTTAGTGGTAGAAGTTCTACAGAGTAGAACCTGTACTTTCATATCATTGGTATTTTAAACCTTTTTCTAAAACATTCATCTGCATTCAAGATAGTGTCTATGTTGGATTTTTCTTACTGGGACATCCAAGCGTTAATTTCTAAACATAATGTTACGATAAGATTTGAGAATTTTTAGATACACTTGACTTACCTTTAAAACTAAACTAGCCTTAAAGGGCATGTCCACCCTTATAATAAATTTCCCCCATATCATAGTACATCATCCCCCAGCCCCAACCGCTATAAAATAATTTAAAAAGTGCCCGATTTTACTTACCTTCCTCTCTCCTCCAACGCCCGCCATCTGCTTGCAAGACACTGCAACAGGGGGCGGGACCGGCAGCCGCGTCCGTGATTGGCTGAGGCAGCCAATCACGGACGCGGCTGCCGTTCTCAGAATGTGGGGGAGAGAGGGAAGTAAGTAGAGTTTGGGGGTCTTTCTTAAAATTATTTTTTGCGTTGGGGCTGGGGGAAATATACTATTATATGGGCTTTATGGTAGGGGGAGGGATCGCAAAACGGGAGGGAGAGGGAGGAAGAGGAGGGGGAGAAGAGGGCTGCAGTACGCTGCCAAACTTCTCCCGAGGCGAGACAGGAGGCAGTCCTATATGACTCTGCTATCCTCCTGGTGGGCAGTTTTTGGGACTTTGGGGGGGACTACAGGAGAACCATACAGAGCTGGATGTGAGGTAAGGATTTTATTACCTACATGTGGGGGCCATTAGTGAGGGGGATTATAGTTTTGGAGGTGGACATGCCCTTTAACAACAAAACGTAAATTTTGCAAATAACAAAATTAAAAGGGCATCTATACCAGAATTGATAATATTTCACGGCTAAAGGGATAATTAAACACAGTTATCGGTGTTAATTTTATCTCTAACTTTCACTTTTTTTGCAATGGATCCATTGAAGTCGTACGCTCAGCTGAGAGACTTACTAGAAACCATTCTGGCACCTAATGTGGAGGGGGGAAAGAGAGCTTTAAATGTGAATTTAATAAAAATGTGGGATGTTATATTGTTAATTTATTTATGGGAAGCCCCATTGAACCATACTGCTGAATAAATAATATTAATCCAGTTATCTCCTCCGTATTCATAAAATAGCAATGGCAAAGATGACTTCAGTGTGACATTGATTTATACAGCATTACTTTGAAACCAGGAACTGCATTCCCAATTATTCAACTATACAATGATATTTTTAGCATTAAAGCAGTAGTTCCCCAGTGCAGTATTTCACAGTACTTACTGCTTTCTTAGGAGAACAGAAGATATAGCTTAATTTGCCATTTACTATAATAAAAAGTTTTTTAGGTAAAATCCAAACTAAAAGCACATTTGTTCATATAGACTTGGCAAATTAAACCAATGTAATCACTGCATAAATGTGTTGCTATACCCAATAATGTTATCGAAAATGTATTGAACGATATAAAAAAAAAAAAATAGTTCTGACATCCAAGCTCAGGGCCGGATTAACCATAAGGCACAGTAAGCAGGCACCTAGGAGCGCCTGAGGTTGGAGGGGCGGCTGTCAATCTCCTCCCACCAATCCAACCCCTTTATAGTCTATTTTCTTCCCCAAAGAGAAAACGGGCGTGGTCTGTGTTTAGGGGTGGGGCTAAGGGCGCCAGGCTCTTTGGGCCTACAGGATCCTGAGGTGCAAATCCGGCCCTGTCCAAGCTCGTTAAATTACTAACTTGGATGAAATCATCACCTACTGCAAATTGCAATCATATTAAGTCGAGACAACAGGGAAACTGGCACACTCCATATCTCCAGGATAGTGCTCCTGTCCGGGCACTAGTATTCGCATATACAGGTACAGTATGGTGATCAAAGTGTCTGTAAAGTTGAAATACACTTGGGTATACTACGAAACATGTTGTGTAGACTATAATAAATCACTTTTTTGCATTGCAACTTTACCGACTCCTTGATCTCCATACTTACCTGTATATGCAAATTGCTATGTAACTAATAAAAATTAGACATTTCTAAGATCTCTTACAATGGCTAACGCCTTGCAGCAATAAAGGCCTGTGTTCAAATCCTCCTTTGGACATAAATCTGCAAGGAGTTTGTATTTTCTCCCTGTGCTCACATGGGATATATGAATGAGAGCATCACTGTAATTATAAAGCATCATGTAAGTTGACGCTATAAAAATCCATAATAATAAAAATAATAATAATGTGTGTATATATAGAAAGTAGCTGTAGTTACTCTAATATTCAACTTATGGGCACATAAATCTTTATATAATTTTAAGAAGCCTCCTCTGCTGAAATGCTTTCCTTAATTCATAACCATTTATTTCTTTAGAACTGGCCACTAGCCACAAAGAGTTTTCCCCCAGTAGAAATAAATGGATCAAGTCATATGCCCATCCTCTTTTATACAAGTTTAAACAGCCACAAATAGTGTAGGTGGGGAATTATTGTTCTAATCTTATCCCTCAGTTCTCCTAAAACAGTGGCATTATATTTGAACTTTTACATAGTGTTTTAGATATAGGTCTAAACTACACTATCTATACACAGTGAGAGTGGTAAAACTGGCTGGCAATTTAAATGGTGGGCAGGCTGGCTAATGAATTTTACAAACAAGGTGGCTCTTTAAAATTAACACATAATTAACAAAGTCTGTTTCTACCCACTCCAGCTGTCAGCTCTTATACGCACACCTATTAGTGTGTCTTTCTGGTTTTTATTTTATCATTGCTTGATTTCCTTAGGATCAAATGTTATTAAGCAGGAATTATGTGGATTGCCAAGTAGTTGAACTCAAATACCTCAAATACTATATTTTTGTGGGGGGAAACCCACATGAATAAACTAGTTGAATGGGTGTGTCCAAGGGAGAATCAAACCCAGGACTTATCACTGCAAGGGACAAGTCCTAAACCCTGAGCCTGTTGCTGTGGCCCTGACCAGTGTGTAACTGCAATTCAGGGCATTATAGTATTCAAAAGACACTAGGTTTCACATTTAGAAAAGTAAATTATAAGGACTGTCCATTCAAATAATCTCTCCTGTGAAAATAGATTGCTGCATTCAAAGTGTAATGCAGGTATCTGCAAATTTAAAAGGATTAAATAATGATGGAAATATAACTATATAGATAGATCAAGGCATTCCAACAGTGCATTGCTACAGAGGCCCTGAAAGAAGATTTATACACACAAAAAGTAGTAATAGCACTAAAATGATAAAGATCACCCCTGAACCTAATAAAGTGCTCCGTGCCCCTGTATTTTCAAGATAAAGTCCTCTGAAAACCTGCACCTTTGGTCTACAACCCCCCTGGCTTGCTCAATATCTCAAGGCTTCCAGTTGTAGGAATATTTGCACAGTGGGAGAGCCTGATTTCTGACTGTACCTTGAAACTGCAGTCACATGAAGCACTGAAAGTCATTTCAAGAATAATCTTTATAATTACTGTACTTACTGATCTTGATTACATGCAATACTTAAATGCAATGCTACAGTTATCCAAGAATAAAGTAATTATTAGGGAGGACACAGAGAAATGAACGGAAATACACATGTACAGTCTCTTCACCAATAACACTATATATAGATGAGTTCCATGCAATGAAATGCAGTTGGGAGGGCAAACAGACATTCGGTCAGTCCATGTTGACCGAATATACATACACATTGTGCGTTGCGGGTCAGCCCCCACGATCGCACATGTATAAATCTTTAGGGACGGAGGATAAATAGCAAACTCTCTATTTTGCAACTATACTTACTTATCAGAACTAATAACCAGTAAGTGTTTAGGACCTGTCAGTGTGGCCACGATGGCTCATGGGAAAGGTACATTTCTTACACCTTCATTCCTGGCTCCTAGGAAATTGATTGAAGAAAGGGAGGTAAGGCATAGCTCCTTAACTTCCTGTTCTTCAATCAATGCATTAAATTAATAGTACAATCCATAACGGACAGTTGCTAACTGGAAGGACCAGGAAGCAGAAACTGGGGCAACATGTCACTGTGCAGGATTTAAGGTTAGACTTATATATTTCAGAATTCAAAACTTTTACAGTTTAGGGTTTTAGAATATAAAATAGCAATTTTTATGTGCACTAAAACTTAAAAAGAACAATCCTGTTTAAACTAGATATTTATAAAATATAGTTATGGTTGTTTTTTTTTTCTACTAGGTAAGCTAAACAAAACAACACTTTTCTGGGAAACTTTAAAGCAATAGTTCACTTGAAAAATTCACTATTCTTTTAAAGGGCAGCTATACCGAAAAATAGATTATTTTAAATTGACCATAACTGGAAACTATAATTCTTCCCAACCACCACTGTATAATTTTTTTGTTGATCTGTCCCTTATTTCTTTAGATATCCAATCTAAAACTTCTTATATTTCAGCTGCCAATCAAGTTCCTTGCTCTCAAAAACTATTCTTCTGTGAGTAGTTTTACTGTAGCTGGAATGGTGACAGTTTTGACGATTGGAATGCTGTATGCTGTGTGCAGGCTGGACAGTTGGTTTGTGGGGAAAAAAGTCAGGTAGGATGGAAGTGGGAGTGGTTAAAAGAGGGAGTGGGGATACTGCTCCTAGTAAGTGCTACTTATATGTATTCAATTATAGATTAAAGGGCATGTCCACCCTTATTATAAACTTTTGCCATATCATAGTATATCTTCCCCCAGCCCCAACCGCAATAAAATAAATTTAAGAAAGTGCCCCGATGTTTACTTACCTTCCCTCTCTCCTCCGACGCCCGGCCTTCGGCTTGCAAGACACTCTGGGGGGGGGGGGGGGGCGGCAGCCGCGTCCGTGATTGGCTGAGAGGCAGAATGCCGGGGGAGAGAGGGAAGGTAAGTAGAGTTCGGGGGTCTCTCTTAAAATTATTTTTTAGCCGTTGGGGCTGGGGGAAGATATACTATGATATGGGCAATGGGGTTTATAGTAGGGATCGCATTTCGCGTTTTCGGTGCATTGCCGCGTTTTCAATGATATGAAAAAAACGCAAGCGCAAAAAAAGCGCAGCAGTGTGGCCTAGCCCTAAATTTTAAAAAAAACACACACACAATACAAATATTTGGTCTGACAGTGCCCTCTTGTGGAGTGATCAAATTATGCAGTAACTCAATTACGCACAAGTGTACATGCACAGATTAGCATTACAAGGTGGTCTGAAATGAAACCTAACATAAGTGATGGGCCACCCCAGCAAAACTATGATGGGCCCCAATCCGTGCTTCATTTCACAGTGGTTTTCTTTGAGGAGGCTATGTCTGTCATAGAAAAAATAAGAAGATGGGACCACCTTGGCTCCCGGGCCCCCCTGTGGTTGCTCCTCCTGATCCCCTGGTAGTTACCCCCATTTATTGGGTAACTAAGATGATAACCATAGTGAGCTCAGTCATTGGCTGCAATGTCAACTGTCAAATCCATAACTGACATTTGCTAACTGTAAGAACCAGGAAGCAGAAACAGGGGCAACAGGACATTGTGCAGGAGTTCAGGTTAGACTTATATTTCAGATTTCAAACTATTACCATTTTGGGTTTTGGGGGGTGATTTACCTGTATGTAAGTTTTCATTTTGGGTCTGGACTTGCCCTTTAAATGTGCTGAAATGGCTGTAGCCCTGTAATTATCTTATTTCCTTTCTTTAAATTGTATTTTAGGATGGTAAACATTTTTGCAGTCCCTGCACAGCCCACAGTTTAGTTTTTTGGGGGATGTTGATGTGTATGTTAAAGGATAAATTATATCAGATTAATATCATATATGCTGTAACTTTACGAAAGTATTTGATATTGCATCTCTAAGCCCCATTAGTGTTCTTTTTACCATAATTTCCTCTCAGTGATAAAAGTAGAAAACATAAAAGGAAATACAGATCTAAAAACATCAATACTTTAAAAAGGGTAACTCCACCCAAAAAAAAAACTTTTCAAAATGGATTCTACAATTCAGTGGGAGATCTGCCTGTGTTTACATAGATCATCCTGCAGATCTCCGTCTCCCCCTGCTGGCAGCACTCCCAACTGAGCTCCATTGGCCAGCAGGGGAGACCGAGATCTGCAGGATACACAGGCAGATCTGAGCTTGTAAATTAAATTGGGAGATAGCAGCTAGTGAACCATCTCCCACGGAATCATAGGATCCATTTTTGAAAAGTTATTTTTCTGGGTGGCGTTATCCTTTAATGTAGCCAACCAGTTTATTGGTTGATATTGTGTTGCTGAAAAATATAACCTAAACTAAAAATTACAGTTTATCCACATCTTGCAATGTAGAAAAACAAGTGTTATACATGCTATGGGTTAATATAAAAAAAAACAATTTAAAGCATTTACAGTGCATTTCATGGTACAGTCTAATAAAGAATGAGAGGTCTGAAATTTACATTCTAGAGTTAAGTCATCCTAAACCCGTTCCATGATTTTCTGCTTTTTTCACTAATAAGTATCTTAAAGGGAGATTCAACACAAATCCAAACCCCTTACTTAAAGGGCAAGTATACAAAAAATGTTTTAAAAATATATATTTACTGTGGAGGTAGTAGTTCTACTTCCTGTTAGGCTTTCCAACCCAAGCAAGCAATAAGAAATGCTACTCCTCACAGCATACATAGTTACAACTCTGGGAGCATCCTTGCCAACAAAATGTCTCTGTAAATATAATTCCTTCAAAGATTTTGCAAATTCAGAAAACACCAATGAATGTTCATCACATTATGATGGCTTGTCGGACTTGCCAATTCTACAGAAGTGTTAAAAGAACCATCTAGTGGCAGTCTATAAACTAAACAGCTGCTGTAATTATTCTCTTAGAGTTGTTTTATTGAGAAAATGATTCCTTCATGTAAAGATTACCATGTAACATCTATGTAAAAGGATAGGGCTAGAAGCAATTTAAATCATGCATAGACCATAATGCTCGCACTCATTTAATTAAGCTCCGTGCCTGTGAAATACATGGCTTTTATGTAGACCAGACAGATCCCAACCAAATTATTTTGACCTGCACAATTCTTAAATAGGACAAAAAAAGGTTTCTGAGAAGTAATTGAATGCCATGCTGTAATAAAAAGATGCAACTCCCTGAAAAAGGTGGGTACCACACCACGACAAAGGGACGATACCCTTGGATCATTAGTGGTGTAAGCGCATTTCTGAAAAGCATTCTCCCTATGCTTTAGCGTGATCTTAAAAAGATAAAAGATGCAGATTATATCTGTCATTTTTTTTTTTTTTTTTTTTTTTTTTTTAAAGATTCTTTCATGTGTGTACCCAACTTGAGAAATCTTGATTGATTTCAAACTTTAACTAACTGGTAATTTCAGGTCTATAACACCAGCTTAAATCCCACTTAAGGGCACGGCCACACTGCAACGCAATCGCACACAGAATCGCATGCGATTTAGTTGTGTTTGCGCATGCGTTTTTACATTAAGTATTGAAAAACGCATGCGACTGCGATTTAAAATGTGGAATGCAAATCGAAGTTGCAACCGAAAACTCGCGTTTTTGGTGCATTGCCGCGTTTTCAATGATATGAAAAAAACGCAAGCGCAAAAAAAGCGCAGCAGTGTGGCCTAGCCCTAAATTTAAAAAAAAACACACACACACACAATAAAAATATTTGGTCTGACAGTGCCCTCTTGTGGAGTGATCAAATTATGCAGTAACTCAATTACGCACAGTGTACATGCACAGATTAGCATTACAAGGTGGTCTGAAATGAAACCTAACATAAGTGATGGGCCCCCAGCAAAACTAGATGGGCCCCAATCCGTGCTTCATTTCACAGTGGTTTTCTTTGAGGAGGCTATGTCTGTCATAGAAAATAAAGAAGATGGGACCACCTTGGCTCCCGGGCCCCCCTGTGGTTGCTCCTCCTGATCCCCTGGTAGTTACCCCCATTTATTGGGTAACTAAGATGATAACCATAGTGAGCTTTCAGAGCCTAATGTTTCTTTTTCAAGCTAAATACTTTACTTGTTATAAACTCTGTTCGGATTCGTTTCACAAAATTCCGTAACCTTTTGAAGATTAGATTACGGTTTATCAAATATTAGATACCGAAAATCAAATATTAGATTTGGAACTTCAAAAATTCTATATCGAATATTTGATAACGAATATCATTTACTCTATTTAAAGGATAAGTGCACTGTAAAATCAAGTTATGTTTATTTGGAAGCGCAGCTTTAAAATACCGTTGCCGTTTTTTTTTTTGTACCTATGCCCCTCCAGAGCCTAGCTTTGTGCCTTGAAAGTTGCAGACATCTTGTTACTGGTTTGCTGATGTTAAGCTCCGCCCCTCTGAGATTTCCTCTGCTTTCTCTCCTGTTAGCTTTTAGGCTCAAGCAGGAGAAAGCAGGAGAAATCTCAGGGGGCGGGACTTAACATTCAGCAAACCAGTAACAAAGATGTCAGCAACTTTCAAGGCACAAAGCTAGGCTCTGGAGGGGCATAGGTAAAAAAAATATATGGCAACAGTTTTTTTAAAGCGTGCAGCTTCCAAATGAACATAACTTGATTTTACAGTGCACTTATCCTTTAATTTGATAATTGACAAACGGATATTTAATAATCTGCAATAATTATTTGATAATCGTATTGAATGCACTTTATCCTATTAAAATGGAATAAAGCAGCTAGCAGCATACATATAATGTATATCTAATGACATGCCCATATAAAAACTATGTAGGGAAAAAAACGCTTGCCACAAGATGGAACAAGAGGAATTTCCTTGTCACATGCTTGTTTGCCTCTAACAAACACTGCAATCCATAAAGCACTGCCTTTTACATTTTGCAATCTGCAATACCTCAATCTCTAAATTTCAGTGGCATTGACCTCACTATATAAGTCTGTTTTTGCAAGACATGCATTAACCATTTTTGCTCCTTGCTATGTAATACTATTCTGTGAGCACAAAAAAAAAACAGACAAGTGCATCTTACATGTGTTTTTACCCACAATTTCTTGTAAAACACAAACGCGAGAAAACAAACGCACAGGCGTACATACAAAATCATTAAAGGATAACTATTGCCTCAATGCATTTTTTAAACTGCTTTCAAAAGAGTAAAGGTTTGCAGTCCTCCCCATACATTTTTTTCCTGATTTCGAGCCTCTCTCTGCCTTCAATTAGCCACACTGTGATGGGGGCGTAACAATTCTGTCTGCCTGTAACTGTCACTCAAAACTAGCATGTGAGAAAACACTCCTCCACCCATCCTTGATCAGCTTGATTATGTAGTCCAGCAGGTATGCTGGACTGCAGCAAATGGCAGTTTGTTTGTTTGTTGGCTGAAGGGCTGAATATTAGTACAATGGGCAACAGTGAAGCATGGTGGAGGCTTCTATAAATGGAGTTGGAGATTTGATCAGGATTAATGGTCTCCACAATGCTAAGGAATACAAGCAGATATTTATCAATCATGCAACACGATTTGGAAGGCATCGTATTGACCCCAAATTTATATTTCAGCAGGAAAATGTACACATAGCCAATGCCATTAAGAACTAGAAGTGTGCCTAGAAGAATTGATGTAGTTTTGGAGGGAAAGGTTGGCAAAACAAATATTGATGCAATTTAGATTTCTATTTAGTTCCTTCACTTTGCATTGTAATTGATAAAACTACTAAAGGAATATTCTTTTAATGCATTGATTGAGGAACAGGAGGTAAAGGACCTATGTCTTACCTTCCGTTCTTCAATCAATTGTACAGGAGACTGGAACGAAGGGGAGTATATATATACAGTATATACCTTACTCACAATCCACCGCCAGCTGAAGTGACAGGTCCCAACCATTTCAGAGTTCCCTATAGCGCATGCACGCTATAGTTAAATTAAAGCAAGAAGCAGTCGGGCCTAAAGGCATAGGTCCTACTGTTCCTCAATCAATGCATTAAAGGAATAGTTCACATATATATATATATATATATATATTATATATATATATCATATAATAATATATATATATATATAAACAAAGACACGGTGAGCACACCTTTCAAAGAGCCAACCGCCCGGGTGCACGCCAAATGGGTATCTACTAGTTCAAAAAACGAGCAGCACTCATGGGACTTATAAACTAGAAAAACAACTTTATTCACATCAACGCGTTTCACCCTTTCACGGGCCGTCATCAGGACGACGGCCCGTGAACAGGGCTGAAATGCATTGATGTGATAAAGATTGTTTTTTCTAGTTTATAAGTCCCGTGAGTCTGCTCGTTTTTTGAACTAGTATATATATAATATATATATCCACAATACAACATGAATTAATAAACACGACAACAAAACAGACCAGAAAAGAACAAATTTCAATTTAAGTTAATTCGAGAAAATAAAAAAAATAATAGCAAAAACAAAAGTCTGCAGGGACAAGGTGGGAAAAAAGGAAAACTTCTCATGCAAGGTGGGTGGGAAAGTACATACCCAAAAAGCATTTCTTTGGATGAGGTTTGAATTCTTCATCCTTACTATCTGATGCTTGAAATATTAACAAGAAAAGAAGAAAATAGAGAACATTGATATAATGTGTGTAAGTTCATAACACTACATTCTAAAAATTTCTATCTCTGTTAATTCCAAGAGCAATTAAAGGAGAACTCCACCCAATCATACATTTTCCCCTAACTGAGGGCTCAGGGCACACTAGCGCATTTCTCACGCCCTTAAGGTCGCGTCTTGCCATGTGTTTGAGCCTGAGTAACACAGAGCAGTGATTGATAATGAGGGTGGTCACATTGCATGCATTGCAATCTGTTTCTGTAGCATTGTATATATCGCAGCGCAAGCAGCCGGTGACGAAAGTGAAACACAAACGATTTTCCTACACATTGTGTCTTTCCAGGAGATTCCTAACTAAAGTTACACCACTCTAAAACCAAACCAATCTTTGAATTCAGAATGTTCTCTTTGGGAAATACAAAGTAGCTATGCAGAGATGGGGTTTCAAAAAATGTATTTTTTAAAAAATCATCTTTTGCATACCACTATGCAAGTCAGTGTTTTTGTATTTTAAATCAACATATCGGCATAAGAATATGAAAGTAGCACTAAATTGGTCAAAAAAAAATACTGAAAATACCAATCTACTTCCTTGAAATCCCTTAGCAGGAAGTGATTCTCTTGTGGGTGCCAATATGCTTGTAAATGTTATTGTTAACCATTCACAAATATGAATGAAAAAAAAAATTAAAGCAAAACACACAAAGTTTAAACTGATGTGCAAAACAAAAACCTCTTAAGGTATAGTTCACTTGAAAAGTGAACTATTCCTTTAATGTATTGATTGAAGGCCAGGAATTTAAGGAGCTATGCCTTACCTTCCGTTCTTCAATAAATATCCCAGGAGCCAGGGACGAAGGTACCGTATATACTCAAGTATAACCCGAGGTTTTCAGGGTTTAAAAAAAGCCTGAAAATCGTTCCTCGGCTTATACTCGGGTCAGTCACAAACTCACCTTTCTGCCTGCTGCCGGTCACTCCACTAAAAATTCTAGACCGCTTCCTGGTTTTAATGCACGCTATAGTTGATTAGAACCAGGAAGCGGTTGAGAATTTTCAGTGCTGCTGCGGTGGATCACGCGAAAGGTAAATTTACTCACCTTCGTGGCTCCTGACATATTGATTGAAGAACGGAAGGTGAGACATAGCTCCTTAACCTTCTGGTCTTCAAAAGTGTTCACTTTTTCAATAGTTCCCTTTTCAAGTGAACTATTGCTTTAAAGATGTAGAGTAAAATAATAATTTTAAAGGGCAAATTCACAATAGGTGCTTATCTGGGTTCTGTAAGTACAACAGAACATATGTATGGTCTGATCAACAAAGAGCAGCCTGCAATTTAACTGCATCGTTCAGAACTTCAGTGGTGGAGAAATGGCTTAAATGTGCAACATCTCATTAGCCAACAGGTTATTCTGTAATTATACGAGAGGGTAAACTTACCTCCCGACATTACCACATTTGATTCTGGAGGACCCGCCTAACCCATTATTTTTTTTCATTTAAAATGAATGGGCCAGGAGATCTATTGCGGGAATGTCTAAATTAGATAAATCAACAAGGCTTGACCAAGAGAGCCCATCCACTAAATGAAACTAAATGAGGATCTTCTGTATAGATTTCAATAAGTTAGCCTAACTTAATCACAGGAAACTGGTCAATTATAGAATGAATTTCTCCTTTAATGGAATTCTCCCCACAGCATGTTTTCCCTGGGGAATCAATCATCCATCTTTTCTCCCAGTGATTTTAAGGATACCTCTCCACCCAATGCCTGCTTTTTTGCACAATAAAAACAAAATCAGAATTGTAATTTGGTTTGTAGAATGTGGAAAATCCCCTGCAATGGACACAATAAAACAATATGGTACTAATGAGAGAGCTCCATAGAATTTTAGCACTATATTTTGGCCCCCTAGAGAAATGTGCTGTGATGAAATGCTTCTTGTCAAATCAATACAAATATGTTTAGTAAACAATTATTTCATAGAATCCTCCTAACAGTAGCACAGTTTATTTTGCAGTTTTTGAAATTTTGCAATAATTGGGGGTATATTGGCCAGAAAAGTGTACTAGGGAGATGCAATATCATGCACTGAAGGAAAAATAAGCGCTATTACACAATATTTTTTAAATTACCAATGCAATTAATTTCGAGATGATTTGTGGTTTTTTTGTCTAAAAATGAATGTCTTTTTAATTGTGTCTTTAAAGGCCTGCAAACCTTTACAACTTACTGATCGCATTTCCGCAATAGAAGAGTGTTTAATACATCGTGGGAACGATTGCAGGTAAGTTGCTATAGCAAAAAATATTGCATCTCCCAAAGCAATCAATTTTACATACATTGGGACAGGACACCTGTTTTCCAAAAACCAAATGAAACATTTGGATAGCCTTACTAATAGGGCAAACCATACATTTTTCAGTCTATTTTGCGGAATGTAAAAATTTTTTTTTTTTTTTTTTTTTTTTAAGGGTTTCATTAATGGGCAACTGTAGACTCAAAACAATTGAGGGTTAAAAGAAAGCCTGCAGTATTTCCTTTAAAATGAGCCAACATTCACATCAAAACAAAGTACACAGTGCAAACTAAAAAAACTAAAAGTTACAGCAGCGCCAATACCAGGAATATACAGAATACCAAAGTTCACTCATTGGGCTGCCATCGTTAAGGTATCGGAGTGCTCTCAATAGAACGCACTTGTATGGAGACCACAGTAACCTTTTAAGTTGTCAGCAGGGGAAACAGCTCTGCACATGCTCTAGTTTCCCTTGCTGATCTGCACTCAGGATAGAAGTACAGTCCGATCTGCTGTGCTTCTATCCACAACACTTTTAAGAGAAAGCATCAGGAGCCTGAGCTGCAGAATTGTGTTGCCACCAGTGCAGAGCTTGCTCAATATTGGTGAAGGTGAGTGCATCTGCACACATGGTGTGGTTAAAGTCTTTTGGACAAAGGCCCTGTGTCATGAAAGGCAGCAAACAACTGTGCACACAACTCTGCAGGCCTGAGTACACAAGTTAAAGTGGTGCACACACAAATCTGCTGGAATAAGTGCTGTAGCGCAAACAATTTAATTTTGTAGGCACACAGGCCATTTATTTTAAATTTGAGGGATCTGAGGAATTAGCAGCAAGAAAGACTGAAATTCTGCAGGAAGGAAGTATTCAACGACAGAAGACTAGTGCAAACTTGTTTTCTAAGATGAAAAACTGTTTATGACATCTGAAAAAATTCTATTGTCCAGAGAATGTAAATGCTACCACGAGTCCTGTGTTGTTCCAATTGCAAAGAATCCCGAGACAATTTAGACATTAAACAAAGTGAAGGCTGCACAATGTATGAAATCTCAACAAATGTTTGCTGTGTTTTTTTTACAAGTTTAACACATGCATTTGTATCCAAATATTTAATGATAAGGTCTATTCCTTTCTGGCGAAAGGTATCTGCCTACTCTCTCTGCTCAATTAGCTTTCATATGCTTGAGCATGTGCAGAGAAGGCAGCAGGTGAAACAGCAGTTAATCATTAATTGAATGTATGGAAGGAGGGGTCAGCTTAGTCTGCCAGAATGGGGACAATAATTATCCTATCTGGTTAGTAATGCAGGTAATAAAGTGCAAAATACATCAGTTAAGGTTGGGGGCGGGTAACTGACAATTAACCATGTTTTTGTTTTTCATGCCCTTTAACTCAGGGATGTGGGCTCACTTTCTATTCTGCCCAAGAGCACTGCCATGAATAAAGAATGGTATCAAAACAGCCGCCAACAGCCACCTCTATTCCAACCCCTTTATATTCAAAGGGTATCTTCCCACAAAATTTATACTTACCTTTTTTTACATTAATTAAAGACCGGGAAGTCTTACCTCCTGTTCTTCAATTAAACAGCCAGGAGCGAACAGGAGTGGAGAATGCACTCTTTTTTAACATGCTAATGTATTTTTATGTTGATGCCACAAATCTATTTTATGAACAAACTAAAGAACTCCTGGCAGGGCCACCAAGTCTGCCACTGTCAACATAAATAAATAAACTATTAAATGTTTGGACGAAAATTCTTTAGGACATGTCCAAATTTAACACTGCATTACAAGCAATCAATTACAATCATGTAAGACTTGGTCCTAGAGCGATGAAAATAATTACACATATTTAATCTCAAATTAACTTGGTTTAACATCTTAGCTGGACTTTACACTTATTACATAACTATGCACTGGGCTTTATTCTGACATAAGAGAAGAACTTTATCAACTTTGAATGTCATTTGGGAAATAGGATATTTTAACATGCTGTATTTTTTCCATTACAATTTACCGTATATACTCGAATATAAGTCGATCCGAGTATAAGTCGAGGTACCCATTTTAACCTAAGAAAGGAGTAACTGATTGACTCGAGTATAAGTCGAGGGTAGAAATATGACCACTACTGCCTTCTGATTCCTTGGCACTCCAGACATTTGTAAACTACAACTCCCAGCATGCTTTAGTTGTAGTTGTAGTTTACAAACATCTGCAGTGGAACTGCACACACTGAACCAACTATCCTGTCCCTGACCCAAATGCCCCCTTACTCTCCCTCCCTGCACCCATCTTCTCATGCAGCCTTCTCCCATGCAGCCTTCTCCCATTCAGACTTTTTCCAGTTTCTGTTTTCAGGTGAGACCAGCCATCATCTAGGAATCCGACTGCTGCATTGTACTGACCGGCTAACTTGAAAAGAGGAATCCGACTGCTGCATTGCACTGACGTCACTACTAGGCGCCGGTCTCATTTCCCGGCGCCGAGTAGTGACGTCAGTGGATGCGACCATCAGTGCATGCGGAAGCTGGATTCCTCATTTCAGGTTAGTGACTGACCCGAGTACAAGTCGAGGTTCAGATTTCAGGCTGTTTTTACAGCCTGAAAACCTCGACTTATACTCGAGTATATACGGTCAGTATTTGTACATTTTGCAGATTACAGCTACCAAAAACATTTCTCAGATTCACTTCACAGTCCTTATATTATCCTTATCCAGCATGCTGGAACACCATGAGCCAAGTTATAATGGAGTGACTATAAGCAACTACAAGTTATGTAGTGTAGAAAAATCCTTACATCACATCCCAGCTCCAAATGGTTCTCCAGTAATCCCCCCTAACTTTTCTGTAGTGTAGGGCTCCCTCCCCCAACCGCCATAGTAGTTTCACACAAAACACCCCCCGATCTGTACTTACATCACCTCTTTATTAACACAGCTGATGGCTTTCTGTCTCGACCACACTTCTGTCTTTTGCGAATGCACACCTATAATAAAGACAGGAGCGTGATTGGGACACTGTACCAATCAGCTGGTGAGAAACAGGCACTGGAGCTCTAAGTTTATCTCTGCAACCCGGAGTTGGGAAAGAACATCCCTGTGAATAATAGATAAAGATGCAAGGTACATGATTATAACTTAAGCTAGGTACACACAGTACAGATTTCTGAAAGATGACAGACAGGATCTGCAAGATCCTGCCTGCCATCTTTCAAAGATATGCATACACACAGTCCCGAGCGTTCTCCCTCTGAACTTCATACGGAGAACGCTCGGGACTGTGTGTTTCCATCGGCCGCGCTAGACTCCTCTATAGAGGCCGCGCGCTCGTTCAGGAAACGAGCGTACACACATAACATTAAAGCCCCGATACCGTCGGATCCGACGGTATCGGGGCTTTATCGTTACTGTGTGTACCCAGCTTTAGTGTCCCTTTAAAAGCAGGTGCCTTATTATGCAATTCTGTGATTAAGATAAACCTGCTTAAAAATCAATAAAAAGGACAATTATACTCACTTCCCCCTCGTTCCTCTTCCTGCATAGCCGGACCTTAACCGCTAAGTTTTATGTGTCTCATTAGCAGTAAGATGCATTTTAGAATAAAGATGGGTACACACACTAAAGATCTTTAAAATATGACCCATCACAGTCCTGAGTGTTCTTCCTATATAAAGTATAGGGAGAACATTTAGGACTGCACATTTCCTTCAGCCACGGCCAACTCCCTATATTTTAATACAGGGAGCAGACTGTAGGCGAGAAAAAATTTGGGGCATTGCCGAGGGATGTAGAACGTTTGTCAGCCTCAGGAACACTCGGAACTGCGGTACAAACTTTAACAATAAAGTTGTTAAAGTTTGTACCCAGCTTAAGTGTGCTCATATTGCCTTAATTCTAAATCAATGCTACGGTCACATCTGTCGATGATCTAATAAGCATGGGATTACTTTCAGACGTTACCAGCTCTGGCCCGACCATTTGAGATTGAACCTCAACTGCAAAAAAGATCAGGCCAGCTGGTTGTATGTACAATGGTAAGCTTCTATTCAGTTTGTAATTCAGCTCAATTAACTTGAATATGGATGGCATTACCAGCCATAATAAAAAAAAAAATATTATCAATGGTAAAGACTGGCACTCACTAACTAAATGCAGTTGCCAGGGTGCTCCCGAGGGATCCAATACTTCTTATAGAGGAAACGGTGCCTTTGTTGTTCAGAGTCCGCCCACAGGAAATGAGTCACAGGGGGGCGTATCACCGTTTCCTCTATAAGAGGATGTTGCACTTGTAACTGTGTGTAGGCTTGATAAAGGGCCAAGACCAGGGACCGAAATGTTGCCATTGATGTGATGTGAATAAACCCACTTATTTGCAAGACCAAGGAGTGCCCTGTTTCAGTGTTCATGTTATATATATATATATTCATATTTACAATAGTTACTACCCTGTAAGAGAATTATAAGATTTCAGTTTTAAGGGGCCAGAGCTGTTAAAGCAGTTAATAACCGAGTGTGTGAATATTTCATATTTAATTTGCGGTTATTACATCATTTAAAGCAGCATAACAGCTTGTTTTATAAATACGCCTTTTATAACCTTATTCCACAAATGTTAATTCAAACTAAGCAATATGGTATGTTTTGTTATTGATTACAAACCTGTAAAAGAACGACGTTTTGTGTTTAGATCATTTGCCACACGCACTTCTGTACATAATTTTAACATAAGCAGCATTGTAACAATCATAATAATACTTTGCCAAAGAAGAGGGGATTCAAAATGGTGTCCAAACCTGAGAGGAAAAAAAAGTAATAGATAAAAAAAAAATCAAACCTCAAAAAGGAAAGTTGACTGGAAACAGTGTAACATAGTTTGGTTTTAACAGTTAATCCATAATGCTTAAAACAACAACAAAAAAATAAGCCAAGCCCCCTCACCACAGCATTCAGACGTCTCCACGCCAAAATGGAAGCCCCTGATAAGACTTTAAGAGCTTCTGTTACCCTGCAGTTTATTTTCCAGCCAGGAAAAATGAGCAAAAAAAATCCTACCTTGAACAATAGTGAATAGTCAGCTGATTTTACAGCCTCCAATTTTTTTGGCTTCTAAAAATTTTTTCACTAATAATAAATTGTAATTTTCTTTCTCCCATCACTCTTGCCTAGGAAATAATCTGCAAGGTTTGCTTTTTTGCCTTAAAGGGAATGTGGAATTATGGGGGGGATCAGATTATTCAAGAGTGTTTGAAAACAATTCTTCCCTGTAAAATCCCTGTTCTGGGTCAGAAAACCAGGATCTCTGTGCTGTAACAGGATTGGCTATAAGTATCTAGGGTGCACGACTGCAGCTTTCTTGTTTTAATCTACTGCGCATGTTCAAAAATGTACAGCATACACTTACCCAGCAGATCATCAACGAGGCCAACCGAGCAGCCATACATTAAATGATCGTCAGGCAAAATGGCCGTTCATTAAACACTGTGCATAGCGGGTCGACCACATGGTCACACGTGTGTATGAGCCTTTGGACTAACAGCATCACAAAGATGGATTATTTGAGCTGATCCCAAGTACCCACAGGTTAATTACATCATTCAACAAATAACCACAGCAAAGGAAGAGGTGACACACAGCTTGCTTGTGAATGTGCTCTGCCTTTGAGACAATGCTATCTGGTGACAAGTTTCCCTTTAAATTACCTATAGCACACATATCTAGATATTCTACATATTTTATTGGGTTTTTTTTTTAAATCAATTCGTTTTATTCCATTTGCTATGCTTTGGCTAGCAGTGAGCTTTCTCATTTTAGATTCTGCAATGGTCTCTTCTTCCAAGCACTTTCTTGTCACTAACAGTCACAACTGATTTGCTGTTAAAAGGGTCAATTATGCTCGTCTCTCTCCAGAGCACCGTAACTGAATAAACACAGGGTTTGACAACATAACAGATACTATTAGGGGTCCTACAAACAGGAAGTCAGTACTTTGGAAGCAACTTATTATGCACAGATAAATGGTAATTAAAATGGTAAAATTCAAATACATGTGTATTTGTGGCAAACTAGTGTTGGCCAATTGATATGGCCACAGTATGCTCCAGTCTTCCACATTTTTTAGTGCATGCGGTCCGATTCCATTATAGAAGCGCACAACTCATAGCAGCGCACCATAAACACTTTGTGTGTGGCCTTCGTCTTAATGGAATATAAAGACAGACTAAGGTAATCAATAGTGTAAGGAACTAGCAGTTTAGGTGCTTACTCTGGGAACTACGAATCAGAGGGGGGGGGGAATGGCAGAGCACAATAGTTCTTTAAAGGGCATGTCCACCCCAAAAACTATAAATTTCCCCCACTACTGGCCCTTTGTGTAGTGCATAAAAATCCTTACCTTACATCCCAGCTCTAAATGGCTGCCCTGCAATGTTCCCCCAAAGTCCAAAAAACTGGCCACCAGGAGCCTAGCAGAGTCCATATAGGACTCTGCCTCCTGTCTCTCTTCCGGGAGAAATTTGCCATGCGCAGTAAAGCACTCCCCCACTCCCTCTCGTTTTGATCTCCCTCCCCTAGTGTAATTCCCCTTTGGGGTTACTGTAGGTCTCCCTCCCCCAGCCCCAAACGCCATATGTCAAGAAACTCCCCCAGTCTTTACTTACCTTCCCTCTCTCCTCCGGCGTTCTGAACTGCCGGCAGCTGCGTCCGTGATTTGCTGCCTCTCAGCCAATCATGGACACGGCTGCCGGTCTGGCCTCCTGCTTGCAGTTACATGCAAGCAGAAGGCCGGGAAGTGCGGCAGAGGATAGAGGGAAGGTAAGTAATGATCGGGGGAGTTTCTTGACATACTAATATGGCGTTTGGGGCTGGGGGAGGGAGACCTACAATATCCTAAAAGCTTGCTTGTAGGTTATAGTTGCCAATTAAAATGACAATTATACTTACCTTCCTTGCTCTCCTCTTCTTCTGTCCAATAAAAGTACTCAAGCTAAAGCCTCAATCTCTAAAGATACTTACCGGAACATTCCCTCATAGCTCCGTGTTTAGTTACGCATATCAGGCATCCACAGTCTGGCCAATGGGAACATGCGTTTTTGAGAGCATGTTTTCACCACTGGACTTGTCCCTGACAGTCTGTGGGGCAGAGTTAGCAAAAGTATAGGTAAGTATATCTGGAGATAAAGACTTACCAAGGGGAAATGACTTAGTGGTTTCGGTTCTCAAACTTTAATTGGAAGAGGGTTTTAGGGCTATAATTGCCCTTTAAAAGTTGCATTGCTTACCTTATTTAGTTATTTCCTACAGAAATACAGAATTTTAAAACCAGACTAAGCAACTGGCGTCTTCTTTTTTTATCCCTCCCTTTTCGAGATTCACACAAAGATACTCTCCACAAAAATATTACTTGTACTTATAATTTAAAATGCAAATATTAAACCATTTTATTTTAGTTCTTTCTTACCAGAATAATATTCGCAGTATGTTGGCAATCAGCAGCATTAGACAAACGTAAGTGGAGAATCCCTCTTCATTTTGTGTTCTTTTGATGTCCCTGTATTGGGGTATATATGGCACTACACCTCCAAATATCATGGCAGATGATGCACCCCAAGTAACAAAGCGGCGTAGAGAGGCCTGGATCCATTCTATGGCTTCTGTCTCCATAACAGCAATACCGGACCACTTTAAAACAGTAATTTGGTACAGCTTTTCCCAATCTCTTCTGGGTGTAAACTTAGGAATCTTGTTTCTTTCCTGAAGTCATTAAATCAGTTTCTGGTTTTTTTTTTATCCCATGTTAAAAAAAACTATGGTGAGAAAAATATTTTTAGTTAGCCTCATCCCCATCATAAAAATAATGTGCATAACTTTTTTTTTCTACTTTTGTTGCGTTAAAATATTTTTGATGTTTAAGTAAATATAAAAAATAAAAACGCAAAGCAGTCAAGGGAGGAGCAGAGCTAATTAGAAGATTTTACAAACACCTGTTAGATGGGCACAGACAGAAAAGATCACATTATTTAAATATACAGTACATTTTTTAAAATATGTGATGTGACTTTCTGTTTAAGGAATAGGAGAGCTAAAAAAAATGTCTGGCACCTTCATTGTACTTGGTAAGCAAATGAAGCTGTAATAATAAAAAATTTTTTTTTAAAAAAACGCTGGAGTGTGTGGAGTGGGTCATTTAAGTAGCTTGTGCATGCAAAAAATTGTAAATAATTGGAATTGTGTGGCACCAATTTGGTAGGCTTGATACAAACCCATAAATCTCCAACTGCAATAGTTGTTCATGATGCATCTACAAGAGACCAACATTCTTCTACAATAAAACGCAAAATACACCAGATCTTTGGATTTTTCTTTGCAGTTGTGATTTTTTCTAAATGCACTTATTTTCAATGTTTACAACCCTAACTAGATCATGATATTCTTTTTTTTTTTAAGTTAGCTTCTTACAAATTTAAAATATTGCACAGTGCACAGGTAGAGAACAACCCAAACCCAAAAACCGTAATACTCACAAATTCCTGAAGTGCTGCTTACAGATATTCAGGCTGATACCTGCAACCTCTACACAGGACCTCCCAGCTCCACTGAGTGCAGCACAAGCTCTGAGAACTTTTGCTGAGACACCTATGATTAACGGGACTAGAGAGAAGAGCCAGGAGATGCTAAACAGGGATCAGCCTGAATAACTTCTGCTAGCAGCACTTTAGGATGTTTCTGGGTTTGTTGCTGTATGTTGTGAGTGGATGTGCCCTTTAATCATTCTGATATAGCCAGTCAATAAAGTCAAATGTATTTCCACAAAAACAAAATAAAAAATAAAAATGCAAAGCAGTCAAGGGAGGAGCAGAGCCAATTAGAAGATTTTACAAGAACCTGTTAGATGGGCACAGACAGAAAAGATCACATTTAAATATACAGTACATTTTTTAAAATATGTGATGTGACTTTCTGTTTAAGGAATAGGAGAGCTAAAAAAATGTCTGGCACCTTCATTGTACTTGGTAAGCAAATGAAGCTTTTTTTTTTTAAGTTAGCTTCTTACAAATTTAAAATATTGCACAGTGCACAGGTAGAGAACAACCCAAACCCAAAAACCGTAATACTCACAAATTCCTGAAGTGCTGCTTACAGATATTCAGGCTGATACCTGCAACCTCTACACAGGACCTCCCAGCTCCACTGAGTGCAGCACAAGCTCTGAGAACTTTTGCTGAGACACCTATGATTAACGGGACTAGAGAGAAGAGCCAGGAGATGCTAAACAGGGATCAGCCTGAATAACTTCTGCTAGCAGCACTTTAGGATGTTTCTGGGTTTGTTGCTGTATGTTGTGAGTGGATGTGCCCTTTAATCATTCTGATATAGCCAGTCAATAAAGTCAAATGTATTTCCACAAAAACAAAATAAAAAATAAAAATGCAAAGCAGTCAAGGGAGGAGCAGAGCCAATTAGAAGATTTTACAAGAACCTGTTAGATGGGCACAGACAGAAAAGATCACATTTAAATATACAGTACATTTTTTAAAATATGTGATGTGACTTTCTGTTTAAGGAATAGGAGAGCTAAAAAAATGTCTGGCACCTTCATTGTACTTGGTAAGCAAATGAAGCTGTAATCAAAAAAAAAAATTCAAAAAAGACCGCTGGAGTGTGGAGTGGGTCATTTAAGCAGCTTGTAAGCGGATTGGCAAGAAAAGCAAAGTAGTCATGACTATTGACAAAGATTTTCTTTCAATGTAACTAAGTTGTTCAAAGCTGCAAATTAAACAAACTGTTTGAACTATCATTTGCCGCACTCAGTGGGCGAAGGAGAAAATTAGTGCCACTAATTTTTAATAGAAATCTGGTTTGTGTATGGGCATTTGTGTGGGTGTCACTAGCAATCCTTTCTTGCACTTAGGGGTATGGGAGGGGGTTAGAGATTAAAAATAATAAAGGTTAAAAGATAGCTATACTCACCTTAACCCCGATCCTCTTCTTCAGCGCTAAACCACTAGGTTCTCACCCTGGGTTTAGCTTCTAACTCTAGAACTTGTTTAAGTAGCAATCACCATCACGCTGTTCTGCTCTTCCTCTGTTGAAAAGCATGTCTTCATTTTGGTATTGACCCAGACAAAGAGGGGGGAGAACAGAGAACCCGGGGAAAGTGCAAGAGTTAAACCCAGGGTTGAGGTTGGTTTAGATTTTTACTGTGGGTAGTTTCAAAGGGGGGGGGGGGGGGGGTTGGACACTAGTATTGACCCTTCGGATCAAGATATCTGTATAAAAACAACCAAAAAACGAATAAACTGTTTAAAATTACATTTCCTTAAAATATATTAAAACACTCACCCTTTACCTTTCCACCACTAGGGGTATTAAAGGCTTTGTTTCTGTTCTTCTGTGCTGTTCTATTACCGTAATTGCTTTGTCTGTATAGCTCCTAAAAACCTCTGCACACGGGTGTAAGTCTGCTCAAAAACTTTATTTCAGCAATTAAAAACAATAAAAAGAACTAAGAGCCATGCAGGAACAGTCCAATAGCAATTTTATAGTTGCATCTTTCTGCTATAGTGTGGCCCCCGTTAAATCGTTGTGGTGAGGTATAATCCACTTGGTGGTGGCTTAGTGAGGTAGTTCCAATGCGTTTTACTGTTTAAACCCTTAAAGCTTCATAGGGGATAACATGCAAAATGTCTATCTTCCTTTTAAATGCAAGTTCCACACCACTTCCTGTTTTCTATAACAGGAAGTGACATTTGTGTTCCATTAGCCGGCTGTTTGTGTTCCAGCATCCATCTTGTGTTTTAAACTTTTAAATAAAGCTTTTTTGCTCTTTTAAATCAGTTTTAGATAGTAATTTCTGCATATTCCCCCATCTGGATGTCTCCTTATCCAAACTTGTGTTTGTTTCAACAATAGTGATCTAAAAAACTGTTTTTTATTTACACTACCCACCCAAGAACACCCCTAACCCTGCCTCCTCCCATTTTCTGCCCTTGTTAAACCCCCTCCAATTTGTGCGCTTGGAAAATCTGGAAACCCTGTATAGAACTCACAGGCAAAATACTAAAATCCGGGTTCCGAGAACACACTAATGGTATCATCAAAAAAGTTAAAAAGCTTAACACTCCCAAAGCACTTCACCTCATGCACAGAACAACAATTTCTCCTTTTTTTTTTTTTTTTAATTACTGTATATTTATATCTACTTCCGTAGCGCTTTACAATTACATGTATACATTCACATCAGGCCCTGCCCCGAAGAGCTTACAATCTAAGCACATTTATTTAACACATACAACCTATCAGTATTTCTTTATGATTGTGGTGGAAACCGGGGTGCACGGAGGAAACCCACGCAAGCACTGGGAGAACATACAAAAGCAGATGTGTCCATGGGTGGATTCGAACTCAGGAACTCAGCGCTCTCAGAAAGGATATATACAGGTGGCATTATCTAGAAAGGAGACTAAATGGATTTTTAAGACACCCTAGCACCCCAAAATAGTTGATATATTTATGGAGCTTCCTCTAAAAGTCTGAATAATACAGATATGTTGCTTATATTTATGTATTCTGGTTATATTCTATCTTTTCAAATAAGTAGTGTGTGTTTATGCTTTAATGCCAAATATATACAGCTATATTTTATATACAGTTGCTAATTTTACTATTTATATGTATATATAATATTTTATACTTTTACAACATTGGAATATATTTTTTGGTTTTATACATAGATGGCTATCTAACTTTTTATCTATTATATTATGTTTATACATACCTTTTTAATGCCAATGAATTATATTGTGTTTTTTCATCCTGCCCCCTGTTAACATGCTGTTATTAGAGAACTCTCATTCCCCTTTCCCCCTCCTTCCTGTTCCAATACTACCAAGATGGCTGCTGGAACACAAACAACCAGCAAATGGAACACAAATGTCACTTCCTGTTATAGAAAACAGGAAATGGTATGGAACGGAGTTAAAAGGGAGAGAGACATCTTACACGTTATCCCTGATAAAGCTGATTTAAACAGAGAAACGTATTGGAACTACCTCACTTAGCAGATTATATTTGCCACAGCATCACCACGATTTAAATTGACCACATCACTGTAGAAAAGGGCAACTGTAACAAACTGTTATTTTACTGTTCCTGCAAGGTTTATTTGGCAGCTATACAGACCAAGCAAACATCAGAGTAAAGTCTGCTATACTCCTAGTGGTAGATTGGCAAAAGTGAGTATATTAATATATTTGAAGTGACTTTTTTTAACGAATATTTAATCGTAACCTAATTTATTATTTTTTGTATCTCTACCCCCTTTGTATCTCTACCCAACTCACAACCCCAGTAGTGGGGTAGTTTTCAAACATCTGGATTGCCACATATTATACACCAGTGACTTAGGGTATCATTTTCATGTTTTGAATTTTTCTAAATAAACTACTTCCTTTAAATTTTCCTTTAAGGGCTGAACTAGATGGTAAGCTCTACAAGGCAGGGACCTCTTTGCTCATGTTGCACTCACAGTTAAAGATAGCAAACCCTGGACTGCCAGGGCTTTAGAGTGCGATCTGGGGACTTCTTGACCGTTATACGTTTTGTATAATTTGCTATGTTTGCTATTTTTAACTGTTTTTTGTACTTTATGTCTTCGGTTTGAGACAACATAGGGGAGGTTTAGGTGTTTTTTGGATTTGAATAAACGCTTTTTGAATTTTGGAGCGTTTAGTGGATGTGCCTGGTTCTGTATGGGGTTCTTTTCTCTTGGGATGGTTATGTGGCCTCTACTGTGTTTGTTGTTATCTTCCTATTCATAGATTTATTCTCCATGGTGCTTCAGCAGTAAAGGTTTGTACACACCTGACGATTTCACCCCCGAGCACAACAAACGGCCAATAGTCGGCTGTTTCGGACGATCTTCGGGGGTCTGGTTAAAATCATCAGGTGTGTACAAACCTTTACTGCTGAAGCCCGATGGAGAATAAATGTAAAAATGTTTTTTTTAAAAAGCAACTCAAATAAAGCAAAAGGGTGAACCAGGGATTTAGTGAAGAACAGCTCTCTATTCTGCATGGTTGGTACACTGTCCCTTGTTAATAATGTTGGATGACCGTGATTACAATGGTACTGGACCTTGTATTGGATTTACTCTCTATCCTCCTATTCATAATAGCCACTAATTTGGAAGAGCACAGCCCCTTACACATACGACCAATTGGAAACACTGTAAATCCAGTGGTGCCTAGAGGGGATAAATGGCTGCGAACAACAAACACAGTAGTGCCTACAGAACCACCCCAAGAGAAAAGAACCCCATACAGAACCAGGCACATCCACTAAAAGGTCCAAAATTCAAAAAAGCATTTGACATCCAAAAAAACACTAAACCTCCCCTATGTCGTCTTCAACTGAAGACATAGAGTGCAAGACTATAAAGAGTAAAAAACCACACAGTTAAAAATAGCAAACCCTGGACTTCCAGGGCTTTAGAGGGACGCCTTGACCGTTGTACATTTTGTATATTTTGCTATGTTTGCTATTTAAAGGGCAACTAAAGCCACAGAACAACACTGAACCAGAAGGCAGAACAGCTTGATATAAAACCAGTTATCTGTGTCTTACTTCTCATTTTGATACAGGCACTGGGAAATTTACCTAAATATTATATGGTTTGTGCTTTACTTCTCAGCATTCTAGTATCACACAGTTTGTTCAACGACCATTATGTTCTGCACATGCTCAGTCCTTAGCTATGGCACAAACTGGTTACAGTTGGTCACACCCATTAATAATATCTAGCCAATCCTTTTACAGAACAGATAAAGGAGGAAGCATATGACTGAGGTCAGGAGGTGTGGTTTGACACTGCACATACACACAGATACTTCATCCAGTTCTTAACAGGCTTTGATTTACTTAAACAGAGTTTACTAAAGTGGCATTTTATAGTTTATTGGTGTTTTTAGGGGGGTTGTTTTCAGATTCTGGAGTATAAAAAATTGGGTTTAGTTCTCCTTTAACACACATTTAACTGTCTTTTTTTTTGTACTCTTTATAGTCTTGCACTTTGTCTTCGGTTGGAGACAACATAGGGGAAGTTTAGTTTGTTTTTTTTGATGTGAATAAACGCTTTTCGAATTTTGGTGGATGTGCCTGGTTCTGTATGGGGTTCTTTTCTCTTGGGGTGGTTCCGTAGCCTCTACTGTGTTTGTTGTTATCTTCCTATTCATACATTATTCTCCATGGGGCTTCAGCAGTAAAGGTTCGTACACACCTGACGATTTTTACCAGACCCCGCGCACGGCAAATGGACGATATTTGCTTCTGTATTTGCGTTCGGTCGGGGGTCGTTCGGATCGGGTCTGGTGAAAATCGTCAGGTGTGTATGAACCTTTAGAGATGTATATATTTGCCTGATAATCAATAAAATGTTTTATAGCTGTTGAGGGCCAATAAAAAGACTGGTGATTAGTTGCTGCAGTAGCACTTGCTGAATGCTGTTCCACTTATCACCTAAGCTGTGTGACGTATAACCTGCTGCATTTAACAAGACATATCCATACACTATAAAACATTTTTTAGATGTTTTAATGATCAATATTTAATATGTATGTTTAAATATTGATCAAGAAAAAGTTGTATAGTCCCTAACATTGATCAAGAAGTAACATTTTCATTCTCCTTGTAAATCAGGTTAGGTTTCCAAAAGACAGGACCTCTTTCTGCTGAAGACAAAACCATTGCTTTACCATTACTTTCTCTTCCAAAAACATGCACAAAATGTATTTCCCTTTTGGTTCTTGGGGGGAAAGGGGTTAGTTTACATACTTTTGAAAGTATTTTTAGTGATTTATAATCCCATTACTTAACATGTTTTAGTGTTTTCATTCATTAGTGGCTTGTGTTTTTTGTTTTTAATTTCTAGAATTAAAATAAAATCGTTAACATGTCGTACATGCTTCCTCATCTACACAATGGCTGGCAAGTCGATCAGGCAATTTTGTCTGAGGAAGATCGTGTTTTAGTAATACGTTTTGGGCATGACTGGGATCCAACATGTATGAAGATGGATGAAGTTTTGTACAGCATTGCTGAAAAGGTATGAATTCAAGGATGCAAATTACTATGAGTGATGGATGTGTATTTTAAACAATTCTAAGCTTTGAGTGCCTTGTATTCTTTCTCTTCTTTATTAAATTGCTGTTAGATGAACATTGAGGGCAAGGAATGGGTGACCTTGAAGTGTGCAGCTAATGTTGGTTATGCTAAAGGCATATTTACTAGTTTATCAAGATGTCTCTGTTGCCTGATCCACAGAGTTGGCCTGTGCACAGATTCTCTTATGTTGACTAAAGAGTAAACTACTTGCGTTTAAAAAATCTTTACAGATGAACTGTAGAGTACCTAGAGCTCCTCAAACATCCGAATAGTACCCTAGTTACTATTTGGCTTTTCTAGGAGCGAGCAGGAGGTGAGTATAATTGTCCGTTTAGTAAAGATCTACATTAAAGGGCATGTCCACCCCCAAAACTATAATCCCCCCAACTACTGGCCCCACCATGTAGTGTAGTCTAATCCTTACCTCACATCCCAGCTCCATAGGGTTCTCCTGTAGTCCCCACCAAAGTCCCAAAAACTGCCCACCAGGAGGTAGCAGAGTAGGACTCTGCCTCCTACTGGCCTCCGGGAGAAGTTTGGCAGCGTTCTGCAGCCTTCTCCCCTCCCTCTCCCGATTCCCTCCCCCTAGCGTAAAATGTTTATATATAAGATTCCCAAGGGCTCCCAGCCCCAACCGCTATATTTGTATCTTTAGAAAGCTCCCCAAACTTTACTTACCTCTCCTCTTTCTCCGGCGAAGTGAGCTGCCGGCAGCCGCGTCCGTGATTGGCTGCCGTCAGCCAATCACAGACGCGGCTGCCGGTCCCGCCCCTTGTTGCATTTTCTCGCAAGCAGAGGGCCGGGAGCGCGGCGGAGGAAAGAGGGGAGGTAAGTAGAGTTTGGGGGGCTTTCTAAAGATACAAATATAGCGGTTGGGGCTGGGAGCCCTTGGGGAATCTTATATAAAAAAAAAATATTTTTGGTGGACATACCCTTTAAAGGACAACTGTATTGTCCAAGATCTGCCACTACCTCAATCTGGGATCAGTCCAATGGGAGAAATACTTCGTAAGTGATTTGATTGTTGAAGGCAAAATTATTTGTAATGGATAAACTGAAATTTTTTCTCTTTGAATTTTGCTTTTTTGTAGGTAAAAAATTTTGCTGTTATTTATCTTGTGGATATAACAGAAGTTCCAGACTTCAATAAAATGTATGAGTTGTATGATCCTTGCACAGTTATGTTTTTCTTCAGGTAAGTTCCTTTTTTTGTTAATCGTAATGTGACAGCTTTTCTCCCCAGACCACCTGTACATTGTAAGATACTTCTCAAGTAAAGTCCATGTAAGCAATAGATTTTGTAACTAGAGAGGCTCTTGTTGTTGCCAGTACAGCCCATGTAGTCAACAATGAGCCACATCCCCTGACCCCAATGTTCACTGTTACTATGCACACAGGTCTACACACCAACATAAAATTTCCTGATAAGACTTTAAAGGGGAACTGTGGTCTCCAAACTTTAAATGAAAGTTTCCTACCTTTAAAACAAGCCATCAACCACCTCTCTACGTGCTCCACAGCCCAGGATATACAGAAATGACTGACCAGAAAGTTAATGGGTGGGAGGCTGACTTGTGACATTCCTGAGGCTTCTCCTGCACAGTGCCGCTGGCGAGCACAGCCTCAGACTCCCTTAGTGTGTGAGGGAGACAGGAAGTCCCTCCTCCTCTCTGCTGTGTGAAGTCCTGACAGAGAAGGTAAGAGAATCGTTAGCCCTTCTGTTTCGTGAGTGGGCGGGGCCACATGGGGCTGTAAAATAATGGGCCATGGGGGACCTGCAACTGGAGGGACCTTGGAGTCCATGAGTGGGAGGGACCAGGGGGTCTGGAAAGGGGAGGAGGAGACACAGGACAGATTGACTGACAGTTTCAGAGAAGGAAGTGCAGGGGACATGGTGATGCTACTGCCATATCACACACAAAAATGTAAATATCTTCAAAACTATGCAAAATAAAAAATGGAAATAAATTGCAAAAATTCTCAGGGGAGCAATTACCTAAAGTCATTTTTGGACCACAGTTCCCCTTTAAAAGCTGCTTTTTACCCTGCAGTTTACCAGCCAGCGTGAATTCCATCACACCAACAGACTTCCTGGGGCAATATAAAATATTAAGCTCATTTGGTAGAGAACATGTTTTTGAAACAAACGGTCCAAAACCTCATAGGCCCAATACCTCAGACTTTTTTTTCTGTTTGTTTCAATATGTTCCATTTAAAAGATAAACAGGGAGATTCAATATAAGTTCTTATCGTTAAATTTGCATAATTTTTTTAACTTTTATTGAATCTCCCTGATTAGTTTTAACATGTACTTGGGATCCATGTATAATATGTTAGAATAGGGGGAAGACAGCACTACATAAAGTTGCCAGTTCAATCCCCCAGACTTTTAATTTTAATGAAATGTTAATATTCTGTTTCTTACATCCATGGTAGCTAAGAAATAAACTGCAAAGTTGACTTTTTTCTTTTTTTTGTATGAAAGGATTAGGTCATTGTTAAGACAGGAGTCTTGAATGTGTTTGGGGGGAAGAAAACTGAAATCCCTGTTCTTTGTCGGGAAGAGGGAGGATCTGCTGTTATGTGATTGGCAGTCAGCTTTTAGGAAACAAGGGTGCAATTTCCATGTTTTTATCTGTTGAGCATGTGTATTTACTGCATATATTTAGCTGGGTTTACCCACCTAAGGTGGCACAGTATCTAGCACTGATGCCTTGCAGTGCTGAAGTCCTGAGTTTGAATCCACCCTTGAACACAACTGCAATGAGTTTGTATGTTCTCCCTGTGCTTGCATGGGTTTCCTACGGGCACTCCGGGTTCCCCCACAATCATAAAGACTTACTGATAGGTTGTATGTGTCAAATAAATATGCTTAGATTGTAAGCATTTCAGGGCAAGGACAGTTGTGAATGTATACATGTAATTGTAAAGAGCTACGGAAGATGTTGGCGCTATATATATATAAATCCACAATAATATTATTAAGTGTGGAAGCGAAATCACCCAGCAGCCACAATAATGATATAAAGGTGAGACACAGCTTGTTGTATGTTTGTGAATGTGCTGTCTATTGAGACAATGTTGTCTGGAGACTTAAGTTCTCCTTTAAATATATTAAATTGTCCTTACTGGATAGTTGTGCCTTTAAATATGATGGTGGTGTATTTTGTTTTCCCTTCCACCCTTCTAGACCCTACCTTTGCTTGAATCTTGCTTTCCTCCCTCCTCCACTGTATTCACGATCTTAGGACTTCCACCTTGAGATTTCGAAATCTCCAACACTCAGTTGGTCAGAGAATACCGCGTCCATGTAACACGCTCGTGTCCCGGTGATGTTGGCACGAATGTGTGCCCCTGTGAAGTCATCGCACTGTGCCCGATATAAGACAGCATGGTACGATGACTTTACAGGGGCGCACGCTCGATGCAACATTACTGGGATGGTCGCGCATATTGACTTTGCGTGCATATTACACGGCTGCGGTATTCTCTGACCAACTGAGTGGAGATTTGGAAATCTCATGGGGGCAGTCCTAAGAACGTCAATACAGTGGAGGAGGGAGGCCTGCAAGATTCAAGCACAAAGGACAGGTCTGGAAGAGTAGTAGGGAAAAACAAAATACTCCACCTTTATATTTAAAGGCACAACTATCCAGTAAGGAAATCCTGTTTTTACGGTGTACATGCCCTTTTAAGGTGTGTTTTTAAAACTTATTGGTCTAAAATGCACAGCTCAGATATTAACAATTAAGCAAGTAAATTAGACAAGCAGTGCCTCCAAGCAAAATTAATTCAAAAGACAGAGCACTTAAAACAATTATCTGTGTCTCACCTCTGATTTTTATTATGACTGAGATAGTGATTGTTCCATTCAACAATATCTGTAAATGCACAGTCATTTTGCTATTAATCTGCATTTTTATTTGAATGCAGCCTTTATGAGAGAATAAATGGATAAATAAATAAAGAGGAAGCACTATCACACAAGTGTGTGAAAAGGTTCATTGTTTTATGACAAAATAACTTTGACAAATGAAACTAAAGATGAAATTATGTTCATTTTAGATTGAAATTCAAGTTGTTGTTTTTTTCCATAACAGAAACAAACACATCATGATTGATTTGGGTACTGGCAACAATAACAAGATAAACTGGCCAATGGAAGACAAACAGGAGATGATTGATATTGTAGAAACTGTATACAGAGGAGCTCGTAAAGGCAGAGGTTTGGTGGTTTCTCCAAAAGACTATTCCACTAAGTATAGATACTGAAGCCTGACTGTCTTATTTTTATTTTAACTCTAGAACTTTTATTATTTTTTATATATATACTTGATAATACATCTTGACTTTGGACTGTATCAGGTGATGTAATTTGCTAAATGTTTATGTACAATTAAATAAATTTGTTAAATATTTAGTGTGGTTTATAAAGAATATTTATACAAATAATAAAATATTGCTAGTGGTTTATTTGTTGTGATAATCCAGGTTCCGTAACATGTATTGAAGTATACGCTTACGGCTGATACAAGCAGTGCAGTATTTCAGCCCGATCAACGACAATTTCTAATACAAATTTGTCCCCACCATTTTTTTGAAGGCTAGATTGATTTAGTCCAAGTGATCAAATGTGTATGTGAATCATAGCCAGTCCTGTAATCTTTAATAGACCACAAGATCAGATGTGCCAATACGTTGGTGCACTCACATTTAATTACACGCTGCCAGACAAACCCTATGATCAATATTCTAATTGATATATTTATCATTAGGATTGTTATCTGGAATACTGGGCCTAACTTTGCCCCTAGTGCACCAGTCTTTGAACCTCATTCTGCTTAACGATGGTATAGTATTTAAGGTTGAATAAAGACATGTGCCCAACCTACTCGGCAACACTCACATTTCCTGCCTAACAGTTGATCCAGTGGAAGGCAAAAATAAAATGTGGGAGAAATGTATCGGTACCAGTAATATGCAACATTCTTTGTTTTTATACACAGTGATCATATCCCCGTGCAGGGCGCCTAATGTGCATAATTGTACCTTACCCAGGCTGTCTTCATATTCAAGCTCCCACAGTCCCCTTATTGATTTAGTTGCCCTTCTCTGAAATTAACTTTTTGTATACAGGATTCCAAAAATGCGCCGCATATTCCAAATGAGGCCTTACCAGTGATTTGTAAAGAGGGAGAATAATATTTTTCTTCCATGAATCCATACTCCTGTTTATAAATGGCAATATCTTTCTGGCTGTTGCCACCTGGCACTGCTTGCTACATTTAAATTTGTTATGCACGAAAAATCCAGCATACCTGTGCTCCAGTAAAGTTCAGGACATCTTGGATCATGTTTCCAGTCACTTAAGCCCCCCGAGAGTTCCTGGCTCTCCTTCCAGAGTGTGTCCAAGAATCCATGGTCAGTTAGCTCTGTTCGTGCGCTCGTGATGTCATCGTGCCATGCTTGTAACAGCGCGGTGTGATGTCATGCGCACACGGAGCTGACTGTTGATTTTTTGACGCACTCTGGGTGGAGATCCAGGAACTCTCGGGGTGCGGAGCTTAGGTGACTGAAAACATGATCCAAGATGTCCTGAACTTTACTGGAGCACAGGTAGGCTCAGAAGGGACCTAAAAGGGAGATGGTTAGTTAAAGCTACAGCTTCCATTTGTTTTTTGAGTGTACTTATCCTTTAACACTGGGAAATATATACTATAAGCAGCACAAGGATTTTTAAGACCAAAATGCATCACCTTACCTTTATCAACATTAAATCTCATCTGCCACTTGGCATTCCAATGTGACATGGTAATGGCAAGCGCCACCCCTCGCTTTATTTAACAAACAGATACACAATGAAGAACACGCAATTTGAAGGTGGAGCAAGGGCCGCAGCTTTAATCCTTTATTTAATTTTAAATTATAACTTCACACCATGACCAATCAAATTCAAGCTTAACTTTAATACTCAAACTAGCCAACCCTTGGTTCATCCCAGGGAAGCCTAAAACATTCCATTGTACCTGCCTCTTAAGAGCACAGTTGTTAGCATGGAACACCCACCACGGCATGGACTTTGCCCCCCATACCTATTCCCCGCAAAGGTCCATGTCCCGCCTCCATCTTTCCGCACAAGCTTCAACCAGGGTCTGTGGGCCCAAATTAAAAATGTCCAGACCGATCTCTGAGAGATGCACTCCATCCCTTCGATATAGACCCCTGTCCCCACCTTCCAAATCAACGTGTCGATATGGTACAATTTCGATATCTTTAAACAACTTCGACACTCCCTTGTTCAATTTTCTTCGGCATCCTTCAAGCGCCTTAAGGTGTGGGCTGGTAATCCACCTCAGTCTAGGTACTACCTCTGACCATCCTATTATTGCTTCAGGCAATACAAAATGTAAGTAGGCTAAGTCCCTGCGTACCCTTCTGATTAGCTCAACTGTTTTGCAGTACCCGATGTCGTTACCGGCTAAGTGGATCACAATAATGTCTGGGTAGCCCCATTGATCCCTATGTTTGATCACCATTGGGAATAGATCCTCCCACCTGGCCCCCTGTCTCCCTACCCATTGAATGTTTATTGCTCCGGTCGGGAAGAAAAGATTGGTCCCTAGGTTCCTCACTGAAGCTCGACGCTCCGCCCAATAAATATAGGAATGGCCCAGTATCCACACTCTCAATTGTTTTGTTCCTAGGAAAAGAAAATATCATAAGGATTCTACTAACTCCGGCCTGATATAAGAGGAATACCGCTCTGAGTCCCACCTCCCCAAGCGCATCAATCTTGACTCAGAGAAGCCTGACTGAAAGGCATGAGTCGCTGCTCCTATCCGGAATGAGTGCGAGTTATAATGTCGCCAATCCAGTCCTAGCTTGCGCAAACCTAGCTGAAGGACCCTCCGGAACTGAAAGATTGATAAATATGAACCATCTATATGACAGAACAGAGGGCCAGTGGAATCCCCCCTCACTCGGATAAACTCATAGAACGCTACCACGGGGCAAAGGTTATGCTTTGGGAAGGGGCCCAGCCAGCGCTCAACCCCTTTCCCAGCTTGATCGGTCTTGGACTTTTGTATTATAATCCTGAGTTTCGTATTCACTACTCCTATGTGTGATCTTAGGAGGCCCCCTGCCTTTGTTTTACTTTCAGATGCTAATTCGCTAACCCTGAGGGCCAGGAAAAATGCTAAGAGGAAGGCCAAGCGGAAAAGAAGGAACTCGTATATTGTGGGACAAATTGACTGTAGTGAATTGAGAAGTTGCGACAATATATTCATAGTTATCGGTTTCCTGGCCTCTGTAGAAGGGTGTAATTTCCCAAACCCCTTTAATAGTTGGACCACAATAGGAGCCTTGACTATGTCTGCCCTGGCGGATATCCTGAGGAAAAATGAAATGCCTGCCAACGATTTCTTAATGCTATTCACCGATTGTCCCCGGTCAATTAAGTACAGTACATACCTCACCATAGTATCCAATTCTGAACTAGGGCTGCGGGTGCTATCCCTGAACTGAGCCCACTTCCCCCAGCTCGCCTTGTAAGCCGACCAGATCCGAGGCGCTAGAGAGTTCCTTAGGAACCCCTCTAGTTTGGACGGCAGGCCTCCCACCAGGTGTCCCAGATGCTCTCCCCTTCTAGGGTCGTCTGACCAGCCAACTCCCGGAAACGCTGTGTTTGAAAGCGGGACAATGCGTCAGCTACCGTGTTGTCCCGACCTGGTATGTGACTAGCTTTCATCCAAATATTATACTCTAACAGTTTAAACACTATGCGTCTCAAACTTTACTAACTGGTTTAGACTTGGCTGATAATGAGTTCAACACTTGGACTACACCCAGGTATACACAATTTCAGAAAATCCGCCTGTCCGCTAACAAGGGGGCCCACAACTCCAATGCGAAGTAAATAGGGACTATCTCTAGAAAAACCATGTTGGTCATCCATGGTTTTTGTGACCAATGTAGTGGCCAACTCGTGGCGAACCATCGCCCTGCAAAGAAGCCACCACAAACCTGTAGAAGCTGCCGGTCCGTGAACAGTTTGATGGCTGTACTGTCAACAAAGTCCGCTTGCCATCTTGAGTTGCCATTGTACTGATCAAGAAAGCGCGACCCAACCTTTAAGTCTCCTTGACCTCTGCTGATAACCTAACATGCCAGGTTGGGTTGGTCATTCCCAGAATGCTATCTATCAGTCCCCTATTAAAGGCCCGCCAACCGGGATCACCCGAGTAGCGAAATTTAGGTGCCCAATAGAGACTGGATCTCCTTGACCAGTAATTTTTTGGCTGAATGGCTCTTTCTAACAGCTCTTGAGTTTGATCAGCTCTCTTTGAGGCAACCTAAATTCATGTTGCATGAGTCAATTGTAATGCCTAAAAATTGAAGAGTGTCGTGGGGTGGATTGATTTTTCCGGATGTCAAATTTCTGGGCTATGTGTAAAAAGACTTAAATGCTTGTGACATGTGAGGTATCATTGGGGCCAATGAAAGGAAGTCATCCAGGTAATGTAATATTAAGGCTATGTCCACCCATAAATATGAATTTTAAATTCTGCTCCCCATGTCCCCAGCCCCAACCGCATGTTTTGTTTTTTCAAAAAGCCCCCAAAACTCTTACTTACCTCCCCTCGATCCTCCGCCGCACTGCCGGCCCTCTGCTTGCGAGAATGCAGAGGGCCGGCAGTCCAATCACGGACGCGGCTGCCGGTCATTCAGTGCAGCGGAGAAAGCGGAGAGAGGTAAGTAAGAGTTTGGGGAGCTTTTTAAAAAAAAAAACATGCGGTTGGGGCTGGGGGACATGGGGGAGCGAATATTAAGGGGGTTTTAATGCTAGGGGGAGGGATAGTAGAAGGGAGGGAGAGGGAGGGAGAGGGAGGGGGAGGGAGGGGGAGAAGGGCTGCAGCACGCATGGCAGGAATCTCCGGGAGGCCAGTAGCAGGCAGTGTCCTATATGGACCTGCTAGCCTCCTGGTGGGCAGTTTTTGGAACTTGGGGGGGGACTACAGGAGAACCAGATGGAGTGGGATGTGAGGTAAGGATTAAACTACACTACATGTGGGGCCAGTAGTTGGGGGGATTATAGTTTGGGGGGTGGAATGCCCTTTAAGGTTGACCCAGACACCTGCCGCACCACCCACTCCAGAAGGATGCAATTCTCGCAGAAGTAGTAGCACGGCAGGCTACAGCCCATTGGAGGCACTTGTCGAAGTAATATGCATCTCCCAATGTAGGCCTAGGACATGATAGCAATGTGGATGGATCGGCAGCAGACGAAAGGCCACTGTATGTCCAGTTGCCATGACTGAGCCTTGCCCGCTGGCTCGCAACATAGCCAGTGCCCCATCAAACGAGGGATATCGGACCTTGCACGCCATGGATCGATTGCATCATTTACTGAACAACCCGCCGGGAATGAGAGGTGGGTATTAGTCTAAAGGAATTAGGCTCCTAGGGACTAACCCAGTGGGGATGTTCGAAAATTCCTAAAGGGTGGGGAAGGGAACGGGCCTGCAATTCTACCTTCTGTACTTCCTTTAAAATCTTTTCTCTCACTACCTCAGGTCTCTCCAGAGCTGACTTTAAATTTGTGTGAGGGAACGGTTTACCTATGCTATTGTCAAGGGGATCCAAAAACCCACTGTGAACCCTGCCTCGATAAGCTTGGCCCTATGTTGGTTTCTGTAAACCCTTAAAAGGGGGCCAACTCTCTGATTTTACTGGGGTCGGTAGTGAAGATTCTACCACCAAGCCTCCCCCCTGCCTTGGGGGCGGGAAAGGGGAACCTCCCTGTACATGTGGAGGGGTGTGACCCCCCGCAGGTGAAAAACTCGTGGCGAAAACGGCACGAGGTCAGCCATTTGCAGTGACCTTCATTGAGGCCCAGCATATGTTGGCCTTGGCTGCTAGCGACATGTTCTTCTGAGGTTTGTACTACCGGTACGGCCACGCGATATGACAGCATCGCTAGCCATAAATCAACGTCTTTGACGCCCCACTGCAGCTCCTTATGAACCGATAATTTCTGTCGGAATCGGTCATCCTAGATAAACCAAGATAACCCACCAAAGGATTTGAATGCCTCAACAATGATGTCGAGGTGTTTAAATAGGCCCGGGGCTTTCTGAGGGTGCTTTGCTGTCATATATTAGCGTATATGCAGAACGCCTGGAGCCAGTTTTGAAGTTCTGGCCACAGGCGGTCTCTTTTTCTCCCTCTTTCTCTCGTTTCTCATCTTTTTTTTTGAGGGCCTCTTTTGCTGCCGGAGAAGAGTGAGGATATCTATATAGTCCCCATTCTCTATCTTTTCCCGACGGCCTTGTCAAGTGAAGACCTAAGGGGGTGCCCTCACATGTGAGGGCATCCTTCAGGTTGATTTCGTGTACCCCCTCTCTTGCCCTTTCTGAACTGGCTGGGACGGTCGCTGCTAAGTCTGGTTTGAGGGAGAAGTAGTGTCCGCTGCCCCCCCACCCGCCCTTTGACCCGGGAAAATTGGCAAACCTGTCAACTTCCGCTAACCCTCTCCCCGCTTGTACCCCCAGCTGTGGCTGATATGTAGTGACATAATTCTGAATACAATCTTTCAGCCCAGGTATAAAGTCTAAAAGGGTACCTGTACTGCCCAGGTGCCCCTGTGGCATGGATGTTTCCAGCGGCGGGTGTACTCCGGCAGAGAATGCTGTGTTAAAATTTTCGAAGGCCGGTCGGCTTGAAACCCTTGAGTGCACGCCATAGCGCTGCTGTAGAGCTCATCACTGTTCGTTGAACCCTTGTGCCCGAGGTAGAAGTAGCTGTTTGAGGTAAAATTGCCAAGGAAGCTGGAGTGGCCCCCCAACCAGGTTGATCACTGCAGAAGAGGAGAGAGCTGGGAACAATTAGTGTTAGACATTATCGTACCTGTAGACCAAGATACAGTTGTGGCTTGATTATCTCCTAACATATTACTGGCCATGAGGGCATTGGAGGCGTCCATGTCCCAGCTTGGCATGGTTCCATTAAATGAAGCACTTAAGCCTTGCTTGTAGGCGGTCTGTTGCCCTCCTCCCCCTTGACCTTGGCTCCCCCTAGTGATCTGCATAACTGGGCGATAGATGTGCTGGCCAGGGTTGCCTGGGTTCCCTGCATAGAGTTTGAGCTTATGTTAGACGTGCCCGCGGATAACCCCTGTATTGGGTTTAGTAATGGGCTGCTGACCTGCTGCATGCCCGTTAAACTGGGTATTGCTCCCCAAGCATTGGGGTATACCTGGGGGAACAGGGCAGCCCCTGCTGTTGCCGCGCCCCCCTCTGCTTGATGAGGGACTGGTCCTGCTGGCCTGCTTGCCCAGCTTGTGATGGTGCCCTGGTTACCCAACGAGTAGATAGGCGCCATTCTATCACTTCCCCCCCACTCCTGCTGTATTCTGGTCATTGGCAGCTGAGCTATTACCTGCACCGCTTGGGGCCTGGTGTTCCCTGTAGCCAAACCCCCAGCCATGTTTCCCCCCTCGTGAGGTAAGTGCCCAGAACCCTGAGCTGTGACCCCCAGTTCCCCATTGTTACCTGCTGTTAACACCGACTCTGGTGATGTTGGTGGCCAGGATTCTCTTTCCTGTGTTTGCTTTCCTCTCTTACCCGCCGCAGCTGCAGTTTTCCTTGTTGTCCTGCTGGGTTGTGTGCCTGTCAGCTCCCTCCGTTGTCTCTTTCCCCTCCTGCTCGTGTGCCTGGGAGGTCCGGCATTCTCAGCTCCCGCGGCTTCTTCTGACTCCGCCTCTGAGCCTGGGTCCGCTCCGGTCCTCACGTCCATTAGGCCAACAAGTTCTTCTGTTGCTGCTGTGGTGCCGGTGCTGTCTTCCTTTCCCTCAGGCTGTGAACTGTGAGCCGCTCCCGCCTGTTCCTCCTGTGGGATCGTCATTCAGGTAGCTCCGCCCCCTGTAGCTCCGTGCTCCCTGGGAACCTACTTTAAAGAGGAACACCCCCCGCGTGTGGCCGCTGCCCCACCATGCCGCCGACCCGCTAATACTGGTCACCTCACAATATATCTTGATCTGTCTGCAACGATTGCACATCTACTATAGCTTTAAATGGTCAACAGCGTTTTGTGTTGTCCACAAATAGAGACCTTGCTGACAGTAACTTCTTCCAAATCATTCATAAGCATGTTAAATAGAAGTGGCCCCAACACAGAACCCTGTGGCACCCCACTTAACTAGAACTACAGTGGAAAAAATAACCTTTAGGCTTGAAGTCTGCACTTAACTCATTACATAGAAAATACTAACCATAGATGCATCAGTAGTTTCATTGTGACAATATATCCATCTCAAGTTTTTGAAGTTAAACAGGGGTCTCCATTTTTATACAGATTTACTCGGTAGCTCTAAATTTCCCAAGGTGCTTGGTTCCTAAGGGACCATGAAACTTTTTGATCCTTTACCAACATTTGCAACTTTTCAAATGCATGTTGCAGATTACATTAGATTTGATACAAGTCATTTGTTTTAATCGATTAATTAAATACACCTGAAAGTGAGCTGTACATGCTGTAGATTTTAATAGGAAATATATGTAAATAGTAGAATTTTATGTATTTCAAGAAATCACTGGTGTTGGTTCATTTAGTCGGTTTCAAATTTGCCTAGATTAAAATGTGCCAACTCTCGATTTGATGTTAATTGAAACATCAACCTTAAAGGAAACATCAACCTTAAAGGAGAACTATACTCACCTCTTCACAGTTCCACCAAGCCCGGCTGTCTGTAGTACCCAGGGTGATGACCTAAACCACCAGGTCCTTACTGCTGGGATCACCTTCTGTCTTCTGTAATACTTTGAAGTTCGCGTTGTGACTTTGGTTCCACTTCCGCATTCGTGATCCCAGCCAATGAGATGACCCGCTTCTACAAAGTGTGTCTCCTCATTGGCTGAAGTCACAGACTGTGCAGAAGATGGAGCCACAAAGCAAACTTCAAATAAGTATTACAGAGGTTAGAAGGTGATCCCAGAGGACCTGGCATTTTAGGTCCTAACCCTGGGTACTACACATCAGCGGACAGTGGTTTAGGTGAGTATAGTTGTCATTTAAATGCATACCCTTCAACATTCCTTTATATTAGTTACACTTCTAGAAATAGTAGGGTACAGACCTGCAGAGAGAGAAGTAAACCTGATCTTAGCACAGCTCTGTGCAATGCATTTCTCAATAGTGTGCCTATTTAAAGGGAATGTTGGAGGGTATGCAAGTTCCATTAATATAAATCAAGTGTGTTCTAGTCCCAAGTAACTCCCCAGAATGGGTTCCAAATGCTGGAAGAATCTGGGAAGCACTAGGTGCCCCAATGAATATACATAAAAGATAAAAAACGAGTACTTGGACTACAAGATAAAAAATATATTCAAAATATTACTTTAATTTTAGTTTCCCTACCTACACCCTGTGAATAATATACATGTGATATACAATAAAGTATACACATATCAATAAATATTAGCACCAGTTAAGACATAAATCAATTTAATAAAGTTCATAAAAGTCTCTGCATCCAAAAACGATAATAGTTCATAGAATAGTAAAGTGCTGAATAGAGTACAAAGTTATAGCAAAAAATCCAATTAATACAAAAAGTAGAAGATCAGACCAGCTGAGCAGCAAATACCGCTCTCCATCACCAGACTGGATATGCAGAGCCGAGAGATACAGTATTGTATCCCCCTCCAACACCTGAACCTGTAGTTAAGCCATTAGGCAACAAATAAGATTACTGGGGCAAAAACATTTTTTGTTTCTTAAAAAACTTTTACTTATTGGTAGTTCAATATCAGCTAAGATCATTTTACTCATGGGCTGGTGTTAAATAATCATTGCTGCCCTAAGATATGCCAATTTAACACTTAAGTGTTTTAACATTTTCCTGGTTGTTGGTTGAACTACACTTCCCATCATACATTATCAAACAAAATGATATATAAAATGCATTATTCAGGGCAATAATTAATGCCACAACAATGCATGATTAAAATTACCCTAGTTAATGGTTGAATTATACTTTTGAGCATTTCTTACCAGACATACAGGGAGATTCAATAAAAGTTCTTATTGTTAAAAAGGGTGCTAATTTTGCCCCAACCAATCAGATCTTATTTAACATTTGAAAGCTAACATCTGATTCTGATTTTATTGAATCTTCCTGATAGTGTTCTCATAACATATTTAGTGCTGTTTCTATTATGTACCTTTTGAGGGGGAATGTTGAAGGGTATGTTTCTGCACAATATTGAATATGTTGCAGCATTTGTGATATTAATTTTACATAATTTATCCATTAAAACCCCTCCTCCTTAAAACTAAACATGGTTTAGAAGCAATATATACAATGCAATGTGTACTTTGTTTTTAGACAAGGTTGTTTTTTCACTTTAGTTCCCTTTAAGAAATGTATTCCATATTTATGAAGCCCATTAATAACTACTCACTGCATCCAATCCATCAACCAATTTTCTATCCATGTACAAATGTGCCACCCAAGTCCACTAGACCTTAGCTTACACATCCTGGTATGCTAGAGTCCAAATTTAGACTTATTTCCTCAAAAGAGCCAAACTAGTTTGTTTGACAAGATATGTTCCTCCTAAATCCATGCCGGTTTCCACTTATATGGTCAGTACTTGTAACATACTCTAGGATATGTTCTTTTATCAAACCTTCCAGTATCATTCCCAGTAGTTTGTTCTGTCTGTCTAAAATTGTATCGGGTGGTACAATTTTACCATGAGCCTAAAGCCCCCCATACACAGGATCGACATTCTGAGGGATCCAATTGAATTTATTGTTTTTTCCAATCGACTGCTCGACAATGTCAAGTGGTTTATTGAAATAACAAAGATTGGGCCAGGTGGAAAATTTTCTGCCAACTCTATCTTCCCCATCTAAACCTCAAAGTTGGGAGGCTTTGAGCGGTTCTCCCGATCATTGCACCCGATCAGAAGAACATCTGTTCGTATATGGCCAGCTTAAGGGCAGATTTAAAATGCCACTATAGTGCTCCAAAAAGTTTTCTGTTTTAAAATCCATGTTACCCTAGTAGATAGGATAGAATATTCCCAATCTGCATTATATCAACATTCAAATATGCAGCAACTGATGGCACCTTCTCTAGAATAGGACTCACACTTGGCAATGTTAGAGATAGGGAGGGTGTTGGTGAAATTGCATGGGAAATGAGTGGGTGTGCTGTGTGCATTTAAAAAGTGAATCTTGTTTAGTGGGAAGGAGTTGTCTATATGAGTAATTCGTCAACCACTGCCTAAATGGAAAGCAAAATGTTGGCAAAATTGCCTAGTATATGTATTAGTAGGAGTTAAACTTTTCAAACAAGCATAGTTTGATGTCTCTAGCTGTTGTCAATCCAACGTTATAAGCTTGTAAATTCTCTCCTCCTGCTTTTCACTGTCTGTGACAGACATGTGTGTGGCTGTGTCATAAGGCCTACCTTCAAAATGTATTTTCCCTGGTCCTACACAGGCAGTGGAAGTGAATGGGTTAAACACTTGAATTTGATGGATAGGTTAATTCCCCCAATAAAACGCTAGTTCCTCCCATCCCCTTTCCTCCTGTTTGATGCACAGATAAAGATAAGGCTTCCCCCAAAATTAAATCTCCAGCTAGGAGATTCTGCTTCTCTTCCCAATCTGAAGACCATTCAAATACACAGCATTAAGTGTTGTGTGGTAGGCTGAGCAGGGCCTCTTTATGTGATGCGCACAGTATACTAATGCCCATTTAGTTCCAAAACTGGAAGTGAAGTCACGGGAGTGATGATGTCATCACACAACATTTGAAAAGCCAGTGCATAGCAGGGGAAACCTACAGACAGTCCAAGCTAAGCGTTTTTGGTGATTTCTGCCTCCTGCAATGCTGCACTCTGAGTAATAGTCTGCACCTTCTACCGCTGTCCCAGACCTTGTTACTGCCTGTATGTAAGTATTCCGCCCCTACTCACAGGTGTCACTAGGTTTAACTTCTGTGACATTTGTAAAGCAGGTATTATTGAAATTTGCAACACTTTAATTCCTTTTGTTCTCTTGCAGTATTCATTGTGAGCTTTTCAATGAGACACAGGTCTGGATCAAGGGGGTAAGCCTATTAGAGAAAATTCAACCAGGGGACTATATGGTAAAGTTGGACTGTCCTGGGAGATGAAAGTCCAAATGGATGTTTTATATGGATTGGTACATGGTGATAAGCAATTAAAGATCTAAGTCCTTTAATTGCAGTTTTAAAGGAGAACTTAACCCAATTTTTAATAGTCCAGAATCTGAAAACAGTCCCCCCCTAAAAACCAATAGGCTATAAATTCCCACTTCAGTAAATTGTATTAAAGTAAATGTAAGCCTGTTAAGAACTGGATGAAAAATCTGTGTGTGTATGTGCAGTGTCAGACCACACCTCCTGACCTCAGTCACATGCTTTATCTTTCCTGTTAAGAGATTGGAAAAAAGTTGATGTAATTCCAATATTCAAAAAGGGTAGTCGTTCACAGCCGGGTAATTACAGGCCTGTAAGTTTAACTTCATTGGTGGGGAAGATACTGGAAATTTTGATAAGGGAACATGTTCTAGAGTATGTTTCAAGGACTGACATTATAAGAACATGGATTTAGGAGGAATAGATTTTGCAACTAACTTGCTTGGATTTTATGAGAAGTGGGTAGGAATTTAGACTGGAATAGCAGATGTAGTATACCTGGATTTTGCTAAGGCTTTTGATACAGTCCCCCATAGGCGACTAATGTATAAGCTAAGGTCTGTTGGTATGGGGAGTCACATTTGTACATGGATAGAAAGTTGGTTAATGAATAGGATGCAGAAATTAGTAGTTAACTGGGCTTCATTATTATGGACTAATCTTCTAAGTGGGGAGCCACAGGGTTCTGTGTTAGGGCCGGCTCTATTTAATCTGTTTATTAATAACTTGGAAGTCAATATTTTCAGCTAGGTTTCTGTTTGCTGACAGCACAAAACTTTGTCGACTATTAAAAACTTTAGAGGATATGCAATCATTGCAGGTGGATCTAGAGAGATTGTCACATTGGGCTGCTAAGTGGCAGGGCCGTCTCACTAACGAGGCGACATGAGACTCCTTAAGGCTGTCCGCTGCGGTGCGCGTAACTCTGCAAGCCTGGTGCTGTCTCTCCTCCTTGATGCGGCGTGGAGGAAAGCAGCAGCCAGGAAGGACCTGAAAATGTATCCATCTCCATCCAGCAGCCAGCAACAGATAATGTGATGTGTGTGCCAACCATTTATCAGAGTTTTTTTGCTAATGATTTTACCATTATATGTGTGCCAACCATTTATTACATTTTGTGCCAATGATTTTACCAGTATGTGTGCCAACCATTTATTACATTTTGCCAATGATTTTACCAGATTAGGTGCCAACCGTTTATCAGAGTTTTTGGCAATGATTTTACCAGTATCTGTGTGCCAACTATTTAATGTGTCTGTGTGACAGACATCCCTTAACCAGAGTTTGTGACACTGATTTTAACAGTATTTGTGTGCCAACCATTTATTAGTGTCTGGGTGCTATCCCTTTATCAGGGTTTGTGCCAATGATTTTACCAGTATCTGTGTGCCAACTACTTAATTTGTCTGGGTGCCATGTGTGAAAGAGTGTGTATGTACAGTATGTGTAAGAGAGGGTGTATGTACAGTATGTGTGAAAGTGTGTATGTACAGTATGTGTGAATGTACAGTATGTGTGAGGGTGTATGCACAGTATGTGTGAGAAAGTGTTTATGTTCAGTATGTATGAGAGTGTATGAATGAGACCTTTACTGTCTGTTCTCACTGTATGAGACCCATTCCATTGTATCTGTATGTTACACACCTAACTAGATTGTAAGCTCTACAGGGCAGGGACCTCCTTTCCTCTTGTGGCAAAGCTCTAGCACTTCTATTTATATAATTTATATATTTAATGTACTGAACTATCGATGTATTTATCCCCCTTGTATGACTTTATTGTATTTTGGCACTGTACAGCACTGTGTCCTCAAGTGGTGCTTTATAAATAAACTATACATACATACATACATACATACTGAACGTAATACATACATACAGATGAGATTCAGTGTTGATAAATGTAAAGTGATGCATTTTGGACTTAAAAATCCTTGTGCTGCTTATACTATAAATGACTCTGTATTAAGTGAATCCCTGTTGGAAAGGGATCTTGGAGTTTTGGTGGATAACAAACTTAAAGGTAGCAAGCAGTGCCAGGAAGCAATAGCTAGAGCCAACAAGATATTGTTTTGTATAAAGAGAGGTATGGATTCAGGGTAGACACTGTATATACTTGAGTATAAACCGAGGCACCCACTTTTATTCTCTAAAAAGTAGTAAAAGTGGTTGATTCGAGTATAAACCGAGGGTATAAATTATGACCACAACTGCCTTCTGATTCTGTATTGTTTTGAGGCCAAATTCAGTATGGCTATTACTGTATGGGATTGCTGTATGGGAATTCTGCTGTTCATTTAAAGGGCAAGTAAAGCCTCAAATCCATACAGAATCAGAAGGCAGCAATAGATAACATTCTCCTTCTGATTCTGTATTGTTTTAAGCTTTAGTTGCCCTTTAAATGAACATCAGAAGTCCCATACAGTAATAGCCATACTGTATTTGGCTATTACTGTATGGGAATTTTTATATGTCCATTTAAAAGGCAATTAAAGCCTCATTCCTTGGCACTCCAGATGTTTGGAAACTACAACTCCCAGCATGCTTTATTTGCTGGGAGTTGTAGTTTCCAAACATCTGCAGTGGCAAGGAATAGCCCACTGCAGGAACTACTGTGCCTTCACCCCCCTTCTGAATCCCCACAGTTGCCTTCTCCTACCTGCTCCACATGTTTCCCTGCGGGCTGCTCTGGATCTTCTTCAAAGCTCCGGCGGCCACATGCTCCACTTTCCTCTGCTGACTGACGTCACTACTCTGCACCGGCCTCACTTCCCAGCACCGAGTAGTGACGTCAGTCAGCAGAGGATGCGGAGCATGCGGCTGTCAGAGCAGGTAAGTCTTTGACTCAAGTATAAACTAAGACTCGGTTTTCAGGCTATTTTTAGCCTGAAAATCTCGGTTTATAGTCGAGTATATACAGTAAATATTATTCTCCCTCTTTACAAAGCATTGGTAAGGCCTCATTTGGACTATGCAGTGCAATTTTGGAATCCTGTATACCTAAAGGACATCTTGGAAATGGTTCAGAGAGGGGCAACTAAAATAATAAAGGGAACAGGGGAGCTTGAGCATGAAGACAGATTGGATAAGTTACAATTATGTACGCTGGAGAAAAGGCGCTTGCGTGGGGATATGATTACTGTGTATAAATACATTAATGGTCCATGCAATAAACTATCTGGGGCATTGTTCATCAAAAGAACATTTCAGAGGACATGGGGACATCCCTTAAGGCTTGAAGAAAAGAAATTTAGTCTTCAAGTTCGGAAAGGGTTTTTCACTGTGAGAACACTACGGCCTTCCATTGGACGTTGTGATGGCAGGTTCATTGGATAGTTTTAAAAAAAAGCTGGATGAGTTTCTGAAAACATGGAATGTTGCAGGTTACTGGTATTGATTCATAAAGTAGAGTTGATCCAGGGAAATAATTCTGGTGGGTTTTTTTTTGCCAGTTTGGCAGGAAGTGTGGGTATTGCTAAATAGGTTGAACTGGATGGACGTATGTCTTTATTCAATCTCAAATACTACTATACTACTACTATACTATTTTCTGCTTTTTGAAGCAAGTAATGGCTTGCAAAAATATCAGTGATTTTCTCAGCCTATGGACACCTTAGGAAGAAAAACATTCTTTTGTGGATAGCTTAAAAATAATAAAGAATATTGGACAGGGGCAGTTTTCTGAGAATGGCTGCAGGTAAGCTTTGTGTATGTAAACCTTTATATATGAATAAATCCTATATTATATTTGACATGACTGGAACAAGCTACAGCCACTAACAACATACAGCCAAAACAAAACGCTTTGAAAGTGACACTAAAAAATAATTTTTAGATGGTATACTTTTTTAACATTTCATACATTTTAAAGCGTTTTATTGGCAAATACATGATAATTATGCACAGTGAAAATTTAAAGTGTTAACCCACTTCCACTCTGGGGCAAATAGCTGACTGATTATTCCACTTCTGCTCCCATTATAATTTGGGTTTCATATGTATTTTATAAGGGATAATGCACCCATTACAGTGTACTATATAAGGGATAATACACTACCTACAGTGTAATAAAAGGATATTACGCCACCAAGGAGTTCCATGACCATATAGAAGCACGAGGCCACAGGCTTTTATACACGTCATGGAACTCCGAGGTCAAGTAAATCCATATATTACACTGTAGGTAGCGTATTATTTCTTATAATACATATGGCCAGCCAAAATAAAACCTGCCCATTACCACTGTCTCTCCCCCTTCCTGTACTAGTCATTTATATAGGAATCCCTGTTTAATGTATAAATAGTTAAAGGGGAACTGTGGTCCAAAAATGACTTGAGATAAATTGATAGAAATTGCTCCCCTGAGAATTTTTGCAATTTATTTCCATTGTTTATTTTGCATAGTTTTGAATATTTTTACATTTTTGTGTATGATATGGCAGCAGCATCACCAGGTCCCCTGCACTTCCTGCTTCCTGCTCTGAAACTGTCAGTCAATCTATCCTGTGTCTCCTCCTCCCCTTTGCAGCCCCCCTGATCCCTCCCATTCATGGACCCCATGGTCCCTCCAGTTGCAGGCCCCCCATGGCCCATTATCTTACAGATTCATGTGGCCCCGCCCACTCGTGAGTGCCATGGCCCCACCCACTCACGGTTGTCTAAGCCCACTCGTGGGTGCCATGGGTTACTCAGACCCCCCCCTACAGAAAACTCTGTGGAATCAGCCTTTTCAGAGTGAGAACTCTGCCTGAAAAGGTTGTTTTCACATAGTGAGAGTGAAGGGCTGTAGATTCCCTTACCTTCTCTGTCAGGACTTCACAGAGCAGAGAGGAGGAGGGACTTCCTGTCTCCCTCACACACTGAGGGAGTCTGAGGCTGTGCTCGCCGGCGGCACTGTGCAGGAGAAGCCTCAGGAATGTCACAAGTCAGCCTCCTACCCATTAAGTTTCTGGTCAGTCATTTCTGTATATCTTGGGCTGTGGAGCACGTAGAGAGGTGGTTGATGGCTCGTTTTAAAGGTAGGAAACTGGCCTTTCATTTAAACCTAACTTGTTTGGCGACCACAGTTCCCATTTAATTACTGTTTCTATTGAAAAGAGAAAGAAGGTACGAACATTGTCTGTCAAGAATAAACAGGGATTCCTATATAAATTACTAATACAGGGAGGGGGAGACAGTGGGAGGGGCAGTGGGAGACAGGAAGTCATTCAGTGACATCACTGTAATATAGACATCAGTGTAATATAGATTCTCGCCACTGCACCTCCCCATTGAAAATGCCTAGCCTTATGTATTATAAAGATATTGCACCACAGAGGAGTTCCCTAACCATATAGAAGCACAAGGCCACAGGAAACACAGAGTAGACATAATATCCATATATTACAATTTTAAGGGCACATCATTTCTTATAATAAATAAGGCATATTTAATTTTTTTTACTTTAACATAGTAAATGTTAACACTGACCCAAGCTGCTTTTTATAGTTGTCAGAAAGAAAAATCCCCAGTCCATTACAAACCACCCCCACGCTACCTCTACACAGTTTAATCAATTAACCCTGAGCCAAGGTGGTTTTCAAACTTGGCAGTAATCCCTAGTGCATTTCAATCCACCCCATACTGCCTGCACACATTTCAAATAGTCAAGACAACCCACACTTTTCATATGTAAAGGATAAAGCTGAAATCCCCCGTATTACAAACCTTGGAAGGTCCTGAGTCTGTCCAGGAATAGCTCACCAGAGAGGAATGAGAGCACTCCCTGTTCACTGCCCCAGATGGACTCAGGAACTTCAAAGGTTTAAAACGTACTTTGAATTTCTGCTTTTTCTGTTACATATGAAAAGCGGCTGGGCTCTGGGTTATGCCTCTAATTGTAAAAGTGTGTACAGGCAGTATGGGGGTGGTTAATATTAATGGGGGGCGCAGTTAGATATGTTCTTATAAAAATCTTGTAGCTACGTAGAGATTTTTTATAAGAATATATTTCACTGCACCTCCACATAGCTTTATGTAGGAAATTAGGAGATAGATATCATATTACAGGGCAGGAATAGATTGATATATTACAGGACAAGGAGAAATTCAGGTGCAAGCACAGGATTTTCAAGGGGGGATTACACTTGTGTGCCTATTAATTATATTTACCACTAACAAGTGGGTACTTGGCATATATATTTAGTAGTCACTTATATTTACCAGTCACTGTGGGCACTGGGCTCCTATATTTACCATTTACTGCGGGCTCTTATATTTACCAGTTACTGTGGGCACTTATATTTACCAGTCACACTGGGCACTTCGATTTACTTCTCTGCTTGGGCAACATATATTTACCTGTTGCTGTGTGATGTTATATTTACCTGGGGGCACTGGGTACTTCTATTTACCAATCTCTGTGGCAGAGGGGCGGAACAGACCAGAGTGCTGTGGGAAACTTTTAGTAGAACAGCTGTTGGGTAAAGGACCCAGGGGTGAGGACTTTTGAATTTAGGTCCTCACCCCAGGTACTTTGCAGCTATGAAATGGGGATTTTTGTCTTTTAATTGGGTATGGTCTTATAAAAGTAGGTGTGCCCTGTTTTTGTGGGTTTTCATAGCACAACACTTCACTAAACCATGAGTGTTAAAAAAAGGTAAACAAATTGCAAAACTGTCTGGCGCCAAAAGGGTTAAGGCCTGGCTGTACCGTCTGCCATTGTGTATGTAATCACATATGGATGGAACATTAAAGGGTATGTCCACCCTTAAACCTATTTTTTAATATAGCCTTCCCCCTGGTCCCCCAGCCCCAACCGCATTATTTTTATTTTTAGAAAGCCCCCCAAACTCTACTTACCTCCCCTCTTTCCTCCGCCGCTCTCCCGCCCTCTGAGCGGCAGCCAATCACGGACGCGGCTCCCAGCAGCTCACTTCGGCGGAGGAAAGAGGAGAGGTAAGTAAGAGTTTGGGGAGCTTTCTAAAAATAAAATCATGCGGTTGGGGCTGGGGGACCAGGGGGATTACTATATTAAGGGGATTAACGCTAGGGGGAGGGAATCCGGAGAGGGAGGAGAGGGGAGGGGAGAAGGGCTGCAGTACGCATGCAAACTTCTCCCGGAGGCCAGGTAGGAGGCAAGGCCTCTATGGACTCTGCTAGCCTCCTGGGGGCAGTTTGTGACTTTTGGGGGGGGGACTACAGGAGAACCCTATGGAGCTGGGATGTGAGGTAAGGATTAAACTACACTACATGGTGGGGCCAGTAGTTGGGGGGATTATAGTTTTGGGGGTGGACATGCCCTTTAAGTTTCAGATTTTTCCCATTTACATTACATATTAAACCACTGTTATTTTTACAGCTGCATATATTCCCTGGGATTTGGTAAAACTAGGTTAAGTGAATGAATTGAAAACAAATTCAACTCCCTCGAAAGAGAACCAAGAACAAGGGTTGGTGTCAGTTCACTCAACGAGAGTAACAACTCTCACTGCATCCTTAATCACAGAGTAACAAAGTTTCATTGGAGCAAACAGTGATGAGGGAGGGACTTCACTCACCCCCCCCCTCCCCAGGCATGTTTGGGCTGCTCCCAGCTGTTCTCTGATTGGTGGGGCGGTTACTATGTCAGTTAACAGGCTGATTGTTAGTTTTGTGTACAGACTCCACTCCCGGACGGTTGATAAGGAAGCAAACAGATCAGGTAGCAGTGACTGTTTTCTTGTCCCTTTCTGGAACACTCAGTGGTATAATGGCAGACAACGATCCCAAGACTCCTCAGGAGCTGTCCGACTTTGTAAGTTTTTATTGGTATTGCTAGTTCTCTATTCTAAATGGTCTGTTTTATTTTATTCATTGGATTCCTATTGTATGGGGACTTTCCAGGGTACTTAATTCACAACAGATTCTTGTACAAGTCATTCTGAATTGAGAGATCCATTCGGATGACTAGCGAAATGTCTTCAAGAACTAAACTTTAAGTGCAGTTGATCTGACTGAATGTAACAGATATAGATTCCTAGTATACACAAAATTTATTCACAGACAGACACGTTTCGTTTATCCAATACAGAGCTACATACAGGGATGTAAATACCAGGGGAGCAGAACCTGCAACCGCAGGAGGGCCTGGAAGCCGGGGGGCCCCATCGTCTTATTTTTCCTATGACAGACACAGCTTCCTCACAGAAATCCACTGTAGATGAAGAAGGGAGAGGGATTCCATCATAGTGTTTCTGGGGGGCCCCATTGATTCCTAGTTACACTACCGGCTACATAGCTTTCTTTTTGGTTAAGTAAAAAAAAAAAAAAAAAAAAGCTGTGTATTTTATATCTCTTGGCTCTATTTATTGTTCCACCGACTAGGTACATTTTCTTTTCTTATGTTTTGATGTGGTGTTACCTCCTCTAGAGATACTCCATATCGCTTTCCCTGAATAGGAGATTCAGGTGTACCTGTCATCAAGTCTGTCGCATTATACTACTTGTTTTACTACGCATGTACCCAGCCTAAAGGATTACTAGCCTTAAAGGGACTGTAAACTCCCTATCATCCATAAAATAACTACCGGTATGTGAGGTTACATTATATTAACATTTAATCGGAACTTCAGAAAACACTACAATCATTTTACCAATCAACTTAAAAAAACGACTTTACTTGGAACTTACCTTACCGCGCTCCTTCACTGAAAGCCGCTCTGTCCTGACCGCGCTCCCTATCTTAGGCGCATGCGCGCCTAAGATAGGGTGCGCGATCGGGAGAGAACAGCTGTTCTGTGAAAGAGCGGCTTGCGAGTGGAGCGCGGTAAGTTAAGTTCCAGGTCCCCCGAGCATCCTATTATTCACAGGGAGGTGAGAATAAGCGTTCTCAGCTCCCTGTGATTAATAGAAACGGATGGCACATAGTTATTTTTATGGGTTTAGTGTTCTTTTAAATTATATCTGTAACACACTTTTCCTTATTCAAATGTATAGCTGTTTATGGTTTTAACTGAAAGAGTTAAGTTGACCATACATTAGGCCGATTTTATGTACAATCTGACATACAATCCAACATTTCCATTGATTTGGCAAAAAATTTTACATTTTCCCGATTTTATTACGACATCGTAATCATCATAATAGATCGTAATATTGATCGTAATTACAATCGGTAAAGTCGTTTTTTTAAGTCAATTGGTAAAATGATTGTAGTGTTTTCTGAAGTTCCGATTAAATGTTAATATAATATAACCTCACAACAGACAACATTTGACAATAACCACCAAACAAATTGAATGTCGAACAATATGTATGGTACATCTACATACTATAAACATTGTACATCTGTCTATCAAAGTATCAGTTGGTTTAAGATCATAATTACGATCGTAATAGTGTATGGCCACTGTAACAGGAGATCTGGTCTGGTTATAGAGGGAAGATATATAAGTCCCAATTTGCTGTGCAGCGTCTACCCTGAAAGGTGGAATAATAGTCCCAGAGAAATGTGTGTGTGTGTAGATACAGATGCAGGTTGAATTTCCACAGACAGTTTAGGGTCTGTGGGTGTGGAACAAATGGAAAGCAGGTGGGCTGTTTGTTCCATTCCACTGGTAATCCTGCACAGCTCTTTGGTTAAGCCCTGAGAGGCCAGGTAGCTGTTACACCTGTGCTAATCAGGACTGTTAAAACAGAAGTCTGGGGTGTGTGTCTCTCTCTCTATCTGTACAGAGGCAGGGAGCTGTGGAGGGAGAAATCAGAACCTCACAAGAAAGGCACTGTGTTTGGAACTGAACTCATTTTGTTTTCTAATGTATTATTTATGTGTTGGTGTGGAGTAGCTACCCAACAATAGATAGCTTGAACTCTATAGCCAGCGCTATGGTGCAAGGGTTTTGTTTTGTTTATTTTGTTTTATGTTAACACCAGTGAAGACCATTAACCCTTTGACTGCCAGGAGAATTTCATTTTTTTTGCGTTAACTGCCAGAAGAATTTTCTGGATTTTGCCCTTAATCGCTTTAGACTAATTTTACAGTAGGAAACCTTGCAGTAAATCAGGAATATTATACATTGTTAGAGAGGTGGGGTACAAGAATGATTAAGGGTGGGTGATGAATGTACAGAGCACTTGATTTTTTTCTTGTAATTACACTTGGCATGCGTCCAATTTGAGCTAGTTGGTGGCCACGTCCCTGTGGCATTCACGCATATAGCATACCGTTTGATTCAGAACATGTGGAGATTGACCTTAAGTGGGGTTTTTTTCTTGTCAAGTGGGTTTAGGTAGGATTTCAACCCTTGAATCATCTTACTTTATTTTCACAAAACCTCCTAAAACACGGAGTTCTTTGGATTCTGGTCTGGAATTCTTCATGTATGTATGAAAGCATGGCACCGTAACGTAGCTGAAGGTGTGTAGATTCCAAGATATATAGTTTTGGGGGGTATTCTAATATAGAGGAGTGTTTAGTCTGACAAATCTGAAAAGTTGCTGTAATGGGCCATTGTTTCATTGGCTCACTTTGTGGCTAGTTGATTCCACATTTGCGTGTGTAACCATACATAGGTATACCGTTGATTCGAACATTTAGGAGATTGATATTTGGTAACTTTTTTTTACATTACTTGGGATTTTGGCATGATTTCTACCTTTGAGAGTGTTTTTTTTTTTTAAAATTTTAGAAAATCTGCTAAAACTGCGAATTTCTACAAAGACTGCGCCCCACCATTGATGGTACGAATGAACAAACTACAGAATTTCGTAGATAAAGGTGTGTGGATTCGAGAAATTATGGTTTGTGGGGGTGTTTTGTGGAAAAAATTGCAGACGTTCAAATTCAGATTTGGCTGAATATTTTGCTGTTTCTGAGCCATTGTGCATTGTTTCACTTTGTGTCTTTTGGCTTCCACGTCCGCGTGTGTAACCACACATATGGCATACCGTATGATTCAGGACATTTAGGAGATTGATATTTGGTAACTTTTTTTTACATTACTTGGGATTTTGGCATGATTTCTACCTTTGAGAGTGTTTTTTTCAAATTTTTTAGAAAATCTGCTAAAACTGCGAACTTCTACGAAAAACTGCGCCCACACCATTGATGGTATGAATGAACAAACTACAGAATTTCATAGATAAAGGTGTGTGGATTCGAGAAATATATGGTTTGTGGGGGTTGTTTTGTGGGGAAAATTGCAGACTGTTCAAATTCAGATTTGGCTGATATTTTTGCTGTTTCTGAGCCATTGTGCATTGTTTCACTTTGTGTCTTTTGGCTTCCACGTCCGGTGTGTATCCACACATATGGCATACTGTTTGATTCAGGACATTTGGGAGATTGATATTTAGTAACTTGTTTTTACATTCCATGGGGTTTTGGCATGATTTCTACTTCTTTTGAAGTTGTTTTTTGTTCATTTTTTCAGACAAATGCGAATTTCTACGAAGAACTGCGCCCACACCATTGATGGTATGAATGAACAAACTACAGCGTTACGTAGCTGAAGGTATGTAGATACTAAGGATATTAGTTTTGGGGGTATTGCAAGTTAGAGGGGGTGGTCAGTTTGAAAATCTGGGAAGATGCTGTTATTGGCTCACTGCGCATGTTTTACTTTTTGACTAGTCGCTTCCACGTCCGTGTGTATAACCACACATATGGCATACCGTTTGATTCAGGACATTTAGGAGATTGATATTTGGTAAGTTTTTTTTACATTACATGGGTTTTGGTGTGATTTTGTAACTTTGAAATGTATTTTCTCTATTTTTCCAGAAAATTGTGTAGAAATGCGAAATTCTACGAAGAACTGCGCCCAACACCATTGATGGTATGAATGAACGAACTACAGTGCTACATAGCTGAAGGTGTGTAGATTTCAGGAATATACAGTTTGTGGGGGGTATTTCTGAGTTATCAGGGTGTTTTGTGGAAAAAACTGCAGACTCCAAATTCGGAGTTGGCTAAATATTTTCGCTGTTTCTGAGCCATCATGCATTGTTCTCACATCGTGGCTTTTCGCTTCCATGTCCGAGTGTGTAACCACACATATGGCATAACCGTTTGATTCAGGACATTTGGAGATTGATATTTAGTAACTTTTTTTTAGATTCCATGAGGTTTTGGCATTATTTTTACCTATTGAAGTTTTTTTTGTTCATTTTTTCAGAAAAGTGCGAACTTCTACGAAGAACTGCGCCCACACCATTGATGGTATGAATGAACGAACTACAGTGTTACATAGCTGAAGGTGTGTACATTCAGGAATATATAGTTTGTGGGGGTTTATTCTAAGTTACGGGGGTGTTTTATGGAAAAAACTGAAGACTGTCCAAATTCGGAGTTGGCTAAATATTTCGCTGTTTTCTGAGCCATCGTGCATTGTCTCACTTTGTGGCTTTTCGCTTCCACGTCCGCGTGTGTAACCACACATATGGCATACTGTTTGATTCAGGATATTTGGTAACTTTTTTTTACATTCCATGGGGTTTCGGCATGATTTCTACCTTTTTGAATGTTGTTTGATGTTCATTTTTTTTTAAAACTTCTACGAAGAACGCGCCCACACCATTGATGGTATAAATGAATGAACTATAGCGTTACATAGCTAAAGGTGTGCAGATTTCAGGAATATATAGTTTGTGGGGGGTATTTTGAGTTGGGGGTGTTTTGTGAAAAACTGCAGACTGTTCAAATACAAAACTGGCTAATTTTTTTTGCTGCTACTGACATTTGGCACTGGTCACGCTCTGGGTTAGTTGGTAGCCATGTCTCTGGGTACACCCTGAATGTGGCATACCGTTTTTTCGGAGGGGTTAGGCTTTCATATTGAGATGCGTTTGAACTTTTCTCTACATTTTTAGCTGAAATTCGCATTTGATTTTGTCTCTGATTTTACAGTTGAGGAAAAAAAAGGAAAATGTGAGAAAATAACTTACAATTTGACGAAGAGCTGCGTCGGGTATCTGCATTTGATCAAAACTACCTCACTTGTAAAATCCTGCGAGTGCGTAGTTTCTAAAAATATCTCACTTGGGGGATATTTAGTTATTTGGAAGATATTCTATGTTAACTGTCAGTAGTGGTTATACATTTTAATTTGGTGTATATTCTTGAAGGTGCAGTTTTAGTTTGGGGGGGGTCTCCTGTACAGGAAAAGTCGGGTACCTACATATATCTGGTATCGTTGTACTCGGGAGTATCTGAGATTTTAGAAACAGTAAGATTTTTGTGTGTAACCTTAAGTAACTATAAGTAAAAATGGTAAAATCCATGAAAATTTGCAAATTTTTCATTTTTTTTTACATATTTTACCCATAATTCCACTAAAATTCCAGAAAAGTTCACAATTTTTGTTACCCATGTTAAAGTACACTTTGTGCAGAAAAAACAATGTTTAATAGAGTTAAAAAAAAAACTTTTTTGATTATTGATCAAAATTAGCTTTTTTGACTTTAGTTACCCTTTAAAGTATGGCTGCCACAGTAATGGATAAGTAGATCAGTAGGTGTGTGTACCTGGGTCTGGTTGAGGGGTATGTCTTTTTTGTGTTTACAACCATAAAACTATTTTTTATTGAGGATAAATCTAAATTAGTTTTTTTACTTTAGTTACCCTTTAAGTATGGCTGCCACAGTAATGGATAAGTAGATTAGTAGGTGTGTGTACCTGGGTCTGGTTGAGGGGGTATGTCTTTTTTGTGTTTACAACCAGTAAAAATATCTTTTATTGGGATAAATCTAATTTGTTTTTTTACTTAGTACCCTTTAAGTATGGCTGCAACGAATGAGGGGTAGGTCAGTAGCTGTGTATACCTGTATCACGTTGGGGGTTAAAAAAACAAAGTTTTTGGATTATTGATCAAAATTTGTTTTTTGACTTAGTTACCTTAAGTATGGCTGCCCACAGTAATGGATAAGTAGATCAGTAGTGTGTGGTGAACGGCCAGTTGAGAGTTAAAAAAAAAGTTTTTGATTATTGATCAAAATTTGCTTTTTTGACTTTAGTTACCCTTTAAGTATGGCTGCCACAGTAATGGATAAGTAGATCAGTAGGTGTGGTACCTGGGGTCTGGTTGAGGGGTATGTCTTTTTGTGTTTACAACCATAAACTATTTTTTATTGAGGAAAATCTAAATTAGTTTTTTTACTTTAGTTACCCTTTAAGTATGGCTGCCACGTAATGATAAGTAGATTAGGGTGTGTGTACCTGGGTCTGGTTGAGGGGTATGTCTTTTTGTGTTTACAACCATAAAACTATCTTTTATGAGGATAAATCTAAATTCGTGTTTTTGACTTTAGTTACCCTTTAAATTGGCTGGCACCTAATTGGATAAGTAGATCAGAACCACCAAAAAACAACAGATGTGTACCTGGTCTGGTTTGAGGGGGTATGTCTTTTTGTGTTTACAACATAAACTATCTTTTATTGAGAATTAAATAAATTAGTTTTGTTTTGCATACTTCTAGTTACCCTTTAAGTAGGCTGCCACAGTAATGGTAAATAGTTGTAGGTCCTGGTTGAGGGGGTATGTCTTTTTGTGTTTACCCATAAAACTATCTTTTATTGAGGATAAATCTAATTAGTTTTTTGATTCTTAGTTACCCTTTAAATATGGCTTCCATGATGGAAAGTAGATCAGTAGGGGGGCGGGGGGGGTGTGCGTTGGGTCCCGGGAGTTTTTTGGGGCTGGGTGTAATGGGTATGTGGGGGGGGGGGGTATCACCATTTGTATTTATGCCATGAACACAAACTGTTTTGCAATATCAACAGTTAACCCTTGTCCTGCCACAGTATCGTATATTCCGATCTGTGCAGTGAATGCTCAAACTGCCACAGATCGTGAATATACGATCTGTGGCTTCCCCCTCCCAAAATTTTTCCCCCCTGCTAGGGCCGATCGGGGGCAGATTCAACTGCCCCCTAGCCCCCTCGACCCCCCTCAGTTTGGTGCAAATTCGAGGGGGGGATCAGGAGATACCCTACCTTTTCTGAGTCAGCCGGTCCCACGTGGAGGAAGTGAGGAGGGCTCTCAAGACTGAAAGGGAGACCCGGTGATCACAGACTTCCTCCTTCACCGGGGTCTTCCCATAGAGTGGTGCAAGACTGACTAGACTGACTAGTGGTCTAGTGGATGGTACGCATTTAGATTATGCTGCAGTCCTGGTATAGCAAAAGCTGTCAAGCTGCACTTTTCTATACATTGTGAATGGAACTCAAAGTTCCATTCACAAATGGATTTTTTCTAGTCTTGCTACTTAGCGAAGACTTAGAAAAAAAATGGGGACAGAGATCAAAATTTGGTGATCACTTCTGATCACCAAATTATTGATCTTTGGCAATGAATGAAAAATCACTTCCTGGAAAATGATTTCCGGGAAGTGATTTTTCCGATCGATTCGAATGGGAAACGGGCATTTATGCCCGTATTCCAAGTTCGTATCATTCCCTAAGATGATTTGATGATCATCTTTGGGAATGATCCCCAAAAAAAGGGGAATGCACACAAAAAAAATCTTAAAGTGATACACACACCTTTTTTTTTTTTTTTACCCTAAAACTATAAATAAGCAAAAAACTTTGTCTTCTCCAAGCTTCCAATGTCCCAGTGATATCGGTAAAGTAAACGCGATCATTTATTGTTGGATTTCAAGGGAAACTAAGCCTATTTAGTAGGAAATTTTGCAGAGGTACCAAAAAAAGACCGTATTGATTATTAGGATCAGTAAAGGTGCAAAAACTTGTGTGACTCTCCGTACTAACTGTTTTCCACTAAAAGGGGGAGTGGAGATAGGGTGGGGGGGGTGGTGTGTTGGCGTTTTTAATTTTTTTCTTGTAATTGCAATTGCGCATGGATCCCATTTGAGCTAGTTGGTGGCCCCGTCTCTGTTTGCACCCACCCTATTGCATACCGTTTGATTCAGGAATGTGGAGATTGCCGTTTAGTGGGTTTTTTACTTGCCGAGTGGGTTTAGGTAGGATTTCAACCATTGAGTCCTCTTATTTTATTTTTTCACAAAATCTCCTAAAGCAAGGAGTTCTATGGATAACAGCGCCTGGAATTCTTCATGTATATACGAAAGCATGATACCATCACGTAGCTGAGGTGTGTTAGCTTCCAAAAATATATAGTTTGTGGGGGGAATTTCCAAGTTGATTAGGCTGTTCAAATTACAGAACACTTTGATTTTTTTCTTGTAATTGGACTTGTGCATGCGTCCAATTTGAGCTAGTTGGTGGCCCCGTCTCTGTTTGCACCCACCCTTATGGCATACCGTTTGATGCAGGATATGTGGGAGATTGACATTATAGTGGGTTTTTTGCTTGTCAAAAGGGTTTAGGTAGGATTTCAACCCTTGACATCATCTTATTTTATTTTTCACAAAACCTCGTAAAAACACGGACTTCTTGGATCAGTGGGTCTGGAATTCTTCATGTATGTATGAAAGCATGGCATTGTAACATAGCTGAAGGTGTGTAGATTCCAAAAATATATAGTTTGTGGGGAGAATTTCCATGTTTTCGGGACTGTTTCCTTAGAAAAGTGTAGGCTGTTCAAATTACAGAGCACTTTGATTCTTTCTTGTAATTGCATTTGATGTGCTGATTGCGTCCCATTTGAGCTAGTTGTGTGGCCACGTTCTCTGGTGCATCCACGCATATGGCATAACGTTGATCAGAACATGGGGAGATGATATTTAGTGGGGGATTTTATTTGTGGGGGGCATTTCCAAGTTTTGGGGCTGTTTGAATTACAGAGCATTTGATTTTTTCTGTAATTACACTTGTGCATGTGTCCCATTTGAGCTAGTTGGTGGCCATGTCCCTGTGTATCCACCATATGGCATACCGTTGATTCAGGGCATTTGGAAGATTGTAATTGACAAGTTTTTTTTACATGACATGAAATTTGCCATGATTTTTAACTTTGAATTGTATTTTATACATTTTTCCTGAAAATTGGTAAAAAAGCGAAATTTTACATGAAACTGCGCTCATACCATTGGTGGTATGCATAAAAGAATCACACCATTGTGTAGCTGAAGATGTGTAGATTCCAAATATATAGTTTGGGGGGTATTTCTAATATAGAGGGGTGTTTAGTCTGACAAATCTGAAAAGTTGCTGTAATTGGGCCTGTGTCATTGGCTCATTTGTGGCTAGTGATTCCACGTTTGCGTGTGTAACCATACATAGGGCATACCGTTTGATTCGGGAATTGAAGATGATATTTGGTAACTTTTTTTTACATTACTTGTAATTTTGGCATGATTTCTACCTTCGAGAGTGTTTTTTTCCCAATTTTTTAGAAATCTGCTAAACGTGAACTTCTACGAAGAACTGCGCCCACACCATTGATGGTACGAATGAAACAACTACAGAATTTCGTAGATAAAGGTGTGTGGATTTGAGAAATATATGGTTTGTGGGGGTTGTTTTGTGGGGAAAAATGCAGACTGTTCAAATTCAGATTTGGCTGATATTTTTGCTGTTTCTGAGCCATCGTGCATTGTCTCACTTGTGGCTTTCGCTTCCACGTCCGCGTGTGTAACCACACATATGGCATACCGTTTGATTCAGGACATTTGGGAGATTGATATTTAGTAGCTTTTTTTTACATTCCATGAGGTTTTGGCATGATTTCTACCTTTTGAAGTTGGTTTTTGTTCATTTTTTCAGACAAATGCGAACTTCTATGAAGAACTGCGCCCACACCATTGATGGTATGAATGAACAAACTACAGTGTTACATAGCTGAAGGTGTGTAGATTTCAGGATATATAGTTTGTGGGGTTATTTCTAAGTTACAGGGGGTGTTTTGTGGAAAAAACTGCAGACTGTCAAAATTCGGAATTGGCTAAATATTTTCGCTGTTTCTGAGCCAATCGTGCATTGTCTCACTTTGTGGCTTTTCGCTTCCACGTCCGCGTGTGTAACCACACATATGGCATACCGTTTGATTCAGGACATTGGGAGATTGATATTTAGTAACTTTTTTTTACATTCCATGAGGTTTTGGCATGAATTCTACCTTTGAAGTTGTTTTTTGTTCATTTTTCAGACAATGCCAAACTTCTACGAAGAATTGCGCCCACGCCATTGATGGTTGAATGAACAAACTACAGTGTTACACTAGCTTGTGGTAGTGTGTAGATTTCAGGAATATATAGTTTTGGGGGTTTTCTAAGTTACGGGGGTGTTTTGTGGAAAAAACTGCAGGACTGTCAAATTCGGAATTGGCTAATATTTTTCGCTGTTTCTGAGCCATCGTGCATTGTCTCACTTTGTGGCTTTTCGCTTCCACGTCCGCGGTGTAACCACACATATGGCATACCGTTTGATTCAGGACATTTGGGGATTGATATTTAGTACTTTTTTACATTCCATGAGGTTTTGGCATGAATTTACCTTTGAAGTTGTTTTTTGTTCATTTTTCAGAAAATGCAAACTTCTATGAAGAATTGCGTCCCACGCCATTGATGGTATGAATGAACAAACTACAGTGTTACATAGCTGAAGGTGTGTGTAGATTTCAGGAATATATAGTTTGTGGGGGTTATTTCTAAGTTACGGGGGTGTTTTGTTGAAAAAACTGCAGACTGTCCAAATTCGGAGTTGGCTAAATATTTTTGCCGTTTCGACGCATCGTGCATTGTCTCACTTTGTGGCTTTTCGCTTCCACGTCCGCGTGTGTACCACACATATGGCATACCGTTTGATTCAGGACATTGGAGATTGATATTTGGTAACTTTTTTTACATTCCATGGTGTTTGTGGCATGATTTCTACCTTTTGAATGTGGTTTGATGTTCATTTTTTTGAAAATCTGGTAAAAGTGCAAACTTCTCGAAGAACTGCGCCCACCACCATTGATGGTATCAATGAACGAACTACAGCGTACATAGCTGATGGTGTGTAGATTTCAGGAATATATAGTTTGTGGGGGGTATTTTCTGAGTTGGGGGGTGATTTTTGGAAAAACTGCAGACGTTCAATACAAAACTGGCTAATTTTTTTTTTGCTGCTACTGACATTTGGCATCTGGTCACGCTCTGGAGTTGTTGGAGCCATGTCTCTGGGTACACCCATGAATGTGGCATACCCGTTTTATTCGGGAGGGGTTAGTTGATATTTGAGATGCGTTTGAACTTTCCTCCACAGTTTTTAGCTGAAATTCGCATTTCGATTTGTTGTTCTCTGATTTTACACGTTGAGGAAAAAAGGAAAAATGTGAGAAAACACTTACAATTGGAGAAGAGCTGGTCCGGTATCTGCATTTTGATCAAAACTTACCTCACTCATAAAATCCTGCGGGTGTGTAGTTTCTAAAAATATTCACTTGTGGGGATATTTTAGTTAATTTGGTAGATATTCTATGTTAACTGTCAGTAGTGGTTATACATTTTAATTTGGTGTATATTCTTGAAGGTGCAGTTTTAGTTTGGGGAGTCTTCTGTACCGGAAAGTGGGGTACCTACATATATCTGGTATCGTTGTACTGGGAGTATCAGAGCTTTAGAAACAGTAAGATTTGTGTGTAACTTAAGATAACTATAAAAAAATGGGAAAAATCCATGAAAATTTGCAAATTTTTCATTTTTTTACATATTTACCCATAATTCCAGTAAATTTCCAGAAAAGTTACAAAATACTGTTACCATGTTAAGTACACTTTGTGCTGAAAAAAAACAATGTAAATATTCCTGATTACTGCAAGGTTTCCTACTGTAAAATTAGTCTAAAGCGATTGAGGGCAAAATCATGAAAATTCTTCTGGCAGTTAACGCAAAAAAAATGAAAATCTCCTGGCAGTGAAAGGGTTAAGGATTGTTACCATTATAGTCTATGGGAAAAAATGTCGGAAATTCGCCGATAACGCCGTAAAGCTTCCGCGGATTCCTTAGCTAGAAGTTAGCACACTTCTCCTATATGCCCGCCACGTCTGTACCGATTTCATGTCTCTAGCTCAAAAAACTGTGGGAGGAGATACGGTCCAAAAAAGCGGAAGAATAAAACGGAAGAAAAAGAGAAGAAATAGAAAGAACAGTAATTTTGGCGCTTTTTCAAGCCAAATTAATTACTGTTAGGAACATTGTAATGTGTACTCTGGGAAAAGGAACATAACTGGACCCAAAATGTGTTTATTATAATGTGAATATACAGAAATAAAAAATGCTCCACTTTCCAAATTTTTTGTAGATAAAATGTTGTGCTTTTGTGTTGTAGGCAGACAACCTTTTGAAGAAACTACAAGACAAATTTCAAGCTCTGTCTGACCAGCTTACACAGAGAAATATCCTTTTACGTGATAATGCATATATTTTATATATAAACATCAAAGAGGGCAGCAGCACTCAGCAATAAACTTTTATAGTGTGCAAAACTGTATATACCAAAGTATAAATTATATGTCCAACATACAGCAGCACTTAGGGCTAGGCCCCACTTATGCGTTTTTTAAGCATTTGCGCACGCGTTTTGCGCTCGTGAAAGCGCATGCGATTTGGTTATAATGGAAATCGCGGAAATGCAAAAATCCCTGCGGTTGTGCATACGTTTCTGTTTTGGTAACGCATGCGTTCACCATTTTTAGTGCAGTAATGCATGCGTTGCCATAACGGTAAACGGCAAAATCACACGCGCAGCATTTGCGCATGCATTTTCCCGATCATTGGAATCGCAGCAACGCACCGAAAACGCACGTTTTCTGGTGCGATTAGGCATGCGTTTTTTCGTTACATATAGAAATACGAATGTGATTGAGATTTAAAATGCAGAATGCAAATCGCATGCGTTTTTCTATATGTAACGGGAAAACCACATGCGCAAACGCAACGAAATCGCACATGAAATTGCATGCGATTCCGTGTGCGGTTGCATTTGTGTTGCAGTGTGGCCGTGCCCTAAATCTGTTTCCTATTATTCACAGGGAGGTGAGAATGCTTATTAACGCCTGGGAAACAGTGCAATACTTACCTTACCGGCACTCCAATAACCTACTCAGCTGGCAGACATGCTGTCCTGATCTATCTTTTGTATTGGCGCGCATGTGCCAAAGATAGACACTCGGTCGGGACAGGGTACCTGGACAGCTGAAAAGGGGCCAAGTGGAGCGCCGGTAAGGTAAGTGTTGTAGTGTTCCCTGGGCGTTCTTTTATTTACAGGGAGGTTTGAATAAGTGTTCTCACCTCCCTGTGATTAATAGAAACAGATTTATGTACTTAAAGTACAAAAAAACTGTTTATTTTCCCTTTAAATATATGTACACAGGAAATAGGTACACAAATAGAATCATTAACATTTGAATCAAAGAGAAGCAATCAACAGTGTTATACAGTGTCCCCCTGTGGTAGACTGGGAAAGCACACTCTACTTAGTTATAAATTCACTTATAAATCACAGCCACGATTTAACCCCTCCCTATCTGTGGAGTCACCACACCTCTCCCTGTTTGAGAAACATTTGCCTGTCTGCCCCATTTTTTGGACTGAGCTTAACATGCTCAAGTATAGTAAACCTGAACTGATCATTTCCATGTCCCTTATCCTATTCTTAGGCACAAGAAGATGCACACACACATTATTCAACTGTATGGAGGATTTGTCATCTGTGATTTTAACTTTTAGATTGTTTCACCTACATAGATTAGCCCGCAAAGACAAGCCAAGACATAAATCACATATCGGGACTCGCATGTTTGGTGCCCCCAAATCTCAAATTCTTGGCCTGTGGTAAAATGTACAAAAATATTGCCCTTCATCACTTTGCACAAACTATACAATTCATTGAGGCATGCGCAGGAGAGTCCTCCCCCCCCCTCCTCCTCCCCCCCCTCCCTCCCGTTTTCTTCTCCTCCCCTAGTGCAAAACCCCAAGTATTATTTATATATATTGATCCCCCAGCCCAACCGCCGTAACATAATTCATAGAAAGTGCCCAGATAGTTACTTACCTTCCCTCTATCCTCCGGCGTTCTGAGCAGCCGGCAGCCGCGTCCCTGATTGGCTGCCTCTCAGACAATCAGGGACACGGCTGCCGGTCCCGCCCTCTGCTTGCATTTCCGTGCAAGCAGAGGGCCTGGAGAGTGCAGAGGATAGAGGGAAGGTAAGTACATATCGGGGCACATTCTAAGAATTTTATTACGGCAGATGGGGCAGGGGGATCAATATGTATAATATATTAAAAGTTCAAAAAAGGGCTGGACATGCCCTTTACAGGGTATGTCCACCCTTAAAAATTTTTTTTTACCGGACATTGCCCCTGTCCCCCCAGCCCCAACCGCTATGTTAGTAATCTCAGAAAATGCCCAAAACTTTACTTACCTTCCCTCTTGCCTCCACCGTGCTGCCGGCCCTCTGCTTGCGAGAAAATGCAAGCAGAGGGGCGGGACCGGCAGTCGCGTCTGTGATTGGCTGAGCGGCAGCCAATCACGGACGCGGCTGCCGGGAGTTCAGTGCGGCAGAGGCAAGAGGGAAGGTAAGTAATGTTCTGGGCATTTTCTGAGATTACATCTATAGAGGTTGGGGCTGGGGGGACAGGGGCAATGTCTGGTGAAATAGTTTTAGGTGGTAGGAGGAGGGAATCCTAATCGGGAGAGGGAGAAGGGCTGCAGTACGCATGCCAAATTTCTCCCGGAGGCCAGGTAGGAGGCAGAGTCCTATATGGACTCTGCTATCCTCCTGGTGGGCAGTTTTTGGGACTTGGGGGGGTAACTACAGGAGAACCATATGGAGCTGGATGTGAGGTAAGGATTAAACTACACTACACAATGGGGCCAGTAGTGGGGGGGGATTATAGTTTTGGGGTGGACATGCCCTTTAAACCTATCTTCCATTCTAGATCTCCCCCGAGTCACTCACCTCCTTACAAAACCATGCTATATTTACTTTGGATAAAAATGTGGGTAGATTATTTTGGAAACCCCTCCACCTGTAGTAAACTCACAACTACATATAGTTAAAGGGCATGTCCACCCCCAAAACTATTATCTCCCAACTACTGGCCCCACCATGTAGTGTAGTTTAATCCTTACCTCACATCCCAACTCCATCTGGTTCTCCTGTAGTCCCCCCCAAAGTTCCAAAAACTGCCCACCAGGAGGCTAGCAGGTCCATATGGACACTGCCTGCTAGCTGGCCTCAGGTAGATTTTTGCATGCGTACTGCAGCCCTTCTCCCCCCCTCCCTCCCCTCCCTCTCCCTCTCCCTCCGTTCTACTATCCCTCCCCCTAGCTCATATCCCCCTTAATATTGTGCTCCCCATGTCCCCAGCCCAACCGCATGTTTTTTTTTTTAAAAAGCTCCCCAAACTCTTACTTACCTCTCCGCTTTCCTCCGCTGCATTGAATGACCGGCAGCCGCGTCCGTGATTGCTGCCGCTCAGCCAATCCAGACGCGACTGCCGGTCCCGCCCCTCTGCTTGCATTCTCGCAAGCAGAGGGCCGGCAGTGCGGCGGAGGATCGAGGGGAGGTAAGTAAGGTTTGGGGGGCTTTTAAAAAAAAAAACATGCGGTTGGGGCTGGGGGATATGGGGACATAATATTAAAAGTGTAATTTAGGGGTGGACATAGCCTTTAATGAAAATTCTGTCAAAATGATTTTGTCCTTTGATGGGTACAGCTATGCAGAAAATATCACAAAAACATTGCAAGCTTCTAGTATGAAAAGATACACAATAGCTACATTTAAATGTATTTTGCTTTTACAAGGCCTCCTCAGCAGAGGCATCACAGAAACAGCCCCCTTTCATGTTTTCCCCATCTATTTAGGCGCAATTATTTAGGAATTCCATATATGAGCAGAAATTAACATTAGTGATAATATGCCATATGTAAAGGCTGATTCAGCAGAAGTTTATTTAAAGTCTATCGTCTTGGCATTTGGCTTGCAGAAGGAGAAGATTCTACAAAGCAGTTAACATTGTTTACTAAATATTTTCCTTAATTATTAACTGGAAGAAATGGGCTCCAATATAGATGAACTGCAGAAGGATGTAAGTGATTTGATGACACAAGCTGGCATAGAAAATGCTGATGAAGTGATGGTGAGAATGTTTTCATAATTACTTTTAAAGTATATTTTTGTATATTTAGGTCAATAGTCAGAAATATCATAGAGGACAAGCTGCAGAATGACAAAAGCAGCCTAAGGTTGATATCCGTTGCCCAAAAACTTGTAATCAACTACTTGTTGGGGGGAAAAATGCTTTGTCTATTTGGATATCTATGATTACTGACTGCTCTAGTCATGTCCCCTATTCTTGGCATCACTGATTTCTACCCATACCTACAGAACAAGAACCGTCAAATGAATTGTTTAATTATTGGTTACATAAAACCTTAAAGGGTATCTCCACTGAGGAAAAAGCATTTTTTTTGTACACCATCCCCCAACCCTCCCCCTACCTTTTCCCCACAGAATTCCCCTTCGTTTGATTGCAGCAGCATGGGAAAGTTGTGCAGGTTCCTGGGGGGTTGCTTTCCCTGTGCTGGGAGTGCTGTCACTCAATGTGCATCATCATGGTAGCAGACACGCCCACTTGGCTGCAGTAAGAAATCCTTTCCTCCCTGACTCTTTAAATTCATTTTTACAGCTGATCAAGGGAGGGAAAGTGAAAACCCTCTTCCCACACTACTGTAACAAAGGCAGGGGGAACTTGTGTTGTTTTTAATAAAGATTTTTTTGTGTCTAACTCTGTGAAGGGTGGTTGAAAAAGTGATATAAGATTGATTTCATGGGGGATGCTGGGAATTTGAGGCAATCTGGTATGGGAGGGGGTGGGAGAGAGAAAAATGTAGTACCTGATTACTCCTGCATTAATTAGTGAAGTCAGCAAGCTGCTGTGGTGGTCATGTGATTACTCCTCCATTAATTAGTGAAGTCAGCAAGCTGCTGTGATGGTCATGTGATTAGGTGTGTGTATGTCAGACAGCAGCCCGACGGATCCTCTCACGTTCTGCACATGCGCGTCAAGGCATTTCCCAAGCAGGCTGTCACCGAAAGTGGGCAGACCTGCACCATCCACAGCATTGTGGGAGAAACTCATTATGAGGATTTCTTCTAAACTACTGCTCAAAGACACAGGATACTGCAGGTACATATCCACCTTACACATATCTATCCTTACAACCCAGGTGACTTTTATCAGTGGAGATACCATTTAAAGGGTATCTATACTCTAAAAAAGTAAATTTTCAAAAAAGATCCCACTACATCAATTTTTTCCCCGGATTTTAAATCTGAGCTGTAGATCCTGAGAAATCATCATTTTGATCACAGCATTTACAGGGACAGACCTGTCACTCCAGGAGCAGACATTGTAATATGTGACCCATTAATGACCTCTTACTAGGATCTTTAGCTGTCTGACAGCACACTTTCTGCAAAAATTATGAGAAAAGAAATAAAGGGGAGGGAGGGGGAGATGTTTAAGCAGAGCAGTGTCCATGGTGAGGCTGTGCAGAACTTATATAAGTGTTGCAGACACTACAAGAAGGCAGTGAGTAAGGGAGGGTGGGGGCAATATCATTAATAATTTAATGACAAAGCAATCACAAATAAATATGTGAGTACCACCATTTTACTTATCTCAAATTGTTGTTTCAGATAATGTAAAGTTGTTTTAGTCAGTATAGTGACCCTTTAAACCCTTAAAAAATTATACTGAATACTGGTAATGGCAAGTTCATTGAATAGCTTTAAAAAAGGCCTGGATAAGTTTCTAAAACTAAAAAATATTGAGAATTACTGGTATTAATGCATATAGATCTGGTTGATCCAGGGATACTTTCCGATTGCCGTTTGGAGTCAGGAAGGAATATTTTCCCCCTTTTAGCTGGTTTTTTTTTGCCTTCCTCTGGATCACCTGTTCGTATGGGGGTTAAAAAAAAAAAAGAGGGGGAATAGGTTGGACTTGATGGATGTATGTCTTTATTCAACCTTAATTACTATGTTACTATGAATAAATAAATAATTTCTTCGTTACAATTGTTCTCAGGAGGGCATGGGGCTGATTTTATATTACGTTCAATAGACTTTCATTAAATGTTTTTCAACCACTGCTTTAAGGGATAAAAAAAAAGAATTTAGTGTTTTTTTATGATATTATTTTACACGGATGGGTTATGCTTTATGCAGCCTGCCAAACTGTCCAGTTTTACTGGTCTATCCAGGACTACAAAGCCTTGCACTTCAATAGGAGTTGCCCATTGATGTACAAAGTGTGTTTCACTTCCCTCAGGGTCAAAGTTGATGGGTATGCTTTCTGTTAAAAATAACTTATAAAAACATTACTGGCTTACACAAAAATGTTTGTTTTTTTTATGCTACTAATCAAAATATTTTTCCCTTTTCTTATTCCAGCACTGAAAAAGGACAATCTAGACAGAAAAAACAGCCTACCAATGTTTGTACATTAATTTAAACTATCTTTTATTGTTTTGTTTTTTATTGTTTTTAAATTAAAACGTTATACTTTTAATTAACAATGGTTGTAAGATACATCTTTTGCTATAATACTATATTATTTTTCATGTAAAGGACAACTATACTGAGATTTTTGAACTGTATTTACCTGTAATATGTCACTGCCTGAGTTGCTAACCCTTCTCTCCCATTGGCTGGGAGGAGGGTCAATAGACCGTGACGAAGCTATGAAACAAAAGGTTTATCAAGATAAAGAGATTTAATCTACATACAGACATGTGAATGTGGTTCATGAATAAGCTTGTTTATAGACGGTCTGGTGTCATGGATTATCTGGTAAGTTGGATCTTCAGGGATCACTGTCCGATTCTCAGCCGAAACAGACTTTTTTTGCGCCTTCCCACGATTGCATCTCTGTATGTAGCTTTAGTTTAAGGAAAGGAATGAATACCGATATATCACTTTAAAGGACAACTATACTCACCTCACCCTCGCTCCTCTTCCTCCATAGCTGCATAGTACCCAGGGTGAGGACCTAAAATCGCTAAGTCCTCACCCTGGGTACTTTGCCTAACTCCTGCACTACTTACCGCAAATCTGCTTCGCCGATCGCTCCATTCCTCCGCTCTTCCTGCTTCACTGACAGATCGCGAGGCAGCCAATAGGAAGATACGCTCTGCAAGGAGGCGTGTCTTCCAATTGGCTGCCTCGCGACTGTCACTGACAGTAGAAGAGAGGTGGAACAGTGTGGATCGGCGAAGCAGATTTGCGGTAAGTAGTGCAGGAGTTAGGGAAAGTACCCAGGGTTAGGACTTAGCGATTTTAGGTCCTCACCCTGGGTACTATGCTGCAGTGGATCGGGGAAAAGGTGAGTATAATTGTCCTTTAACACAGTTTTAGACTCTTGGATAAACAATATGTAAAGCAAATCATGGCATAGAAGCAACAATTAATTGGTTATAGCCTAACTTTGTACTAAGGGTATTACCCTAAAAATATGATGTATGAAAAACATGAACAGTAAAAAATATGACTTGCAGACTTCAAGGTAAATATCTTCTTTCAGGAGTGCAAGTGAAACCTTTGTTAGGGTGTGAACGTGCTATTTATGGATAAAGGGCAACATTTTAGTAAAGTTGGGTACACACTTCATCAACTGGACTTAAAGGGTATCTCCACTGATAAAAGTCACCCGGGTTGTAAGGATAGATATGTGTAAGGTGGAAATGTACCTGCAGTATCCTGTGTGTTTGAGCAGTAGTTTAAGAAATCTAATGAGTTTCTCCCAGAACGCTGTGGAAGGTGCAGGTCCGCCCACTTTCAGTGACAGCCTGCTTGGCGTGCACACACACACCACTGAACAATGGAGGAATAATCACATGACCATCACAGCAGCTTGCTGACTTCACTAATTAATGGAGGAGTAATCAGGTACTACCTTTTTCTCTCTCCCACCCCCTCCCATACCAGATTGCCTCATATTCCCAGCATCCCCCATGAAATCAATCTTAGATCACTTTTTCAACCACCCATCACAGAGTTAGACACAAAAAAATCTTTATTAAAAACAACACAAGTTCCCCCTGCCTTTGTTATAGTAGTGTGGGAAAAGGGTTTTCACTTTTCCTCCCCTGTCTCTCTCTGCATGATCAGCTGTAAAAATGAGGAAAGGATTTCTTACTGCAGCCAAGTTGGTGTGTCTGCTACCATGATGAGGCACATTGAGTGACAGCACTCCCAGCACAGGGGAAGACACACCACCAGGAACCTGCACAACTTTCCCATGCTGCTGCAATCAAACGAAGGGGAATTCTGGGGGTAAAAAGGTAGGGGGAGGGTTGGGGTATGGTGTACTTTAAAATAAAGTAAAAAAAAAAGAAAAAAATGCTTTTTCCTCAGTGGAGATACCCTATAAGTCTGCATGTCTTGTAACCTGACATATTTTTTATTATTCTGCTTGTGCTATGCCAACGTGTTTAACAAAGAAATGAAAGGGGAAAAAAATTCATTGTAGTGTTTTACTTACCAATCTTACCAATGTGTTTTAAAGCCGGAGACTGTTCAAGAAAATTGTTGTGAACCTGCTTATGAAACTAGTTTATAACTGGAGCTGATACAAAAATGCTAGTTACAGCTAAACGAGACTCCCCACCCCGTCCCATAATAGCTAACCAGAGTGCAATGGAGACCTTGCTCTGTAAATAGTTACTTGATTTTAGGTTGGCCCTGGGAAGGTGAATACTAAACAAGGGGTGGAGCATGTTGAGGCCAACCTTGGTTGTATTTTGGCTTGGAGTGTAATGTGGCTGTTGGGGGTGGAGGTTGTGGTCCCAAAAATCAAAATTGGCAGGGTAGGATATCTGTACAGGAGCTAAAAAACAAAATGGCATGGTTTTATTATTAATAAAAAAGAAATGCAAATCCTATGTGACGCCCCGGATTCCTTCAGCCCAGATACCCTTATCTAACACACCCCGCTTCACCAATAGACAAGCCCCCACTGTGCTCCCAGAGGTCGGAGCACAGTGGGTCAATCAGCGAGGCAGGGTACAGAAGGGTTCAGCAAAATAGAGATCAGAGTCAGGCAAGAGGTCAGGACAGAAGGCATGCCTGCGCATGCGAACACTGAGAGCGAGTACCAGGTTAGCAGCGACTGACATCCTATTAAAACTTGTTCCACCTTTCATGTTAAATTACTATCTATACAAAAAAAGTCTAAAAGAAATCCTGGTGGCATTAGTGTGCACAGTATTACTGAAATGGTAGCCTCTTATAGTTGCACAAAACCAAACATTTTTATTGGATTTGGCACACTCTGTAATATATGGGACATTATAGAACACCATTATTAAAGATATTTACATATGGGCAGAGATGTTTGGACTTGCGTTAGGGGAGGGGATATTTATGTGGGTACGTGTAGTCTTTATAAATACTATTACTTAAGATAATTATTTGGCTTGTGTTTGTATAACTGAATTAGTATACTGTTATAGATGCACAATACTTTATTGTACTTGTGCAGCCTCTGTAATTTATGGGTCATTTTATTATACCATTATAAAGATATATTCGTATGGGCAAAGACATTTAGACACTTGTGAGAGAGGCATAGGGATATTTATGTAGGTATTAGTACAGTCTTTATAAATGATTGCTTGTATTAATGACTGAAACCCTGAAGCCAGTTAATTTTTTTACTACTGGCATGTGATTTAAACAAAATTACATAATTGGAGCAATCTAATAGAACTTTTAAGTTTCCTATCATTTTAATTGGTTAAAACTGATACAGTGGTTTCCACATATTGGCTATTTAAAATAGGGGCAGCAGGTCAGAAAGTACATTTACAAATGTATATATATTGTTGTAGCTGATATAACTCACTACTATACTTTATATGCCCCTATTTATCCTTATATACATAATCATACATACGCTTCTTTCCTATAACTAATTATAGCCCCCATTTCATAAGCTCCTAAATAAGCAATCTCCTATAAAAACATAAAAATTATTTTATAGAATAGAAAGGATAATATTGTTTATTTTATTCTACCTTTAAAGGCAAACTGTCATCTCCAAACAAGTTGATTTTAAATGAATGGCCTGGTTCCTACTTTAAAACGAGCCATCAACAACTGTACAGCCCAAGATATAAAGAAATCAGATAAATCATAAAGTTAGGGGGTGGGAGGTTCTGAATCTGCGGTAGGAAATACTACTTCCTCTTCTAATCTGCGGTTGGCACATGCTCAGTGCAGGAGAAAGCAGGAGGAGATCGAGTGACAGTGACTGAAGTGTTGGAGGGTGGTTGGGAGAACATCACAGCCCACAGCAGGTGTGTAAAGTGTAAAAATTATGCTTCTTTTTAATGCCTCCCACTTGCTGGCCTCTTCCCTTGCAGCCCCCTTGGCCCTCCCACTCGCAGGCCCCATAACCCTCCCACTCGGGGGTCCTGAGGCCCCAACCAATTGTGGGTCCTGTGCCCCCCCTCGTGGGGCCCCTCCCTTACTTGCACCTCAGACCAATAACCCCCTACAGAAAATTGGAAAAACAGCCTTTTCAGGCAGATAAAGAATCAAAGTTTAAAACTGCTGAATCTTTCTCTGCCTGAAATGGCTGTTTTTAAACAGTTTTCCATAGGGGGGGTATTGGTCTCTGGTGCAAATTGGGAGTGACCATGCGGACCCCATGAGGAGGAGGGCCAAAGGACCTGCAAGTAAGTGGGCCAACAGGGTGCTGCTACCATATCACACATAAAAATTTAAATATCTTTAATACTACGTAAAAAAAATAATGAAAGTGCAAAAATACCCAGGAAAGCAATTCCTGTCAATTTAGCTAAAGTCATTTTTGGACCTGACTAACCCATTAAAGGATACCTCCACTGGTATTGGTATTTAGTTTTATGGAAGAACGGGAGGTAAAGGAGCTGTGTCTTACCTCCCGTTCTTCAATAAAACGTTCAGGGGCCAAAAACGAAGGTAAGGTAGCCCAATAAGACTTAACCATTCCACACCGCCCCTTCAAAAAACTCCTTGAGCCTGCAACTGTCCTGGTTCCCCATGACCATTTGAAGAGGCATATGCATGGGAAAGCCAAGTCAAATGTTGGATCTCATGTCAGCGATCAAGGCCTTGAGACAGAGGGGGGGTGTTAACTTTGCCAAAAAAAAAAACCCAGGATAGTTCAAAAGTACTGCATACTTTAGGTGGACAATGTCTTTAGTTGTGCACATGTGCTTTAAATGGTTAGTACAACAATTGTTAGTATGGGCAGCAGCCATACTAAATAGGTGAATTAATATGCTTCATTAGACAATAGGAAGATAAGCATGAAGCTAATAAATTAACATTAGCACTGTGTTTCCTTGTCATTTTCTGTGTTTCATACCTGTCCCTAAACTAGTAACACTTGCTTTTCAGGTCTGCATCTTGGCTTCCATTATTTAAATCCCCTTACAGACTGAAATCCCTTGCACTTTCTATAGATCTAAAGGTACTAGTACTGGTGATTAGGGGTGGACTGGCCTGGTAAACTAAGGGGCAAATGCCCCCCAGTTTGTTGAAATGCACACGCGCAACACATCACTGCTCTACTATTAATCTCAAATATTGTTGAAAACAGCACTGCTCACCCCTCTGAAGACAGGCCAGTACTGCTACTGCAGTCTGACAGGACTGGGCAAGGGGGCCATCTTATATGTTCTAGTCTATGTGGATGGGGCAAGGGGGCATCTTATAGTCATCACCTTTCAGTGATGACAAAACTGTTTGACCCCCTGCTGCATTTTTGTCTGAGCGTACTTGGTTTGCATGATACTCACACTGTTCATTACAAGCACAAAAGAAGGAAATCTGTATTATCCAATAAAAAAGAAGGAAATCTGTATTATCCAATAATTGAGTGTGGTGTCTGATGATGAAAACTTAATTGGCCCATCTCCATGATCGGACATATTGGAAAAACATGATCAGAGCAAAATTATTGGACCGATCACTCTAATTATATTGTTTATATGGCCTGTCTTACAGTTATTTTCTAACTAGAATAGGTTGGGGTGGTAATGTAGTGTGAAAGCACATTCTGTAGCTTCCCATGCGCATTATCAGGGAGATTCAATAAAAGTTCTTAACGTTTAAAATGGTGCTAATTTTGCCCCAACCAATCAGATCTTAATTAACATTTGAAAGCGAACATCTGATTGGTTGGGGCAAATTTTACACCATTTTAAATGATAAGAACTTTTATTAAATAACCCTGTATGTGTAGAGAGGATGTTTTTAACACTGATTACTTCAAGAACTGTCAAAGGCTCTCTGAAAACCGAGAGCTACTTTAAGGCTGGTGTACAAAAACAACTCATCATCCACACTTCAACTGGGAACTGAATAATTGCTTTATGAATGGAAGAATTATAACCAAAATCTATACTTACTTTCCCCACCCCCCAACCCCCCCAGGATCATTATACTTATCTATCCATGGTCCCTGAGGGAAGGTCGAAATAATCGGTTTTACCTCCCTGTGAATTATGGTTTCCCCTGACAATAACCTGAAAAGATTAGTTTAGTGTCCCTTTAATATTGCATAAATGCCACTTTTTTGCGAAAATTTACAACCAGCCTCAAAACTAGTATTAAACTTTTGCACACTATCAGGCTACTTATGGAGATATGCAATTGCTGTAATAAATCCGTGCATACAGTGCTGTAGCAATTGTGGATCTCGTGAATGAGGCTGAATGTTTTATTTGATGACGTGTTAAGGAAAAAAATGTTTAATAAAACAATCTTTCAGTGAAAGGCAAAACTAAGACTTACATATTGTGTTTGCTTGCATTATTTATTTTCTTTATAACAATTCTAGCCATTTAAAATTGCATCAGAAATAAGAACTCATGGTGCTGCCACTAAATCTATAACGAGTTGACCTTTTAATATAGCAGATGCATTTGCTACAAGTATTTCTGCCACTTTTCTCCTTGCATGTTCAGTGGCATTTCCAAGATGTGGTGTGATAATGACATTCTTCATTGTCAACAATGGGTGGTTTCTAAAGGTAAAACAAAGAATGTTACATGAAAATATCATGTCTGCATATTAGTGCTGCATAGAAGGTCAATTTCAGAGTAGAAAACCGTCCTCTGTCCTTTCTTTTTTTCCGAAAATTCGGGAAGATCCAATTCTGTACGCCGCGTTACTTACCTTAGCCCAATCCCGCGATACAATAACTGACGTAAAACGAGATTAGCGGGATCGGGCTAAGGTAAGAGCGTGGATTTAACGCCTCCCACACAGTACCGTTAAGTGTCGCGCTACTATGTAGCGCAAAACTTAACGGTAGGGGTTTTGCATCTATAGCACGGCGCTATTTCCAAAAACATTTGGAAATGGCGCAGTGCTCTAAAATCCATCTAAGACCCACGTTAACCCGAAATTTCTTCTTATTTTCTCCTTTCTACTGGCTGTTTCCCTTAGGGTCATTAAACACGTCAAAACTCTTCAGTAAAGCACAGCTTGGATAACCCTCTGTTACATTGTCAGAACTCTGCTGCCAGTCTATACACAGCCTACCAAATCAATTCACTTTGTTTGATCTCACCTTTTCTCTAGACTGTACTCACATTGACAGGACCCTCTTTCATATTGTATTATTATACTGAAATATTGGCTGTCTTGCTTAGGACCATACACATGCGATTTTCACAGCATGTGTGCCGACAGATCACATTCGTATCTGTCTGGCACACATGCTGTGGGGACCGCACACATGGACCCGACCGATCCCCATATGCAGTATAGGGATCGTTCGGCTGTGCAGCCATACTCAATACGATTGGATTGGCTCTCTTTACTTAAAGAGAGACGATAGTGGGCAACAAAAAAATTCCTTTGTTCCTGACTGACTGTAATGCCGACAGGCAGCACTATGATCGGTCAGGAAGAGCCCCTACACACTGACGATAATGGGTAAATCCAGTCGTTCCCCAGCAGGATTTACCCATTATCATGAGAGTGTATGGCTGCACAACTTATATGTGCTGCACAACTTATTTAAATGGAATTATATGCACTACCCTTGTTTACACTATGTATGGTGCCATGGAAGATGTTGGCCATATATGATTTAATCGCAATAATTAGAAAAGTGATCCCGTGCTGTGTTAGATACAAGGTCCTAATTAAGAATAATAAGTAATAAATATATAAATCTATAACCTCTATACCTTTATTAATAACACATACTTAATACCATACCCCCATAATACATACAGAATTCCCTTTAATAAAAATAATAAAAACCTATACTTGCCAGCAAGTGAATAACTATAGAGCAGAGGGATCCCTGATGATGGCTGATTGGCCGAAATGCATAGGACATGTCTCCGGATACTCCTTCCAATAACCACGTGGTGTAAACTAAGACAGTAGTGAACGGAGTAGTGAACGGATGATAAGCAGGCCGAGATCCCGACAAAAGCTATTTACGGGAACCCAGACACATAGCGAGATACTCTGCCCAGGCCATCTGGTAACTATTCTTTATGTATGTATGTATATGTTTATTAATATAGCGCCACTTGGGGATGCAGCGCTGTACAGTAATAAAATACAATAAAGTCATACAAGTGGGATAAATACATATATAGTTTAGTACATAAATATATCATTTATATAAATAGAAGTGCTAGGGTTCTGCCACAAGAGGTAATGAGGTCCCTGCCCCGTAGAGCTTAAAATCTAGTTAGGTGGGTAACACAGATACAATGGAATGCTGGAGTGAGACGTATGCAGTGCAAATAAAACAATCAAATACTGTTCTGGTTACCAGATAGGTAGGACGTAAGGCTAGATTTAAACCTGCTTATTGAGGTTTCTTGGCGTAGAGAGGGGGAATAGAATTCCAGAGGATGGGAGCCACAAGAGAGAAAAGTTTAAGGCGAGAGTAAGCAGTACGAGTGGGGGGTCTGTACAGGAGCTGGTTCTGCGATGAGCGGAGGTAATGGGCAGGAACATATGGGGAGACTAGAGAGGAAATATGAGGATGAGCAGCAGAGCGAAGGGATTTAAATGTTAGGAGAAGGATTTTGTATGTAATGCGCTGTTTAACGGGGAGCCAGGTTGTTGTCCTTTACAGAGGAGATTTGGGATCCGGTTTATTAGAGAGCAAAACAATACGGGTGGCAGAGTTAAGTATAGACTGAAGGGGAGAGAGGTGGGAAGCAAGAAGACCAGAAAGAAGTAGGTTGCAATAGTCCGGGCGCGATAGGATGAGAGCATGCATAAGCATAGCGGTGGTTGGGAGAGAAAGGAACCTGCGGGTTTTGGCTATATTGTGAAGGAAGAAGCGGCAGGTTTTCGTAACATAGCTAATGTGGTTTAGGCAGCATGCAGATTGGATAGGGGAAATGGGGGTATTCTCAACAGAGATCGAGAAAGATGGTACAGGACCAGGTTTAGGTGGAAAAAAGATCAGTTCAGTTTTAGAAACATTAAAGAGACATCCAGGAGGAGATGGCAAGGAGGCAGTTGGAGAAACGAGATTGGAATTCTGGAGTTAGCGTAGGGGTGAACAAGTAGATTTGTGTATCGTCTGCATATAAATGATATTTGAAGCCAAAAGAGGTAATAACATCTCCCAAGGAAATAGTGTAGAGGAAGAACAATAAGCGTCCAAGAACAGACCCCTGCGGGACCCCCACACCAAGAGAAACCGGAGAATAGGTATTGCTAACATAAGATACAAAGTTCTGTCAGAGAGATAGGTTAGAAAACAGGATGCCACTTCATTTCGATTGCCCAAAGAGTGAAGTTTACTAGGCACTTAATCTGAGCAATTACACCAGCCGCAGTGGTACGCACGCTGAGTACATAAGAGCCTGCACAGCTATTGTTCACGCACCTAACACTGAAGGAATCAGGTGCCTTATGTGATAATTTGACTTATATTTCCAATTGTAGTGTAAGATAGGAGACCTGGATACTCCTTGTTACTTGCAGAGAACTTAACAATTAGGTTTTCTGTTACTATTATCCAAGGGAGTAACTTTATTACATCCTACTTAAGACTGAGACTGCTTTTTACGCTCACTTCAGCTGCAAGTCTTATTGAGTTGTCATTGTACAGAGACTATGTATCTATTTATTCATTAGGGTTACTGACTGTTATTTTTAGCTTATTTTTAAGAGGGTATTTTAGATTTACCGTGTTTGTTGAGCTCTATAGTTATTCATTTGCCGGCAAGTATAGGTTTATATTATTTTTATTAAAGGGAATTCTGTAAGGTATTTTGGGGGGTATGGTATTAAGTATGTGTTATTAATAAAGGTATAGAGATTATAGATTTATATGTTTATTACTTATTATTCTTAATTAGGACCTTGTATCTAACACAGCACAGGATCACTTTTCTTCTTTGGTATTTATTCGTTTCTAGGCAGATTCTTCCTCTAGGTCTGCTATCCGAGCGCTCATAGTATTGCACTTTACTCACAATTGGGACTATTGTTATTCTACTATTTTATTATTCTACTATTGTGTATTGTCTTATTAATATTTATTATATCCCAGCGTGGCAGGGTCTGTGTTATTGGAGTCCCCAGCTCCCACACATACTGATATATCTATCTACAGGTGTGTGGGAGCAGGATTACCCAATATGCAAATTGGTTAATCGCAATAATAATAATAGCTAATAATAATAATATTGTTCACCTATGTGCTTACATGTTTTGGGGATTATAGACTTATTGTCTCAATATACAAATGTTTTGATTCAATTGATCTGAAATGATTTATTTACAGTAGCATAAAAGCAATATTCCATACCTGGGAAGTGGCTCCGGATATGTGACATCCAAAGCAGCAGCCTTGATTGTTTTATTTTTTAGGGCTTCTACTAAAGCATCCTGATCGATAACTTGCCCTGTGAAAAAGAGGCCTGAGACTTTTAACATTTAGCTTTTTTTTTTTTTTTTTTTATGTCAGTACATAAAAGGTAGTTAAAAAGGTAGCTTGGTCTGCAGAGGAAGGAATAAACAATACAACCACCAGATGGGTACAGAAAGTACAACAGATTTCTTAAAGAATTATTTGTGTACAGAACCAGATCAGTTTTGATAGCTGTCTTGATTAAAAGTAAAGGCCACACACAAGTGGCCCCTAACACAAAGTCACGGCAGATCCCATTTTGGTCCTGACAGCGCTAATACGCAAATACACATTAACAATCACTAGTGAAAGATCATTCGTGTGGCCACTTTGCAATCTTATCGACTACCTACACTATAGTAAAATGCCCCATCTTCTTATTTTCAGTATGACAGATATAGCCTCCTCCCAGAAAACCTGTAGAAAAAGCAAGGAGAAGGGGCCCCATCATAGTTTTGCTGGTGGGCCAAGTGAGTCTCAGTTAAGCAACTGGAACCGATAATGAAGAACTAAAATTTTCCTTCTAGTACAATGATACCGATGCTGATGGCAGCAGTTTGTCGGCATCGGGATCTTTAATTTTTGTGCCCACACATTCCTGGTATTCAGCAAATCCCAACAACAGGATTTGCTGACTATCTCCCATGTGTATGGGCAATTTTAGACGGATAAAACTAACCTGTCCATACACTTTTCAGCTACATTCTAACAATTGTCTGGGCCAATCATTTTCGCAAGCAAAAGTTAATGCACTATTGCAAATTCCTATGCTAATGACCTACAAATATGAAGCCACAAGGTGGCTTCTTTGCGTCTGACATTAGCAAATAGCTGGCGTTAAAGTGACACAATAATTAAGACAGGATAAGAATGCAACAAGAGCCACTATAGCTTTTGTGTATCAGAAAAGAACATGCAGTAAAGAATGAAAGTAGCTCTCCATGTATTCACCCTGAAAGATGACTACCAACCAGCCTGCCTAAATATTTGTTGTTTGCTACTTTTTCATTTAAAGTGATCATAAATTGTTTCAGATGATAACATATTCTCTTTCGTACTTAATCTAGCCATACAGGGGAAGCTGTTCTTCCGGTCGGATTTCCCCACCTTGAGCCTCCAATCTTTCTGCATATTTTCCCTTAAAATAGGAGAATTGAACGAACGAGTGACTGGACACGTCCAAAAACCACGCGTGATTGTGTGCCTACTTTAGCTGTGACTGACAGTCCTTCGTCCTGGCCGACCGGTCAGGGATGAAGAATCTAAAAACATTTTTTGCTATTCAGTTTAATTGAAGAACTTAAGGGAGCTGTGTCTTACCCGATCGCTCGCTTCTCCACCGAGTAGTCAGACAGATCTCAACGGACTCTGTATTCTATGTACATCGCACTTGCGTATAGAGCAGAGTCCGTCAGTACCTGTCAGAGGATGTGGTGATCAGGTAAGTACCTTCTCTCCCAGGCTCCTGAACGTTTTATTGAAGAATGGGAGGTAAGACACAGCTCATTTACCTCTCGTTCTTCAATAAAACTAAACGGCAAAAAAAAAATTAAGCAGTGGCGATACCCTTTAATCTGATTCCTACATAGTAGTTGTAATATTTAGTGAAAGTTAATCATCAGTTATATATCATTTTAAGTGTACAATAAACATGTTTTAGGGTAATTGTTTGGAGTTAAAAAGACTTAAGTAAATAATCCTATCTGCATATGTATTTTTTGCTGTCAGTCAGCAATTGCTACAATGCTACCAAGGAACATAACAACAAGTTGCCATTGGACATACTGGTAACTTTTTTTAAAAACAGAGCTAGTAAATTCTGCAATATTTGAAGGACAGCATAATGATGATCTTTATAAACCCCCCTGGATAATCAGGATATAAATTACTACAAATATACAGAAGGCATTGTTAAAATATAGTTCATTTGAGGAAGATAAAATGTGTATGCAATTATACACTAAATGAGAGTGACTCCTGGGAAATGTAATTTTTGAATGGCAACCCTTTATTAACTGCATTATGGCTGTAAATTCAGGTTTCAATAAAGATGATCATATGCAACAATAGAGATTGGCCTATTATCATTAGTGTGTGTAATTAGTTTAAGCCTGGTGATAATCTTTATGTCTGTTCAAAACATGAAAGAGAGAAAAATGCTGACTATATTTGACTGCCACTACAAACTAACATGGTAGCGCTTACATTATTGCTTGATTATTTATTTGGCAGACTGTTTAATACTTCCACAAAGCTCAGCATTTTCAAATGTAATATAATGAAAACTTGTCGTTTTCAAAACATATGTAAGTGAATACTGTAATGTTTAACTTTTAATCATTTACCTATTTAACTGCCAGTATACAAATTAACAAGATGTTACAGAGAAAAACATTACTTTTTAACTAAAGTATTACTTATTATATAGGGTCTATCTACATGGACCAGATTCAATTGACCAGGTGAAAAGAATACTGTTAGGTATAAAATATATATTCATTAGACATAATATCATTAATTCTGTTTATAATTACATGCAGGACAATGCTATTCAACCTTCATTGGGCAGCAATATGAATCTTAGTAGGACATACTTGACCCCTTTGTTACTCGTCATATTCTAATTCTAGTCTGTGCTATTGTTAATAAAGTGTCTGAAATCAGAAGAAATATACAGGGTTATTCAATAAAAGTTCTAATCGTTAAAAATGGTGCTAATTTTGCCCCAACCAATCAGATGTTAGATTTCAAATGTTAAATAACATCTGATTGGTTGGGGCAAAATTAGCACCATTTTTAATGATAAGCGGGGCAATTCACCTAGGAGCGATGCAGCCGCGCAGCGCTCTTTTCTCCCCTTAACGTTGCGCTAACCAATTTACGATCGTTTTGGCAGTCTTTAGACTACTTTTTTTTTGCAAACTTTATTTTTTTTTGTAAAACATTTTTTATTGTAATGATTGGTACAAATTTTCCAGAATATTTTAGAACTCATTTTGAGTTATAGTACAGGAATGATATATAGCATAAGTATATTCATATTTCTTTTTAAGTTATATATCAGTGTGCTTCAATATCCTGTTGTCGCTTGTATTTTTATTTTAGTCCATATTAATTACAATAAAAAGAAAAAAAAAAAGAAAAACAGTAATGTTATTAACAATATAAAACTCTTTAGTACCTAATAAAAATAAACATTCTATATAAATAAGAAAGAGTTGCTTTCCAGTTGTATATTGACCTTTTCTAGTGTGTTCTGTTGACAGAGCAAAAAATGTTAGTCTATGTTTTCAGTCTCCCCAGGGTGTGAAGTAGGTCGGCACTACAGTACCAATGCGTGTACTTGGACATTTTTAAATCAATTTCAGATTTTAAGCATGTTTCTTCTATGAAATGTTTCCAAGTTTCAAAGAAGACTGCTAATTTTTTTTCTTTTTCTAAGCTGTTTTCAGAGTCTAGTTTTTCTATATATAAAATTTGAGTGAGGTCTTGTATTACCTCTGATATTGCCGAAGGAGTCATTCTCAGCCAATGCCTAAGGATTACTCTTTTGTAGGGAATAAGTCTTTGTTGATTGGATCTTACTTGTAAGTGGCCTTCACTTCCACCATGGGGATTGACCAACCAAGTGGGTCTGAGTAATGGAAAAGATACAGTAAAGGATTTAGTTGAGTCTTACATACTTTGTATATGTAGTAGTAGTGAATTGAACCTTGTTAGCCATTGATGAAAGTGAAGACATCTTGGATATAAAACAATACCTTTTATTGGCTAACTAAAATGATTGAAAATGCAAGCTTTCGAAGCACTTAGGCTTCTTGTATCATGCCTACAGAGTGCTACTTCGAAAAGCATTTTTTTAAATAGTAATCTCCTAATGTCTTTGTGATCCATGATCCAATCACGTGTTAAAAAGCGCACACAAGAAGTTGTCAATTTTTGTGGACACGCTAGGTGCGCTGCGATCCGTTAATCGGAGTGCATTCGATCTGCAGGTTTTTTTCCGCAATTGCAGCGCACACCAATGTGCATTAGCGCACTGTGGCTCTGCAGTGTGGCCTCAGCCTAAAGCACAATTATAGTCCTAAAAAGGATCTCCTTCCTCTTACAAGTACCAAGGCTGAGGACCTAATGCACTAAGCCCTCCCCCGTGTACAGTCTCTCCAGATATACTTATCTATACTTTTTCACGCCTGAACGGCCATTTCGACAGACAAAGTGCCCATACACGGCACGATTATTTGCAGAAATGGCTGTGAATACACATTGTGCGTTTTGGGTCACATTGACAAGTCCAATGGAAAGACACGGTTTGTGTCGCATCTCACCATAAGCTGTGAGATGCGAAACTAGTATGGACAAATGAGGGAATGTTTTGGTAAGTATATATGAGATTAAGGCACTTTTAATGGATAGAAGAGCAGGGGAGCAAGGAAAGTAAGTATAATTGTTCTTATATAGTACCCTGGCTAAGGATATAAACTGCAAGATTCTCACCCCTGAGTACTTTAACAATCAGTTGTTATACTTACGTGTAGTTTCCCTCTCTATTCTGGTCCTCTTGTCTCTGCAGTCCACTTTGTAGCCATAGGCCACAGCTGTTATATTTACGTGAAGTTTCCCTTGCTGCTTCTGCCCTCTAAAAATGACCATACATTAGTACTTACCCTCCGACCAATCCATGACATTCAATCAATATTCCTGGAACCAACTTTCCACTTCTTTTTGTGCAACCAATATACAATCACAAGGAATATTGATTGAATGTCGTGGATCGGTCAGAATACTAATGTATGGGCACCTTTACTGCTTTCCATAGGCTACGTCGAAGACTGCAGAAACAAGCAGGAAGAGGACCGGAATAGCGAAGGAAACTTCCTGTAAAATCTACTCAGTGGCTTATGATACATCAGGTTTCAACTTCTGTTTGTTTTAAAATTTGTGGTATACAAAACAGTTCCGAGTTTTCTAAATAAAATAAATTTTACCTCTGCTGATGTTTATGAGCGTGGCTGTGGGCTTCATTAGTTTCAGTTCCTTTCTCCCAATCAGTCTGTGAGTCTCTATAGTCAGTGGTACTGCTAACATGATAAAATCAGACTGCTGGAGCAAATCAGCAACAGCGCTGCAGTACACGGCTCCCACTGCTGCTTCATCTTCAATACTTCTAATAGGCAAAAAAAAAATCAATGAGCTTGGGTTCTCCTAAAAGTGTGTTGTGCGGTTGTACACTTTAGCTATGTAAATATCTTCTATAATTCCATCATGCAACCCTATTATAAACCAGAGCAGTTACATAGTCAAGCTAATTACAACAGTAAATTAAATTGAGTAAAGGTTTGTACACACGTGCGATTGCGGGTGCCGACCCATGATGCACGATGTGTATGAACGGCCATTTCGCCCAATAATCAGCCCGTGTATGGGCACTTTATTGGTTAGAGGTCGTTGCCCGGCGGATCTCCTAACGAGCAGCCATTTCGGCCGATAAAGTGCGCATACATGGCCGATTATCAGCCAGAACGTACACATCGTGAGACGCAGGTCGGCACCCGCGATCGCACGTGTACGAACCTTAAAGGAACAGTTCACAGCTAAATACTACTTAGGCTTGTCTGAAAACATAATTCTCACTGGTTCCATACCTCATTTCAGCTCCTCAATCTGAAATGCAGTCCCCCAGTAATCTCCCCCGAAAGAAGGACCCCCTTTTGCTTCCAGATAACCTGACTCGGCCTCAGCCGATTTTTGTGACCGTATACACAGCTTCGCGCATGTGCAATGCACGGCTGATGTGCTCGCAAATCTGTAATTCCTGACAGAATGCCGGCAACCAATAGATATACAGCATTGCGTTACTATGGTGACACGCGTGCACGCACATATGTATCGGCATTACCACTGTAAAGTGCTTGAATGTATCGGCATTACCACTGTAAAGTGCTTGAATGTATCGGCATTACCACTGTAAAGTGCTTGAATGTATCGGCATTACCACTTTAAAGTGCTGAATGTATCGGCATTACCACTGTAAAGTGCTGAATGTATCGGCATTACCACTGTAAAGTGCTGAATGTATCGGCATTACCACTGTAAAGTGCTGAATGTATCGGCATTACCACTGTAAAGAGCTGAATGTATCGGCATTACCACTGTAAAGAGCTGAATGTATCTGAATTTCTGACAGAATTTTTTTATGGGCTACATATGTTATAGGGGTGACCTGGTAGGGGGTGGGGATGTAGGTAAAGTTTAATTTAATTGAATTATGGGGACAGGAGGTGGGGTGGAAAATGTCCATTTTAGGTGATTTCATAACAGAATTATGTGGTACATGGGAGTGGTGTACTTTGGGAGGGTAATACTTGTACAGGTAGGTCAGGTTTATTGAGTGTTAATTTCATTGGACAAAGACTGTTAGCCACTATGGTGTTATGGTAAACGTGTACAATTATTATGTAAAATGGCTATATACAATTCTCCTTTCACAGGGCTCTGTATTTACAGAAAACAATAGACAGATATAGGTATTCACAAAATCTCCAGTCTTTTTAGGCTCCAAGTCTACTCCACTCCGTCTTTAGTGGTACAATACAAGTAGTTGAAATAAATTGTAGACGAGCCACAAGCAGTGAACATAAACTGCATCAAACTTTAATGTGTATCAAGCAACATGTTTCGGAGCCATGTGCTCCTTTATCAAGTATTCTTGCATGTTGCTTGATACACATTAAAGTTTGATGCAGTTTATGTTCACTGCTTATGGCTCATCTACAATTTGTTTCAACTACTCTGTATTTACAGAGTAGTTGAAACTAAAGTTATACCTATGTCTATAAATAAAGGCATATGGTGTTCATATTGCTCTCTAGAGAACTCATGGATGCCTCATGGATGGCTGTTTCTCCCCTATCTACACTACTTTGCCACACTGAAAGCTATGCACAGGCACTATGGGAAGGGGAAAGGACTGTGCGTGATGGATGATTGTCTCTCCTACCTACACTACTTATCCACACTTAAAGCAATGCACAGGCACTATGGGAAGGGGAAAGGGCTGTGCATCATGGATGGCTGTCTCTTTCCTACCTACATTACTATGCCACACTGAAAGCGATGCACAGGCACTATGGGAAGGTGAAAGGGTTGTGCATCATGGATGGCTGTCTCTCTCCTATCTACACTACTATGCCACACTGAAAGCGATGCACAGGCACTATGGGAAGGGGAAAGGGCTGTGCATCATGGACGTCTGTCTCTCTCCTATCTACACTACATTATCCTTTATAATACAGGAGTGTTATCCAGATTTCCATGACCTGTATCACTCAGCATGTGTGGTTTTACCTTTATTTTGACACAGAACTCCTTAGTGTTTACCAATATCCTTATACAATATATACAGTGTTCCATGTAAATTACCAGAACTGTTGCATAGTGAGTTCCCAGAGTTGAAATAAAAACCTTCAAATTCAAAATAGGGGATACACATAGTCACTCAACATACCCAAACAGAAACACAAATACACTGCCAGTCACATAAACATACACTGTCAGTACAAAACAAATACACTGATAGACAGTCACAAACACACTGACAGACTCACAGTTACATAAACACACTGACACTCACAGTTACACAAACACAGTGACAGACTCACACAATTACACAAAAACACTGACAAGCTCAGTCACAGTAACACACTGTTATATACAAAGATAGAAATCAATATAAACATTAATAAATACATATATTTTATTTCATTAATCAGTACTAAGTGAGGTGTAAGTTGCCTGTAAGTGATCCCTAAGTTCTGTATCTGAGCTGTGCTAATATTCCCCTCTATATGTGCTAGTAAACTCTATCTAATGCAGCAAAAACTGCACATGAAGAGAGGGAAAGTCTATTAGTCATGGGGTCAAAAGAGGCGGGGTTATAACATGCTAATACTGAAGATGGGGAAAAAGGAAGTGAAGAGTGGAGGCCACACCCCCAAAAACAAGCAGAACTTTACAAGCTGATTGCAGAGGCTACAAGCAGAATTTTAAAAAAAGAAAGGTATCCTTGAGGCTGGCGCACAGGGGCTTTTATTATACAGAAGTTTTTAATATATGTAATTTCTGAGAGAACTCTTTAACACAGTGTAAGTACTTTTATTTACTTTCAGTTTATTGACAACCAGATTAAAAACTCAATATTGACAATGATTGTGCACCCTTACTGGTATAGTACATTAATTGGATAATTCACGGCAGTACCCCAGTTGCATGCTGTGAATTGGTAAGAGTATTACTTATGTAATACCCTTATATACATACATGTATATGGTTCACACAATGTATTTACCTCCTGTTTCTGTTATAGTAAAGAATCCTCATTCTGAAGGCTTTAGCTCTCAGAGCAACACTGTAGCCAATCCTGCCCATGCCAACAATGCCCAGTGTTGCTTCGGTAATATCATTACCCACCCAATTCAAATCTAAAACCTTGGTATCAGGTGAACATGAAATCCTGTTGCCTAAAGAACAAAATAGTCAACATAAGACTGAGCTAATTCAAATAATGGACAAGGCAGTAAAACTACAAATACTATAATAAATTTATGTATACTGTACAATGTAATAGAAAGTCATATAATTAAGCAGTGGCCACAGAATAGCAATATATCCAGAAAAGAATAGGCAGGTTTGTATATAAGTTAAAGGACAACTATACTGTAAACATTTAAAAAATATATTTAAGAAATGAAAAGCACCAGGGACAGGGAAGTAGGATTGATTATTTCTACCTCCCAATATTGTTCTGTTGAGGAGCTACAGCACAGACAGTTTTCATCTGCCAGGTTAGGGCCCCAGGCCTTCCTGTAATTAAGACTGGAGTACTGTCAGAAGCAGTATTCTTCTTTCTGCCGCTCCTCATAGAAATTAAATTGGGAGTTAGAAAGTACCAATCCTACATTCCTGTCCCAGATACTTTTCATTATAACTGTTTTTGAAAAAAAAAAAACTTTAAATGCACTAGTTTTCTTACATATTTAATATACCTTTTGCGGCTCTCGGTAAATCCAGAAAGGGATTAACCACTGCGTGACTATTTAACACTAGTTATCTGCAGGTGTTATGCTAGTTTAGCTCTTCAACCTGATGTCCCCACTCATTGCTATTTCCTGCAACCACTGAAAGTTGAAATTGAATAAAGAGAATTATGGTGCAAAATGTTTTTTTCCCCAAATTGTTCAGACTCTGCTGATTAAAATGATGCACCACTTACTTTTAATAAGTTATTCCAAACCAAATATGCACTTGGGTAATGTCAGTTAAAAAAATCTTCTCTTCCAGTGGAAAAGACATAATCTCTGTGCCATGTATGAGAAATTGAGCAGCTATCCCATTTGCTAATTTGTGGAGTGCTGCTGTAGTGAAAGACTATACTGATATTTAACAGATGTATATTTGTGGTTAGCAATAAAATAATGCAATGGAATTGTATTAATCAGCGGAAAATGTATTTTAGATTGTGAAGACTTAAATGGAAAATACAATTTAGAAGATGATAGTAGTCTATCACTCTGTATTGTGCCTTATTCTTCTGTATTATCAGATATTAAACTATCTAAACCTTTCAATTATCTCCCATGCTCCAACTAGTGGTCTACAAGGAGACCTGTACAAAGCTTTCCCAGATAACAGTAAATACATGGGTGAAGGTCACAGAACTGTGGGGTTTGGATGTAATGGCTCTCTAATCTGATTAGAACATTACATATCTAATTTCTATTATTGGTAATGAAGCAATTTACAGAAGTGTTATGCTGGTCAAATCTATCTAATGTCTAAACATCATTATCTCCCAGCAGTTTTACCACCTGACTTGGCCCATTTGTTTGCAGTCTAAAATTGATCCCAGGTGGTTGTCTCAATGTTCCTCAACCATTGTGGGAATGTTAGAAGGTAAAAATTCTAGTGTCTAGCCAGAATTAGGCAAATATCCAGGTTGATGTTATTTTCAGTTCTCCTTTAAGATGTAGAACAATCTTGCTATACAGTACCTTCCACAACATTTCTGGCAGATGACAGCATTAGAGCCATTCCCATGTCTGCAGTGGCATCATTTCCCACATCAGGGGTGTTGACCACTTTTATGCCATAGCTTGATATTAGTTTTAAATCCAGATGATCAACCCCAACTCCTGAACTTCCAACTACCTTCAAGTTTGGCAGACTATCTAGAAGTTCTTTGTTTACCACTGGTCTGAACCACCACATCAAAATAGCTTGTATCCTGGGGGCAAAATAATCCTTATTGTTCAGAAATTCTTCCCAATACGCTATTTGAAAGTGGTTTGTCACGATTGGCTCATACTGCTCTGGGAATCCTTTGAATCCTCCCTTGTGTGACATTAATGCATAAGGAAGCTCTTCCATGTTCTATTAGGGAAAAATAATATATATATATATTTACATTTCTGTATAATGTCACTCTGGTTTAAACAAAGCTAAATTAATGTGAATAAGCCCCCATAACATTCCATACCAGACAAATAAGAGAATGGAAAACAATAAAAATTTGTTATATAGGTTCTACATAACACCCATGTTTAGGGATTTTGTTTGGTACAACCAAATTCTACAAACGCTACATTGGCTAAATGACTAATGAGCTAAAGTAGCCAATAATGGCACTAAAAAATCTGCTTGTCAACTTGGTACTTTAAAAGTACACAGTCAAAAGGTTATGCATGATTTACTATGAGATTTACTTGTGCACCATAAGTCTATTAAACCATCTATGTACGACCCATTCCACATCATAAAAAAATACTTGCTTTAAAATCAATCAAATGTTATTGTTCTCTTTTCCTCAGCCTCTATGGTTCTCACAAAGAAGCACATGTCCATCACTCTATTGTAAGGAATGTGCATGGACCCCTATAGACTTTGCTGGAGATTTTAACACCAGCTTACGGGGATCGCAATGCACAGAAAGTCCCCATACCTCTATTACATTACTAAATTGGTAGCAGCTGTCAAAATGTTTTACCCTGTATATTTTTATACACACAGGAACACCAATGACCACATTCACCCCAAAATAATGAAAATCAGTAAATACTAGTAAAATAAAACCATAAGTAAATGTAAAACCAGAGCTCATTTACATAGGAGAGAAGAGGACACATGACATGAGGAATGAGATGCATTGTTAATGCTAGGTTCCTCTTAAAGGGGTAAATCCAGCAAAGTAGGTTATGGGCCTAGGCACACTCCTTGTGGCAATTAGCCAATTAGTCGCAAGGTGCTCCCCCACCAAGGACTCACTGCTATAGCAAAGTGATGAAAGGGACAAAGTGATCCCTGAAACATTGTGTATGTGATTAAAATAAACAACTTTTGATTGGAATTCAAGTGTGCCCCTCACATAATTGTATGCTTGTGCTCTTAAAGGGGAACTAAAGTCACCAGATAACACTGTCCCACTAGACAGAGCACATTCAAAATGATACAACAAGCTGTATCTCGTCTCTCCCTTTGCTGTGGCTGTTGGTTGGTTTATGAAATTAACCCGTAGGTACTAGGGTACAAAGAACAGTCTGTGAATATTGGGAAGCGTATACCTTACTCTCTCCAAAGGCAGAGCCAACAGGTTTGTGGCTTTCAGCAAGTAGACAAACTCCATTCAAACAGGTAAAGCCAACGTATGACTTTGTTTACATTTTTGTGTGTGATATGGCAGAAGCATCACCAGGTCCCCTGCACTTCCTGCTCTGAAACCATGTCAGTCAATCTGCCCTGTGTCTCCTCCTCCCCTTTGCAGCCCCCCATGTCCCTCCAACTCATGGACTCCATGGTCCCTCCAGTTGCAGGCCCCCCTTGGCCCATTCTCTTACAGCCCCATGTGGCCCCGCCCATCCGTGGGTGCATAAGCCCCGCCCAGTCACGAGTGCACAAGCACCACCCACTCACGGGTGCCATGGGCCACTCAGACCCCCCCCTTACAGAAAACTGTGGGAAAGAAGGGCTGTAGATTCCCTTACCTATTCTGTCAGGACTTCTCTGTCAGAGGAGGAGGGACTTCCTGTCTCCCTCACACACTGAGGGAGTCTGAGGCTGTGCTCGCCGGCAGCACTATGCAGGAGAAGCCTTAGGAATGTCACATGTCAGCCTCCCACCCATTAACTTTCTGGTCAGTCATTTCTTTATATCTTGGGCTGTGGAGCACGTAGAGAGGTGGTTGATGGGCCATATAAGAAAGTCTCTGCTTAATAGATTCAAAAGTGGGCTGGATAAGTTTTTTAAAACTAAAAATATTGAGATTTACATAAATACATATACTGTAGTTATGGTTGATCCTGCGATACTTTCTGATTGCCATTTGGAGTCAGGAAGAAATTCACCCCCCTCCCTTTTAGCTGTTTTTTTTTTTTTGTCTTCCTCTGGATCACCTGGTAGGTAGGGTTAAAGAGGCGGATATAAAGGTTGGACTAGAAGGACGTATGTCTTTATTCAACCTCAATTACTATCAGTGACTTTCATATTGGTGCATAGAGAAAATGTATAATGATGTCAGGGACAGGGCAAATAGGTGCACATGCTCCCATGGCACTTTGAAGAATACATGGAAAATAAGTTGTAATGGCAACTACATGGAAGTCTTCTTAGTTACAGAATCTACTTCTTACATTTAAGTAAATGCAAAGTTAATTTAAAAATTACTGGAGAAGTTTCTTAAAGAGAACGTGCTTTTACATTAAAGGGAATGTCCACCCCTTTCTTTAAAAATACATATATTGTAGATTAACCCCCAAAACCTAAAGTTCGTTTTGGCCAAAAGCTTTAAATCGGCTCCCACACGCAGCTATTATACTTATATGCTCCTCCTCGCTCCACCGCCGCAGCTCTGCACTCCCGGGTAAGGCAGTCAGTGTTGGCCGTGACTGTGACGTCACAGCCAATCACTGACTGCCATTCCCGGAGCAGTCTCCACTATGACTGCTCAAGAACATAAAATGAACACAGCAGCCGCAGTGGAGATTGACTAAGAACCCGGAAGCGGCGGTGGAGCGAGGAGTTTGTAAGAATAATAGCTCCATGTGGAAGCCGATTTAAAGCTTTAGGATAAAACAATCTCTATATTTTGGGAGGTAATCTACAATATATGAATTTTTGAAAAGAGGGGTGGACAGTCCTTTTAAGTATAAAAAAATAGGTTTCGATCCACTTTAAGGATCCTGGGACATACTGTGCACTTGTCAGGTTTTAGGAATGAAGATTCTGTGACAGTTTGTAAGTATAATATTATAACCATTACCAGCCAGGACAGAAAGTTAGTATAAAACGTTGACACGTTAAGCATTACTCCAGTGGATTGCTAGCAACTAAGAAGCATCCCTGCTATAAGGCGACCTAAGCAAATGTTGCTTACAGTGTTGGCAGTGGTGTGGTAATGGAGGTTACTTTCCTCAGGTGGCACTGACCCCAGAAAAACTGCTGTAGCTCCTTACCTACAGTCATGATAGAAGAAATTTTATATATACAAAGGTAGAAATCTCACCATATTTATTGAATTAACAGAGCATTAAAAAGTTCACATAAGCAGCAGTATCATTGTTTTATGCTGCAGTGTCCCTGTTATTATACTGTCAGAGTTGACTCTGGCTTAATATTTTGATAAAATCAACAATGTTTTACAGACCAATATTTACATCGGTTAAACATTATATAGTGTAGAAATGCCACTAGAGCAATGTAATTTACAAGTGCAATTGTCTCCTTATTACCCATATAATAGAAATGCTGTAAATTAGAAGTGTTCCCCTATTACCGTACATTCCAGTTTTCTTTGTTTTATCTTAAAGGGCAATTATAGTGAGAAAATTGTTTTTTTTTTTTAATTTCTTCTAATGTATCCTATAAGTCATCCCATCCACCAGGGTACCTTTAGTTTCTTTAAATTCTACATAGTCCCCGAGATATAAGCCTTTGAATATGCTGCGATTTGTAGGAGATGCTACACCTCATCTGTCACTCAAAGGCACACACCCACACAATCCAAAGCTCCCCTGCAGTACTGTCACACACTCTCTCACCCACACTATATGTACCATGTGCCACACACAGTCAAATTCTGTAGTGCTAAACACAATCAATAAACCATTAACCCAGCAATATGAGCATAACACACTATAAAACAGCCCCTCCCCCCCAAAAAAAATCTTATATACAAAACCAGTGACTCAAATGGAACACTAATACAGTATATATATAATATATATATGTATATGTATATATATAATACAGTAATACAGACTATATACCAAACAAGACATACAGTGCAATCTATGAAATATATAGACTAAAGCAACTGAAATGTAACAGGACAACAAGCAGTGTCACTGTGTTTGTGAAGGTCTCACTACAAGCTGCTGTTACACTGACTCTCTCTTCAGTGATTATGATCTCAGCTAAGCAGGGGGAGAGATATGAACTTTAGGTAAAAAGTAAATAACAATTAGCAAAGTTAGAGAACAGGCAGAGTTCAGTAACTTACTTGTAAAGAATCTCAGCACCACTTGTCCTCCTCTCTCCCCCTCTGCCCCTCCCTTCAGCATATTGCTACTTTATTCCACACTTTGATTGCTTGCAGTCTAGCTCTGGAAGGGAGGGGTCAACAGGATGTCAGCACTTCATTTAAAGTCCTTTCAACTGACAATGCTCGGACTCTGTATACAGCCCGTCACTGCTTGAGGGGGAGTAGACAGAGAGGGGAGGGGGACTACACAGCTTGGTACAAACTTCTGCCAGTGTGAAGAAACGAAGCCACACAGAAACATGAAAGTAAGGCAGCTTATACTAAGTGATCTATACATTGTATACAGACAAAGTTTTTTTTTCACTATAGTTGCCCTTTAATTATCTGTGTAAGAACAGGTGCTTAGCTGGCACTTAAAAAGTATCTAAAACCTGTCCATCCTAAACCTTACTAAATTGCTTTGTAGACTTTTTCTGCACGCTCTAAAATACAATACAATAACATTTCTATAGAGCCTTTCTCCTGAGGGACTACTAAACTGGTCATAAAGGGAAAGTTCAGTAAAAAATAATGGGGGGCACCACTGCTTTGGAAGCATCACTTGATGAGCATATTCTATCCATTAAAATGAAAAAAGACTTCCCCTTTTCCCCATTTGTTGGTCTGTACAGTATAAAACCCAGGATTTGCAGTGGCTGCAAACCCTTTAAAAATTTTTGAGACAGCCGCTGCAAGGGATTTAATGACACTTAAAAAGTAATGTACATAATCAAGTTACACGGATTTACTTCTCACAATCTCAAACGCCACAGGCAAAACAACAAAGAAAAAAAGGATTAAATGATCTGTTAAAAAACAGTTTATAGCTTAAATGTTATATGTTTAAATGCTTTTCCACACATCTATGGTTCATAATAAATCAGATTTGCACATCTATATTTAAAACATGGCTAGTCCTACAGGTTAAGCAAATTTCCCTTTTGTTTATACATATCACACAACCAAAGATCATCTGGTGCATGCAAAAGCTCTGCACTAGGTTCTTTTGTTATAGACACTGTACCCAACAGCGTCTCGTGTGAGCGAAAGGATCAGAGTTCTACGCTGCACTCCTAGTCTAGCTACCCTGCCAGAGTTAGTACAAATTTTAAAGACTATTTTTTTTAAAACCTATACTTCATAATGTTCATTAGCCATGCTATGTTCAAAAGGTATAAAAAAAAATTACGGCATAAAAGAATGTACACTTACCAACCTCAGGCAGAAATACTCTTTTAAACATGAACACTGCAGGTTGAGAAATACTAGTTAATGATCTGTTTAATTTCAAGCAGTTTATCATTTAACAGATTGTTTTTGTGTAATACACAGCATTTCACAGTACATTTTCTCTTTTTCAGATTATTCCTCTCATATCCCCCCCACACACACACGTTTTGCGGGTTTTTCCCTGCTCACCCCATATCTCAATGTATGTATATTTGATTTAAAGTGCCAGTAGGTAAACATTTCTGTTAGGCCTGAAATAGATATTTCCACAGTTTGATACTGACCCAATAGGGATTATAAAACCAGCTTGGTTAAAAAAAAATGAAATTTGCTTTGGTTTGTTTCTAGCATGTCAAAAAGTTATAGCCTGCAACTTTTCTTTAGTTTCAATCCTTTCATTTCACCCCATATTCCTCGTCATGCTTTTTCCTAGTTTTTGATTTTTCACTTCACAGAGCATGTGTAACTATCTTCTCTATGAGTAGAGAAAAATTTGGATAATCATGCTCTACGCGAGTGGTGAGCTATCAGCTACTGCACGGGTAGAACTTGGACAGCTTACCACTTATGTTTGCTCATAAAAAGAATGATTAAAAAGAAGGGCACCACAGGTCAAAACTGGTGTTTTTGTATTACAGTCTGACGTGCGTCAGATGAATATACTTCAACCAGACCAACAATAAAACATTGGTGTGTTTGTATCAAATTCTCGTGTGTTCTTATTCAGATTGAGTAATATATTTCTATGAAGTAACAGCGAGGCATTGAAGGTGTGTAAAGTGAAGTGCAGTTACTTCTACCAGACCTAGGTAAATGTCCGGGTTATTTCGTATGTACATTATTTACAGAATGCCATACCTGCGTTAGCCAGTCTTATACAATGATTTCAGATAAGTCCAGGGCCATCCATAGTTCGAGAATGTCTTGGCTGTTTTTCTTTGTGCAAGTGGCTCAATATACATTCCTCTGGAGAGTATGACGCACACCAAAAAGTGCAGTACTCATTGCATATAGCATGTTCTTTTTTTCAAGTAAAGTTGTATATATAATGTTGTTCCAATCCTTCCTACTGACCTTTCGTTCGAGGCTTCCAACCAGTCGGCCAGGAGGAAGGACTGTTGGTTGTGGCAAAAACAGCCGCGTCCGACAGCTAGCCACAACTGAGCATACTGTACCCAGTTTAAGGGATATCTATACTATAATTAACTGTTTAAAAATGGAAAGTACCTGGGGTAGGGAGGTAGGATTGATTATTCCTACTTCACAATGTAATTTTGTTTTGGAGCTACAGCACGTACAGTTTTCATTTGCCAGGTTAGTCCTGGACTAGTTCTGCATTAAAGATAGTGCTGGAGCCAGGAGGAAGACTGGCAGAATCAGTTTTCTTTAGGCTGGTGCTCCTCACAGAAACAATATTGGGAGTTTGGAATTACCAATCCTATATGCCTGTCCCAAGTACTTTTCTGTTTTTTGAATAAACTTTATACACGCGATAGGTTTCCTTTGACAGAGCAGTGCCAAATAGGGTCCAGAAATCTGTTTCAGTTGCTAGACACTTTGGGTATTTGGCAGAATCTTTCTTCCCATTCATTGTAAGCGCCATAGCAATTAGGTTAGCGGTGGGCAATGTAGAAGCAGAGATGGATTAATATCATGTGGGGCCCTAGGCAGGGCCATAATTTAGGGCCCCTTTTTTATTAAATATATTGTATAGACTATAATTGTTACTGCTTTTGAAGCTGGGCCCCCAGAAGTTTCCTGGGCCCCCAGAAGTTTCCTGGGCCCTAGGCAGTTGCCTAGGGTTGCCTTGTGGATAATCCTGTCCTGTGTAGAAGTGGATTTGTTCATTGTTGGAATGCCTGAGACTTCTGTGTATTTTGTAGCCATATCCAAGCATTTCTCAGGAGCTAATGTAGTATTCAAAGAGCTGTGTGAGCATGTGCCCCTTCTGGACATGCCCCCTGACCCCACTATTCAGTCCCCCCATTCAGTTTAACGTTATAATAAAAATATATTGAGTGTCAGCACATGTTGAATAAACATGAATAACTGATAGATTTCAAATGTGTTCAGTTTTGAGGTAACTACACCAACACCCACCCCCTCCAATATCCCTCCTCCTGTATAATAAAGTAAGTTATGAAACATGTTCCTTATTGGTCTATCACCCTGTACCTTCTCTACGGTTCCGCTAGTCCTCACACAACACTCCCAATACACTTGCAAGCTTGCGCATGATTCATAAAGAAGAAGGACGCAGGTCCAAGAGCCAGGACTGTAGAGGTGAACTACTCTCTCCTTATAGAAATGTATTGCCACGACTAATTTAATGCTAGGGAGCGTGCTTTAGGATATCGGGAGCGAGCACGCACAGACGGAGTTACCTCACAGCTAGGGGAACGTGTTTAGGATATAGAGCCGTTCGGTGACACGAGGGTCACAGATGGCGGAGGTTATAGTGTTCGTTAGGGGGTTGATTCGGTCTTCTTCCTCAGGCCTTTGTGCCGCAGGGAGCAGCTTTCTCAGCGCTAACCATAACCCAGCTCTGCCCTGGACCCAGCGTCGCAGACACATACACTGCACTTTCGCACTGACAGGAAAAAGCCTCCTGAGGAAGTTCACTGGGAAGTCCAAGTAAGACCGTGAGAGTCCTGGTCACTGGTTTACACATGTGGAAAGAGACCAATGGGTGTACCAAGGACACACATTAACCCCCATACACAGCAGCCATATTCAAGTCAAATTGATCACAATATCTGTATCGGTATTTATCAATGGGCCCGGATATCCCATCCTACCAAAACACACCCCCTAATGCCCCACCCCAAGATTAATGCATACACACACATGTATAAGGTCAGACACTCTTGCACAGTAAAGTTGGGTACACACACTAGCGATAAAGCCCCGATACTGGATCCAACGGTATCGGGGCTTTATCGCTAGTGTGTGTATTGGTTTCCCCGAACATTCCCGTCAGCTGAGCAGTCGTTAGGGAAAAACCAAAAACTTCCCTCGGCTGCGCTAGACTCCCTATAGAGGAGTCTGACGCAGCCGAGGGAAACACACAGTTCTCTGCATAGGGAGAATGCTTGGGACTGTGTGTATGCAGATCTTTGAAAGATGGCAGACAGGATCTTGTAGATCCTGTCTGTCATCTTTCAGAAATCTATAGTATGTGTACCCAGTTTAACACATGCATCTCAACAGACACACACTCATGTCATGTCACCAACAAGTTTGTCACTTGTTAACCTCTAAAAAAAAAAAAAAACTTTTGACATCATTATGCTCCCTCACTCTAATTGAAAACATCACATTTTAGGGAGATTGTATATGATGTCAGGGATTTGCCACTAAAATCAGGAAGATTCCCTGAACTTCAGGGAGGGGGGATTGTAGCTTTATCTCTGTCAGGTGCCCATACACATGGAACTTAGTTCACAAATTCAGATTCCATCCGATTCGGATTGTGAATTTTCCTGATTCGCAAATATACAATTGTTCATTGCGGACATACTCACCTAGTTTTATAGGCTCCTAATACTGTAAGTAAAGTATTAAAAATAACGTTCCAATGGAATTTGTCCGTTTGGACAGATGGGTGCAATGCCAATGGCGGTAGTCCATAAGCATCACAACCTATCCAAACCCATAGCTGATGTTCAACAAATCCCATCCGATCTGACTGAATTCTCTGAATATCGGCCACGTGTATTGTGGCACAATATTTTGGCACAATATTCTGTAATTGGAAGTGCATGCGATTGGCAAAAAAATGGTGATCGATTTGTGTTCCGAAAACAACACAAAACATTCAATGCATCTACCCTAATTTACATGCACTGCCATGCGTTTTTCATGTGCTAACGGATCGCAAAATGTAATCGGAAGCATCTTTCAGCCAAATCTGCATATGACCTGTGTAGGAGATATATAGGGTACTGTCACACAAGATTACCATACAAGTTACTTCAGATAGGAATATTAGACATCTTATTTGCTCATATAATTCTAGTGTCGGTGATGTCATTAAATTTCCCAAAATATAACATATTTCAGCTCATCGAAGCCTAGGATGGGTTGATGTGGGATATTTTCTCACCCTGACAGACTGTGCTATGTACCCTATGTATAATTTTATTTATAAAGCGCCACTTGGTACGCAGAGCTGTAAATTATAAAATAGAGTATACAAACAAGAGGATAAGTGCAAGCAATTATAAAGATAAGTAAAAATTAAATACAATTATATAGGTTAAGAACACACATATATAAGTGCAGCATGCCTTGACACATAAGGAATGAGATCCCTGCCCGAAGTGCTTGCAATCTGAGTGGGTGGGACAACATATACATGCATATAAGTGGAGGTCAGTGTATTTTCTAAACTTTTTTTCCATTCGGGGTGGCATTAAAAAATAGCTGGAGGAATGGGACAGGGAAATTTAGTGGCGAGGAAAATTGAAGGATTAGTGCACAGTAAAATCAAGTTATGTTCATTTGGAAGCTGCAGCTTTAAAAATACTGTTGCCATATTTTTTTTTTTTACCTATGCCCCTCCAGAGCCTACCTTTGTGCCTTGAAAGTTGCTGACATCTTGTTACTGCTTTGCTGAATGTTAAGCTTCACCAGATTTCTCCTGCTTGAGCCTCACAATAATGCCTGTGAGTTCTGTGCACTCTCCTGCTTGAGCCTAAAACAGTAATATGCCTGTGAGTTCCGTGCACTCTCCTGCTTTAGCCTCAAACAGTAATGCCTGTGAGTTCCCTGCACGTGCGTGTGCAAGGAACTCAGTCATTATCGATTGAGGCTCAAGCAGGAGAAAGCAGAGGAAATCTCTGAGGGGCGGAGTTTAACATTCAGCAAACCATTAACAAGATGTCAGTAAATTTCAAGGCAAAAAGGTAGGCTCTGGAGGGGCATGGGGGGGAAAAAATGGCAACAGTATTTTTAAAGCTGGGGCTTCCAAATGAGCATAAGTTGATTTTACAGTGCACTTATTCTTTAAATGTGAACTATTTTTGCTAGTTAATTATTATTAATTATTATTATTCTTCTAACTCAAATGGGAATACTGAACAGCCTTGCGTCATGTATGTAAGCAAGTCCGGTTATCCAGGTCCAAAGCACCAAAACACAAATATGCCTTAGGCTGAGGCCCCACTACAACACCCTAAATAGCGCATGCAACCTCGAGCGTTATCACACGCAATTGCATGTGCGATTTCTGTGCGTTGTGCCGCGTTTGTGCATGCATTTTTGTAATTTAATATTATAAAAACGTGTTTGCGTAAAAAATGGTGCACATAAACGCATGCGCAAACACGCATGCATCGAAATCGCAGGAATTTTTGTGTTCCCTTGATTTCCATGTTAGTGAAAACCGTGTGCGCCATTGCGAACGAAACCGCGTGCACAAACGTGCTAATGTGGCCTAGCCCTTACCCCACCGGTTACACCTTTCCGGATGAATAAGACATGAAGAAAATAAAGAAGGTGTTGAAATATGAAGACACAGTACTGCTGCTGTGTAAAAGGCAAATCAAATTTATTGCAGAAACGTGTGCTACCGTATATACTCAAGTATAAGCCGAGGTTTTTAGGTTTTAAAATAAACCTAAAAACCTTACCTCGGCTTATCACGAGTCAAGGACCTTCCTTACCCTGATCGATGTTGCTTAACTCCAAATCCGACTGCCGCACGCTGGGTAAGTCCTGTGGGTTTGCCGTCTGACGTCACTACTCGGCGCCGGGCTGTAAGAGGCGCCGAGTAGTGACGTCAGCCGGCAAATCCACAGGACTTACTGGTACCCAGCGTGCGGAAGCCGGATTTGGAGTTAAGCAACAGGAGCTTTGCTGGAATCAAGGAAGACCATGTCCTGAGCCCGGGTCCTCACTCTCCTATTTGCTGCTTGGTGGTTAGACCAGGTCAGTAGGCAGTGACTACAGGAACGAGAAAATACAAAGGGCTGTAGCACTATCAATTCTGAGAGCAGTAAAAGTAAAGAAATAGGGCTTAGATTTAGACAAATACTGTGTTTTTACTGTAGTTGTAGTTTCTAAACATACAGATGTTTGGAAACTACAACTCCCAGCATGCTTTAGTTGCTGGGAGTTGTAGTTTTCAAACATCTATATGGTCATATTTCTTAACCTCGGCTTATACTCGAGTCAATCAATTTTTCCTACTTTTTTAGGTAAAAAGGGTACCTCGGCTTATACTCGGGTCGGCTTATACTCGAGTATATACGGTATATGTTTCAGACAAAGGTCCTTTGTCAAGCACACATGTTTCTGCAATAAACTTGATTTGCCTTTTACACAGCAGCAGTACTGTGTCTTCATATGCCAACACCTTCTTTATTTTCTTTAAAACCTTGCATCATGCTCTTTATATAGATCAGGGATGTCTAACTTTCATCCCAATAGATGTTTGAAAACTATGGCTCACAGCATTCCTTAGTTGCAGAATGCAGGGTGTTGAAGGTAACCCAGATGTAACATGGCAGCACAAGCACATGTGACCCGCATACAGAGTGCATTGTATGTTTGCTGTGCCATCCTTTTGCGGCCTTGGGGATCTTGCAAAGCAAAATCTAGTTAACATACGCTAAAATTATCTCGCAAGTGTAAGAAAAAGGGTCTTGACCAGGCAGTTTTGGTGGGAGTTTTTACTGACCTATTGGCACACCTATTAAACCTACATTTAAATTCTTTATTAAATCACGTGCTCTCTCAAGAATTCTTTTCCCGGTGGCATGAAAAAGTAGCCGGGTGCGTCGCCCAGCCAAAAGACCGTAAGGGAACACTGGGATGGGTACAAAGTGCTTGAGATGGCTAACAATCATTTGTTGTGCTGATGCTCAGAAAGGTAGGATAACAGTCTAGATTTGAAAGTATTAATGAATGTACTTGGGGAAGCGAGAGAGGGCGGAAGAGTTCCAAAGCTAGGGAGCAGCAAGAGAGAATGGTTTTAAGACAATGTTTTTTGGGGGTTTGTGGAGATTTTCTTGTGAAGAACGGAGGGAATGGCCATGAACATAAAGGACCAAGAGATAACATAAATAGGGGGGTGCAGGAGTGAAGGGATTTAAAGGTTAAAAGAAGGATGTTGAATATGATTCTTTGTTTGATGGGAAGCCATCCTATGGACTGAAGTATCGGGGTTGTGGGTTCTCTTTTGGAGGTGAGAGAGATGATCTGAGCTGCCAAGTTTAAGATAGACTGGATAGGAGAGAGATGACCGACTGGGAGTCCAAGTAATAGAACAGTAGTCAAGATGTGAGATTATAAGGGCATGCATGAGCATTTTAGTAGTGGAGTGAGAGAAAGGGGCAGATCTTAGCAATATTGCGAATTAGAAAACTGCATGCCTAGTGACATTGTTAATGTGATGATGGAAGGAAAGAGAGGAGTCAAAGATTGTAGTTTTATTTGCACTGCTTATGTCTCACTCCAGCACTTATACCCATTACATTGTATCTGTGTGTTACCCACCTAACTAGATTGTAAGCTCTATGGGGCAGGGACCTCATTACCTCTTGTGGCAAAGCCCTCGCACTTCTATTTATATAAGTTATATATTTATGTACTGAACTATCTATGTATTTATCCCCCTTGTATGACTTTATTGTATTTTATACTGTACGGCGCTGCGTCCCCAAATGGCACTATATAAATAAACATATAAATACATAAATACATACTCCAAGGCACAGTGCAGATTCAACTGGGTTAATGACCAAATTGTTAATAGAGATGGAGGCGGGTGGACTAGGTCCCAGTAAAGGGGAGGAAATTATTAATTCAGTTTTAGAAAGATTGAGTTTAAGGCAGCGATACACCATCCAGGAAGAAATAGAGAGCAGACATTCAGAGATTTGCTACTGAACTTCGGGGGTTAGTGCGGGAGTAGACAAGTAAATTTGGGTATTATCAGCATATAAGTGATACTTAAAGCCAAAAGAACTGATTATTTCTCCACACACTAAGCGGAACTTGCAAGGAAGTCCTATTAGCAAAACAGACTGAGAGATCTGTTAGATAAGACAACTGCGCAACAGCTTATATCTGTTGTATTCAATTAGATCAACTGGAATTGAAATGTAGTTCTTGAAGATGTTTCGCTAGTCATCCGACTGGCTTTCTCAATTCAGAATGACTTGTGATAGAAACTGTGGCAATTATGTACCCTGGAAAATCCCAATTAGCATATCACAGCCAGGTGTTAAGGGTGTGATGGATAGTGGCTAAGAGGTGTTATAGGAACGCCCAGAGTAAGGTGTTAAAACAGCATTGTACATGGCAGACAGTTGGTGTCGAACCCCCCCCACCTCTATTTAGGCTTGGTTTCTTTATTTTCACATAAATGGCCTCCTTAACACCATCTCTTGAACCAGTCACGTTCCTTCGCCAATATGTTAACATTACAATCTTCAAAGATATGTCCTTTATCCTTAAGATGCAGGTACACGGCTGAGTCCTGACCCGAGGAATTGGCTCTTCTGTGCTGGGCCATACGTTGATGCAGTTGCTGTTTGGTCTCCCCCACATAAAAATCAGAGCATTCTTCACTGCACTGCACTGCATATATGTAATGTTAACATATTGGCGAAGGAACGTGACTGGTTCAAGAGAGGTGTTAAGGAGGCCATTTATGTGAAAATAAAGAAACCAAGCCTAAATAGAGGTGGGGGGAAGAGCAGGGGAAAGGATTTTAGAACAGTGTCTGAGTATAAAGGAGGGCGTGGGATCAAGGGAACAAGTTTTAAGTGATGAGGACAGGAAACAGGAGATTGTTGACTTCAGAATGGGTGACGGGTGAAAGATTCCAGAACTGCAGGTGGTGGGGCAGGCAAAAGAAAGTGAGAGATGTCCTGGGGTGAGGGGATTAGAGTGCGTATATCATCTTTTTTAGTTCTAAAGTAAAATCCTGAGGAGGAATGAAGAGTAACTAGACGAAGGGTGTAAAAGAGTTTTAAATAGCGAAAATAGACAACGTTGGTTATTTTTGTTATTGTTAGTGTGCTAAAGTAGGAGTGTTTTGCTGCTGAAAGAGCTGAATTAAGACAAGACAACGTGAGCTTGTAATGAAAAAAGTCTGCCTGACTGCGTGCCTTTTTCCACAGCCACTCAGCTACATGAGTACAGTAATGTAGGAATTCAGTATCTGAATTGAGCCAAGGACTGGGGTTAGTGGGGCGACATTTGTGAGTTTGTAGGGGGGCAAAGGAGTCAATAGTACTAGATAAGATAGAGTTATACAAATGTATTAGTGATTCAGGGTTAGAATCAGACATGAGGGCAGCGAGGCTAGAAAAGAGGATACAGCCAGATAGGTCTATTGCTCGGTTGTTGCGAACAAGGACAGTAGATGGAGTGTCGGAGGAGAGGGGAGAGTAGGTGGTAGAAAAAGTAATTAGATTGTGATCTGAGAGTGGGAAGGAGTTACTAGCAAACATTTTTAGTAAAGACCAAGTCCAGGAAGTGACCATCCTTTTGGGTGCTTGTGTTTGTATTATTTTGGGTAGTTTTTAGTTTAACTCACTGAATGTAATGATTGTTTAGTGTTTATTTTATTTAACAGAAAGAAGTTCTGGTATGAAAGTACATCTGTGGGAAATCTGGTTGTAAGTATGCTACCTCATTGTATTAAACAAATTGGTAGTAGTTTGGTTTAAACATCATGTCCACCCCCAAAACTAGAATTTAACCCACTACTGGCCCCACTGTGTAGTGTAATAAAATCCTTACCTTAGATCCCAGCTCCAAATGGTTCTCCTGTAATGTCCTTGTAAAGTCCCAAAAGCTGGCCACCAGGAGTCTGGCAGGCAGGGAAATTGTTTCTGCCTCTGAGGTGTCCTCTCAGAGGTTTTTGGCTTGCTCAGAGCAGCCCCCCTATATTAATATTTGCAGAAACTCCCCCAATCATTACTTACCTTACTTCTCCTCTCTCCTCCGGCATTCTGGATAGCCGGAACCCGCGTCCGTGATTGGCTGACAGGCCAAATATTCCTTTGGTCATTTAAACTTTAAAGGGCATTTCCACCCCATTTCATAACTTTTGGGGTAGCATAGGGCTCCCTCCCCCAGCCCCAACTGCTATATTAGTTTTTACAGAAACTCCCCCAGTCGTTACTTACCTTACCTCTCTCGTCCGACGTACTGTCCCGGCCCTCTGCTTGCATGAAACTGCAAGCAGGGGGCCGGACTGGCAGCTGTGTCCGTGATTGGCTGTAGAGTTCGGGGGAGTTTCTGTAAAAACTAATATAGGGGTTGGGGGAGGGAGCCCTACAATACAGCAAAGGGGTTTTATGCTAGAGGGAGGGAGAGGAAAACAGGTGGGAGAGGGAGGGGGGGAGGGCTGCAATGTGCATGGCAAAATTCTCCCAGAGGAGAGACAGGGCTCTGCCAGGCTCCTCGTGGCCAGGTTTTGGGACTTTGGAGGGACATTACAGGAGAACCATTTGGAGCTGGGATGTAAGGTAGGATTTTACTACACACTACACAGTGGGGCCAGTAGTGGGTTAAATTATAGTTTTGGGGGTGGACATGCCCTTTAAATTAACACTTGTGTTGCCTAATTTGCAAAAATTCAATTCTGAATAAGTTGTACAAAGATATACAGTACTGTAAAAAAGTATTAAGCTGGCCATCCATTCTATTGGAATCTGATTGTTAGTTAATTTTCGATTTTCAAATGCAGAGAATAATTGTTCCACATTTTCTTCATACAAAATAATTGTTTAAGGCAGCCATACATGGTCCCTGTACTGTTGGAAGGAAGCCTTAACAATCCAACGTAAATTCGCGATGGGATTTGATCTAATTAATTCAATATGTGACGTGACTACCCTATGTTTGGTTCTCACTTTCAATCAATTCAGTGATTTTGTTTAATTTTTGTGTCAGTGTATGATCAACCAGTTATATCGAACAGGCAATAATAATGTTTTTTTTATATGTTGGTTGAAACACAGTCATAAAGGACAACTAAAGCCACAGAACAACACTGAACCAGAGGGCAGAACACCTTGATATAAAACCAGCAATCTGTGTCTTAAAGGGCATGTCCACCCCGAAATTTAACTTTGAATGTGGTAGGGCATGCTCCCCCAGCCCCACCGCATTAATATAATTGTTAGAAAGTCCCCCGATTCTTACTTACCCTGCCCTCCTCTCCGCCGCCCAGTGTTCAGGTCCTCTGCTTGCATGGAATTGCAAGCAGGGGGCGGGACCGGCAGCCGCGTCCGTGATTGGCTGAGAGGCAGGGAGGGCTGCACTGAGCATGCCTCAACCTTGATGAGGTTGAGGAAGTCTCAGGAACAGCATGAGTCACACACTGCTCCTACACAGCAGTTTCCTGGACTTTGGAGGGCACAGCAGGGGAACTATTTTGGCAGGAATGTAAGGTAAGGATTTTTAAACTACTTGATGTGGCCAGTAAGGGGTTAATTTTTTAGTTTGGGGGTGGACATGCCCTTTAACTCTAATTTTGATACGGGCGCTGGGAAATTTACCTAAATATATGGTTTTGCTTTACATCAACATTCTAGAATCACTCAATTGGGTCAATGACCATTATTTCTGCACATGCTCAGTCCTTAGCTATGGCAGAAACTTGTTGAAGTTGGTCACACCCATTAATAATCTCTAGCTAATCATTTTACAGGACAGATAAAGCAAGGAAGCATGTGACTGAGGTCAGGAGGTGTAGTCTGACACTGCACTTACACACAGATACCTCATCCGTTCATAACAGGCTTACATTTATTTAATACAATTTAATGAAGTTGGATTTTATAGTTTATTGGTGTTTTTAGGGGGTTGTTTCAGATTCTGAATATAAAAAAATGGGTTTAGTGCTCCTTTAACTAAATTAAAACAGGGTGTAGGAGGCTTAAAAGGTGAGGGCCAGATAAATCTGCTCCAAATTGAGGTTGCAGAAAATTGTTTCGTGTCATACATCTGGCAAGACTGAACAGAGTTTGGAGACATCTGTCCAGAATAGGTCTTCATGCATGACTTGTTGCCAAAAACTTGAAACAAAAAAACCTTTGAGAGGACAGTGGCAAGTGCAGGGGAGCCCTTTTCCAACCTCCCTCCCTCCTGATCCCTCCCTGGCTGCCCTTCACCTAGCTTAAAATGTTTTATATATAATGTATGGCATACCTTCCCATCCCCAATATTAGATTGCTTAAAAAAAGAATCTGAACTCTACTTACATCCCTTTTGCTCCCGCGGCATTCTCTATTGCCGGCAGCCACGGCTCTGAAGGCTGCCTTTTAGCCAATCACAGCCGCGGCTGCCGGTTCGGCCCCTATTTCAAGTTTCGGCAAACAGAGGGCCAGATTAGGCATCGCAAGAGCGATAGGCTGTAAGTAGAGTTCTGCTTTTTTTTTTAACAATCTAATATTGTGGTTAGGGTGGGAAGGGATGCCCTACATTATATCAAAAGTCTATTTGGGGTGGAGATTTACTTTAATTGACTTCTCTTTAACAAAGGTATATGAAATGTTTGATTTATAGGTATGGCGATTTTCCTGAGATACACCTAGCTAATCTGTGTTTTAAAAGGTGAACAAACCAGAGAGCTTAACAAGCCTTATGAGTGCAGCGAAAAGAAATCGTGGAGACAATATTCGTATTAAGGCTCTCAATGTAATATTGCACGAGCATTAACAGATATGTTGCAACCGTCAGAAGTTAGCCGGAAGTTTGTGACCTTAATGTGAGCTCTCAAAGGTATGGATATTGATATGAATATACTACATCACAATGGGATTCACCCAATAGTTTAGTGGCTAAAATGTTTTTTTTTTTATATATATATTATAAGAGGTGTGTATTACTTGTGAGTGGGTGCAAAGTAACTTTGTTAAGTCTAGTTTCCGGATTTTCCTATGTTTCTTTCATGACATTAAAGGGCATGTCCCCCCCCAAAACTATAATCCCCCCCACTAATGGCCCCACCATGTAGTGTAGTTTAATCCTTACCTCACATCCCAGCTCCATATGGTTCTCCTGTAGTCCCCCCCCCCCCAAAGTCCCCAAAACTGCCCACCAGGAGGATTAGAGTCCATATAGGACTCTGCTTCCTACCTTGCCTCCGGGAGAACTTTGGCATGCGTACTGCAGGCCTTCTCCCCCTCTCTCCCTTCCTCCTCTCAGGATTCCCTCCCCCTTGTGTAAATCCCTTTAGATATATGATTCCACCTGTCCCCCCAGCCCCAACCGCTCTATTTTTATTCTTAGAAAGTGCCCCAAACTTTACTTACCTCCCCCCTTTCCCCGCGCCCATGAAACCCGGCAGCCACGTCCATGATTGGCTGCCGCTCAGCCAATCACAGACGCGACTGCCGGTCCCGCCCCTCTGCTTGCATTTTCTCGCAAGCAGAGTGCCAGCAGCGCGGCGGGGGGGAAGAGGGGAGGTAGTAAAGTTTGGGGAACTTTCTAAGAATAAAAATAGAGCAGTTGGGGCTGGGGGACAGGGGGAATCATATATCAAAATGATTTAAGGGTGGACATACCCTTTAATAGTTTCAATCCTTTCTCTAAGTTTCCTTTAGAGGTTCATAATAAAAGAAATGTGAAGTAAACCGTTTATCTGACAATATTTAGGTTCCTTGCCTATAAATTGCTTTAACATCCAGACATGTCTTAAGGGCATGTAACCCCACACTCATATTTTTGTATTTAGAGATATCACCCCCTCATCCCAGTTTTTGCAATACTTACCGTTATCCCTGATACACAGCAGTACACATATCTTAACTTGAATCCTCTGATCCCTTACTACTTTCTTCTGCCTTCTTTACTGCTTTGTAAGCTCTAAGTGAGCTTTTGCAGGCCGTAAAGCTGGAGAGAAATGCAGCCATTGTAAGTCATTGGCCTTGGTGCCATCATCATGGACTTGACAGGCAGCTGCAAAGAGGAAGTGCTGAATGACCAGCGAGGGACAGGAGGAGTTCAAAGCAAGAAATCTGGAGCACAAGGGGAAAAGTAAGAATTGTGAAAACTGGTGTTTGGAGGCTGATTACTCTGATTACAAAGGGATTGTGTGTGCTGTGAACATGCCTCTTAAAGGCCATGTCCACCCATAAAACAAAAAACTGGTGATTTGTCAGATTTCTGGTCGCAACTGCCTAAATGACTAGATACATCTGTTATTCTATGTCTGGTGCTGAGCAGACCACTTCAACCAGACAAGTCCACCTCTGTAAATATTTGAAAGAACCCTTCTTCAAATGTAATTAAACAATGTCATGTAGGCAAGTATTACATTTTTTCTTTGGATGGACACCCTGTGCTGGTTTGGGTTTGGTCCTAGATTCATTAGCTTTGTTCAACTTTCTCTATTCCGCTCCAGAGCTAGAATCTCATGTAATGCCAGTATTTCGGCACCATTCTCTTTACATAGATGTCACACGTCAGGGCTGCCCCCATACCTGTTTACTTTATCAATAATGGTCCTTGCTATCAAGATTCAAGCCAATGCAAGGATCAAAGGCGTAACCCTGCATATGAAAATATTGTCCTCTATGCAGATGACATGATCCTGTATGCTATAGAGGGCACACATGTCCTTGTTTACAATCCATAGATACAGCCCTCCACTCTGGACAGTTGATTAACTGGTAAGTCAGCTTATAATATAATCTCTGCATAAATAATGATGAGTGAGGTGGCTCTAAACAGGGGATCACCGGGGAACCAGCAAATACCAGTGGCTCAGGGGGAGGGATCATATTATTACGCGATTTCACTCAGAACAAACACAGAAAATAAACCGCGGGGGGGGAGGGAAAAACGCAGAGAAAGAGAAGGAAAAAAAAAAAAGGGAGGCGGAAGGAAAAGGGCACGTCAACAAAACGTAATGGGGGGGAAAGACAAGAGTGGGGGAAGAAAAACGAGAAAGGATAGGCGAACAGGCAGAGGGGGCGCAAGGATGAGCCCGAGCAAGACGAGCAGAAAAGGGGGCGGAAGGAGGAGCACAAAGGCGAACGAAAGAAAGGAGGCAGGATCGGAGGGGAAGAACGCAGGGTGGGTGACAAGGGATGGAGCAAAATAAAAAAGAGGGGAAGGCAAGGGAAGGAGGGAAAGAGAGGAGGGAGGGGGAATAAAGGGGGGCCAATGACGCAGATCCTAGTCTTCGACCAGCAGGTGCCGGTCCAAGGGGGACAAAAGCCGTAACACCTGTATAGTACTAAACCAAATCGTGCGGAATCTCTGGCCTGCCAAGGACAAAAATAGTTACATCACACACAGAGGGAAACCCAAAACCGTGATGGTAAATAAGGCACTCGGGAGGTGGAAGTGGAAAAACAACGCTGTTGGTTAAAGAGCCACCGACATTTATGGGGAACCGCACGTAGGGAGGAAGAGAAATGAGTTGAAAACCGCGGTAACAAGGAATATAGAGACCAAGCAGAATAAGACATAGCAAGAAACACGGGACTTGCAAATAATGATTCTCCGGGCTCCCTCACGTTTATTCCTGCCGAGAGTAGGCATAGGAAACATATCGCCGAGATCAGAATGTGGGAAATTAGGACGCGTGGTGAATTGGTGGTAGGGGGAGAGCGGCGAACTGTTGCCACCTGCTCATCTCATTGCATTAGTGGGCAGGGCAAAGAAGGAGAGGATAATAGAAAATGAAAGACAGGGAGTGTACGGTTCATCACATCTGCAGTAGTACACCTATGTAACAAATGTCAGCACTGTGACACCGCTTTTGTGTCCTTCGGCAGATCTTGGAACGCCTAGATTAAACGCGACTTCTACACACACAATAAATCTTGCGTGCTAAAAAAGTGGTCTCGGACTAGAGCAGCGTGATTTGGACAGTAGAACGGTTTATGTGACTGACCGAAGGGGGGCGTGGCAGCGCCCTATTAAACCTCCTTCTAAATGTCTTTTAAGCATCAACAAGTGTTTGCTCTGACATATTATTTTTCACAGCACTGGGTGGCAGAAATGCCGTTTGGGGGGGCCGCCCGGAACAGCAAAAGACCCAGGGAAACACTGCAGACATTGCAAGGTGATTACAATCCTTATGACATAATTTACTAAAGAATCACTGAGGCTGAAATAGTTATTTTCTTCCCGTATGGGTCATAGCAGGGCAAGAGTGATAAGGCTAAGCAGATCGAAATATAGGGGATGCCCTTATGCTTGGTACGCAACCGAGCAGAGGAATATTCGATCCGAACACGTCAATATAAATTCATGAAGTGAAATAAGCAGTCGGTAGTCCCAAACAATATCTTTGGATGACACAATTTCCTCAACACCTGCGACCGATGGCGTGCGTTTGCATGCAGACAGGAAACTGACAAATGTTGGTAAATCAGGTGTTTTTGCTATCGTCCTATGCACAAAATGATCGCCTGTCCCATTATTTTCACCATGACCAATGATTCATCCCAGCTGACTGTTTTCCCTATCAAGTCATTGTCGATGCAGCGGGACAAATTGGTGTCATCGTGGCAAGGGAAGACACGTATTTGTACCAGCCGCCCATTGAAATAACAAAATATGACTAGTAAGATCGTGGGGGAAGGAGGTGGTGCGCTTTTGAATGGTTCTTATTCAGAAGAACCATATTATGGTAACCTGTTTTCTTCAGTTAGATCAACTGGACTTGCAATAAATATAAGTTCTTGAAAGATACATGTCGCTAGTTATCCGGGGCCTGGAATCTTCGGCCTTCAGATTCAGAACTGACTTGTACCAGAATCGTGCTTGGCAATAAATACCCTGTAGAATAATCCCCAAACAGCATATAACAAGCTCAGGTTTAGGGGACCTCCCCCTGGAGCAGGGAAGGTTTCTGCCACATATGTGCAGTGAATAGTGCTCCTGATTTGTATGGTTGAGGGGATACCCCCATCACCACTGCACCAATATGATGTGAGCCCAGCCACAGAGATACATTTTTCTCGTCAGGGGGACACCGTGCTGTAAAAAGGCCCAAAGATACTGCGAGATGAAAAAACCACTACAGCGAAACAGGAAGCATGACGAGAAAAGAAAGGGGAAACTTGTGCGAAGGGGGATGTAGTTTTATGATCAATCATATGTGAGTGGCAGAAGGCAAGCAGCATTGGATTAAAGGGGCATGCTATAACTGAGGCCACTGTTGATGTAAATACAGATCCACAACCAGGGAAGGCCGTCTGATCATAGAGATGTGGGGGAACGTGGGTCTCCAAGCATCGGAGCTCGGAGAAAATTGGTCTGCCATGTACAATGCGTTTTAGACTCAGTACCCTGGGCAATTGCGGACACCAGCTAAGAACAAAACCGGGAAAATCATGTCGGCCGGACCCAAAAATCGCAATCAATGGTGGTCGCCTAAACACCCTGCTGTGATACATATGCGGGATAGAAATTGGAACCCTTCCCATTTATATAATTGCCAACAATTCTGTTCTGAATTGAGAAACCAGTCCCGGAATATTGGAACTAGTGCAAACTGACTAGAACTAATTCAAGTTCACATTGACTAACTGTGAGTAAAAGGAGATAATACTATGAATATAATAATAACGCAATGTCCCGCAAAACAGTGTGACAAATGGTGTGCGAGAGCCGGCAGAGAAAATAAGGGGAAGGGGAAAAAAACTCCTCCTAAAAAGAGTCACATATTACTGTCAACCAGGTACCAAGGGGGGGGGAAAAACACAACACTATTTTTTTGAAAATTAAATTACTCCCCATTACTTATGTGTCCACAACTCCGCGCCTCAGAATACGGGACTCGCCCACTTCTCGGGACAGACTACTAAGAAGTCTGCTTCCTTGCACATTGTAGGGATCGTTTAAATTGTAAGGCTAGGATAATAAGTGGCTCCACGACCCCTTAAAACCAACCGAATCTGTGCTGCGTCATGCCACATACAACCTATGGCTGTACTTTCAGCAGAAATATGTCTCTATGACTGGGGCACCCTTATAGACAAAAAATCAGGGTGGGGGGGAGCCACATACATTATGGCATCCATATCTGCCATATACACTATCCATTAATATAGAGCGCTGTGGTGCACATATCTTGTATTTATTGTGCGACAATTACATTTAATGCGCAAACCATAGGGCCGCATTGTTTAAATAATTCCACGATTATAAAGGTGTGCGCGCCTGCAGGCCACTTATGAATCTTTCTAGAGATTAGTAGTTTCAACCCATATGGGTGGCGGCGGGAGAGATACAGTAAGTTAATTTTCTGTTATTCTATATTTTTTTTGATATTTATCGTGTTACTGTTCTCGTTTTTTCAGGTTTCTTATCTGTTGACTTGCTCAGTTTGCCGTGCTTATTGGGATGGCAAACGGAAACAAGACACTGATCAATGTTGAAAAAGTTCTCTTCAGATTATGCTCCTTGTTTCAGGTAACATGCTTTTATTTTTTAGGAATTGAAACTATGTGCACTAAGGTAGCAAAAGCCATGATGTTGTAATGTGAAAACATAGTTACTAATCTTTTTGCACAGTTAACTGTCTTTAGATACTGCTATATGCTGTATAATGAAAACACCTACCTGGCCACATAGACTGATGTTTTAATATTCTTTGGAATACAAACATAACTTTTTAGTCCTTTAATTAAAACTTTTTTCACCCCATGTGCACTTGAGCAGCAGGAATCAATTTGTTACTAACTCACTTGACTTCTGAACATGAAGGACTGTTTTATAATGTTATATAGCCGTCCCTGGCCTTAACGTCCTAAAGCCTCATTTGTCAGTGACCGTTGTAACAGACTGTTTTGTGGATTCCTATTTAGCATCTCTCTCTTAATGTTTTGTAGGATGGGTAGTGCGTTTGCAGGGAGTGTAACTGGTGGTGTCCAGACATAGTGAGCGTGTTTGAAGGTAAAATTGACAGGAATCTGCTATACGGTATTTTTATTATAAGAGTACCGACGTAATGTTGGTTTGAGGCAGATGGTTTCCGTTCATGGGATATTTTTTTGACAAATGTGGAAGATTATTTTACATCATTTTTTTACATGGTGTGGTATAGGGTAGCAGCATCACTGAGTTCCTCTGCACTTCCTGCTCGAAACGCATCCCCTGTTTTCTCCTCTTCCTCATTGGGCCCACGCCCTGGCCAATCCATTGCACCGGCCGAATGGCCCCCACCCTTGAAGCAGCACCCTTTCATGGCCCCATAGCCCCCTCCACTTATGGGCCCATACCATACGGACGCATCCACTGGCACCACAGGACCACGTACCACCCCCCCTCTACAGAACACTGTGTAAAAAAACATGCAATTTTCAGGCAGAGGGCCCCAGGCCCGTATGAGTTGGGGTCCAGGATGGCCAAGCGAGTGGGAGGCATTAAAAAAGCACAAAAATTTACAACACCTTATGACACTGCTTGCTGTATCTGGGTATGTAGGTAATGGTACAGAAGCGCATCCGGCTGAAAATTGGAGTTAAAAACACTCCTTTTTGTTATAGGTTACCTAACCAAATTTATAGATGGTTAGCGCGTGTTCTTAAACTCAATCATTGCGCCGCATGTTAGTGATTACTCGGAAGTTAACCACCCAGACGCTTTCAAAAAAAAGCGATGCTTATACTTCGCATAGTACCCGGTACTAATTACCTTTTTAGGACTTTTAGAGGACACCAGCCGATGCAACTGTAAAACTGTACCGCACGGTAAAACTCCATTTGAGATCCCGAAAAGCGCGCTATTGACTAAGTGTAGCATTGTCCGAGGGGGGGATCGAAGATTTGCCGGGAAAGGCCGAAATAATAGCCGCCAATCTACGGTTCATTCGAGCTAGTTCGTGGTGTGTAAGAGATTGGTGGTCCTAGTGAGCTAAAGGGAGAGGACCCAGGAGGGGGGCGTCAACCCTCAAAAAAAACTTAGGCGGATACAGGGCACACTCTCTAATGTAAGTCGTTAGAAGTTTGGCGGGTTTGGGAGAATGACAAGAAACTTCTAGAAAATGATGATAAAAACCTATAAATGAATGCAATTAACCTAGAGCGATCCATCCATTATGATGTCTCCGGGTGGTGCCGATTGGCTTCTACCTAACTTATCCTGTTTTACATAGGTGGTGGTGCACACAGATTGAGAAGCAGAGACGGGAAAAATCCTAAGCTGGGTAACACATCAGCAAACTGGGTCTTTTTTAATTTTAGCATCCTCCTATAAAGCAGGGGTAGACGGCGGTGACAAAACCATATCCTGATACAGTTCTGCTTATTTTTGTTGGGAAATAGTATACATAGAAAAATAAGATGTGTGTAAAAGAACGAAAAAAAGCGCTATCTCATTTGAGGCTCCCTGTCATTGGGCAGCGGATGTACTGTAGGGGACTAGAAAACGAGCAGTTCGATCTTCGGCTTAGTTTGTACGCCACACACGTGGCTCATATGAGAGCAATCCACAGAATTTGGGCCTTTACCGTTAGTGGTGTGCACTTACTTAACGTCTCATGCTATGACTAAGTGTATAGAAAGTATAACCTTCTCTGGCCCTTCTTGAGGTTATATATCCTCTTAAAAGAAAAGTTTTAGGATTTTTTATTTCGTTGTGAAAGGTGCCATTTGTTCTATTATGTTTTTTCTCATAGCGTCAAAGGAGTAACTATAGGGCATATACCCGACAGTAGTTGAACTAGTACCCAAATTAAAATTTGGTAAGCAACGTAATTGCTGTGGGCAGAAGCATGGAGGTGAGGAGCGAAGTAGAGCTGCACTCGTCCTAGTGTGATTGTACACTGCGCCACAGCACACAAAAATCGTTGCTTTTAGCTATCGCTTCCTCTGACTTTAGCACTAATCTTTAGTTCTGATACAATATGTTAATTATTATGGGCACAGACACCGGGGACAGATGCTTTTGCTGGGTATATCCACTGCCCCTGGTGAAATAATTTACAGGGTCAAACGATGATGTTTATACTATCGTGAATCGGCAAGACAGACATTTCAGTGGGCAGGACGGTCATCACCGAGGGGGGAAATCACGCGCCCGGGAGATGGTATACATCTCCGGTCTGAAGCTGTATCGTCGTCGCGGGGGCGACGCTGCGCATGCTGAGCTCGGAAAAACAAATGCTATACTGTATCTGTGATACTGTTACGGCCAGAGTGACGCTCTGTGGAGAATGCCAAAACAGGATGCCAAAGATGATGACTGATACAGTTGGGGGTGTGTGCAAAAGTGTTGAAAAATACTAGTTTGTTTTCTCGCTACTTAAGCAGATACATATGATTTTAGAAATGCCTAAATCTGGGTATAGATGGTAATAAATTGGGCCCATTCTTAGGCAGCCAATGCATTTGAGTATCTCTCTGAATTAACTACCCGAGGCGTTGGTATGTTTCTTTCTGGCACCTAAATCTGTTCTGTTTGATTTGCTGTTGAGTGGGAGCGCTATGTGTGGCGCCACCTAAACTTCCTAGTATAGGCAAGACGAAAAGCGGACTATGGTCAGAACCTGATGTGTACTATATGCCTTGCATGATCTGCCCAGAGTGTGTGATATTTTGTGCAACTCCCGCTTACACCGTGCCTGTCTTTTGCTAAATTAATTTATTAAAGGAAACTGAAAATCACCCAGACAGACCACAACATAAAGTGAGTACACAGAACACCATGCGCTTACACAGTCTTATTCATAGGCAGCTGCAGTAATGTATCTACACTTTACTAAGTCCCCATGCGACTCTCCAACCTCTATATTCCTAGAAGGGGTAAGCCCTCTCCCGAGTAGTAGGATAGATCGCTCCTGTACACTCCTCCTTCAGACTCCGGACGAAAAACTCGCCGTTGTAACAACAGTAGGAGAGATTCTTACCCGTTGTCCGATTACAATGAATGTTGGGCCAAAGAGCTGGCAAGAATTGTGTGTAACCCAGGGGCGTGGGCATGCGGTCCCTTAATCAAAGGCTGAGTATAATTGAGTGCACTGCCATTAGCTGTCATTAAAGGCCATGTCCCCACCCCCAACTAATGTTGCCATACACTGAAAAGTCGCAAGAAAAATGAAGAGTATGAAGCCTCTCTGTGTGTAATTACGGTATCTTTCCCTGGACAGGGGGTCTTGTGGCATTCAAACCTTGGATCTCTGTGATTGTGGCTTTGTTGGGGGCCCATGAGGCCACTATGTGTTAATAGTGGTAAATAGCTAGACTCATAATAAGTACAAATAGGAAAGCGATCCTAATTAAAAATGTAAATGTTGGCTGTGAGTGATTTCATCACAGATGGTTGAATAATCAAAAACGAGTTGCGGATTTGGAGTTCAAAGAAATTTTGGAAGCGTCCATTTGCAGTTTATACTGGGATACATCTGTCGATAGACTGAAGTGCAGTGGGACAATGCAAAAAAGCAGTGTGGATTCATACAACTTTGTGGTTTTTTTTATTTAAAAAAGTTAAGACCTCTCAGCCAAATGGATCTGTAATATAACCCCCAACGCCATGTATAACGTAAAGTACCTATGTTGCACTAATCTAACTATAACCCATTGCGAGTTCACAAATACTGATTATAATCTGTATAGGGAAAAGAACAGATACATAAGAAATATATGTACAGCTATGACGTGTAACACGTGTATCAAACAAAAAATGAGCCTTAATTTCTTCTGGAATGCAATAATCTAATAAAAAATCCTTTGACGTGCTGTCCTAAGAAGTAGTGCCAGTCTGTCTTTTATTTCTAATATCCGAGCACAGTACCCCCGTACGAAGGTTTCTGTTTATATCTCTTAAATGGTCTTTACTCGTTTGGAAAAGTTGTGTATGATCCATCCTGTATATTTGTCCTAGACATTGTAGTATACAGGTCACTAAATACATAATACATACATCATCCGCATTGCAATTAAATATAAAACTTTAAATGGAATGCTTACGAACACCCTGGTTCCCTTTCTGGTTTTCTTCTGGCCTTCACAAGGCTTTTTTAAAGGCATGTCCCCCCCCGAATTTAACATTTGATATGTGTGTAAGGGCGATGCTCCCCACCCCAGCCCCAACCGCATCTAATCATAATTGTTTAAAGTCCCCCACCGATGTCTTACTTACCATGCCCTCATCCTCTCCGCCGCGAAGTGTTCAGGGTCCTCTGCTTGCATGGAATCTGCAATAGGGGCGGACGCTCCGCGCCGGGTGTATGGCGTGAGATGCAGGGCAGGAACGCGTTTCGAATGCACTATGAGTCAGCCGGGGTGGTTCGGCGCATCTAGTGACCTCGTAACTGGAGGTTGGATGAAGTCCTCAGGCAACAGCATGACTCAACACTGCTCCTACACAGGCATTTCCTGGACTTTGGGATGGGCACAGCAGGGGAACTATTTCGAGCAGAATGTAAGTAGGATTGTTTAAACTACTTGATGTGGCCAGATTAAGGGGTTAAAATTTTATGTTATTGGGGTATAGGAATGACAAAGAGGGGGCGTCGTGCGCACAGCTGTACTAAGTAGTACAACTGTGCCTTTAAACCAGCAGCTCTGGTCCGACCGGCGAAGCGAAAGAGCCCATAGGGGCGGAGTCATCGACTCAGGTGCTCCACTGCTTTTCTTTAAAAAAGTCTCACTGGAACAGTTGTCCATGGTAACGTAGGGTTATCGGTCTCCAATCCATTACACTGGGACTAGGGCGGACGGGAGCGCGCCGCTAGCTTGATCATGAACAAGCGCTCTAAGGCATGGAGGTAATGACGCGAGATCTTCTGGAATGATAGTGTTTTTAGCTAATGTTTGCCTTGGGCCCCTTCCTACTGTCGTGTGTATGCTTATATTCCACTCCACGTTACATGTGAACTCTTATGTTACCATACATTATCATTCAGTTTTGTTAACCACATCTCAGAAAACCACTTTTATCTTAGAGGGGGGGGCCTGCCCTGTGGGGCGGGCGGGGGAAAGAACGGTCTCGATCTAGGGTCGCGGAGCGGGAAGAATAATGTGCATGGCAAAATTCTCCCAGAGGAGAGACAGGGCTCTGCCAGGCTCCTCGTGGCCAGGTTTTGGGACTTTGGAGGGACATTACAGGAGAACCATTTGGAGCTGGGATGTAAGGTAAGGATTTTACTACACTACACAGTGGGGCCAGTAGTGGGTTAAATTATAGTTTTGGGGGTGGACATGCCCTTTAAATTAACACTTGTGTTGCCTAATGTTGCAAAAATTCAATTCTGAATAAGTTGTACAAAGATATACAGTACTGTAAAAAAGTATTAAGCTGGCCATCCATTCTATTGGAATCTGATTGTTAGTTAATTTTCGATTTTCAAATGCAGAGAAATAATTGTTCCACATGTTCTTCATACAAAATAATTGTTTAAGGCAGCCATACATGGTCCCTGTACTGTTGGGAAGGAAGCCTTAACAATCCAACGTAAATTCCTGATGGGATTTGATCTAAATTAATTCAATATGTGACGTGACTACCCTATGTATTGGTTCTCACATTTCAAAATTCAGTGATTTTGTTTAATTTTTGTGTCAGGTGTATGATCAACCAGTTATATCGAACAGGCAATAATAATGTTTTTTTTATATGTTGGTTGAAACACAGTCATTAAAGGACAACTAAAGCCACAGAACAACACTGAACCAGAGGGCAGAACACCTTGATATAAAACCAGCAATCTGTGTCTTAAAGGGCATGTCCACCCCGAAATTTAACTTTTGATATGTGGTAGGGCATGCTCCCCCAGCCCCAACCGCATTAATATAATTGTTAGAAAGTCCCCCGATTCTTACTTACCTGCCCTCTCTCCTCCGCCGCAGTGTTCAGGTCCTCTGCTTGCATGGAATTGCAAGCAGGGGGCGGGACCGGCAGCCGCGTCCGTGATTGGCTGAGAGGCAGGGAGGGCTGCACTGAGCATGCCTCAACCTTGATGAGGTTGAGGAAGTCTCAGGAACAGCATGAGTCACACACTGCTCCTACACAGCAGTTTCCTGGACTTTGGAGGGGCACAGCAGGGGAACTATTTTGAGCAGGAATGTAAGGTAAGGATTGTTTTAAACTACTTGATGTGGCCAGTAAGGGGTTAAATTTTAGTTTTGGGGGTGGACATGCCCTTTAACTCTAATTTTGATACGGGCGCTGGGAAATTTACCTAAATAATATATGGTTTGTGCTTTACATCAAAGCATTCTAGAATCACTCAATTGGGTCAATGACCATTATGTTCTGCACATGCTCAGTCCTTAGCTATGGCAGAAACTTGTTGAAGTTGGTCACACCCATTAATAATCTCTAGCTAATCATTTTACAGGACAGATAAAGCAAGGAAGCATGTGACTGAGGTCAGGAGGTGTAGTCTGACACTGCACTTACACACAGATACCTCATCCAGTTCATAACAGGCTTACATTTATTTTAATACAATTTAATGAAGTTGGATTTTATAGTTTATTGGTGTTTTTAGGGGGGTTGTTTTCAGATTCTGGAATATAAAAAAAAATGGGTTTAGTGCTCCTTTAACTAAAATTAAAACAGGTGTAGGAGGCTTAAAAGGTGAGGGCCAGATAAATTCTGCTTCCAAATTGAGGTTGCAGAAAATTGTTTCGTGTCATACATCATGGCAAGACTGAACAGAGTTTGGAGACATCTGTCCAGAATAGGTCTTCATGCATGACTTGTTGCCAAAAACTTGAAACAAAAAAAATCCTTTGAGAGGACAGTGGCAAGTGCAGGGGAGCCCTTTTCCAACCTCCCTCCCTCCTGATCCCTCCCTGGCTGCCCTTCACCTAGCTTAAAATGTTTTATATATAATGTATGGCATACCTTCCCATCCCCAATATTAGATTGCTTAAAAAAGAATCTGAACTCTACTTACATCCCTTTGCTCCCGCGGCATTCTCTATTGCCGGCAGCCACGGCTCTGAATGGCTGCCTTTTAGCCAATCACAGCCGCGGCTGCCGGTTCGGCCCCTATTTGCAAGTTTCGGCAAACAGAGGGCCAGATTAGAGCATCGCAAGAGCGATAGGCTGTAAGTAGAGTTCTGCTTTTTTTTTTTAACAATCTAATATTGTGGTTAGAGGTGGGAAGGGATGCCCTACATTATATCAAAAGTCTATTTGGGGTGGAGATTTACTTTAATTGACTTCTCTTTAACAAAGGTATATGAAATGTTTGATTTATATGGTATGGCGCATTTTCCTGAGATACACACTAATTGCTAATCTGTGTTTTAAAAGGTGAACAAACCAGAGAGCTTAACAAGCCTTATGAAAGTGCAGCGAAAAGAAAATCGTGGAGACAATATTCGTATTAAGGCTCTCAATGTAATATTGCACAGAGCATTAACAGATATGTTGCACACGTCAGAAGTTAGCCAGGAAGTTTGTGACCTTAATGTAGAGCTCTCAAAGGTATGGATATTGATATGAATATACTACATCACAAATGGGATTCACCCAATAGTTTAGTGGCTAAAATGTTTTTTTTTTATATATATATATATTTAAGAGGTGTGTATTACTTGTGAGTGGGTGCAAAGTAACTTTGTTAAGTCTAGTTCCTGGATTTTCCTATGTTCTTTCATGACATTTAAAGGGCATGTCCACCCCCAAAACTATAATCCCCCCCACTAATGGCCCCACCATGTAGTGTAGTTTAATCCTTTCTTCACCTACCCGCTTCCTATTTCTTCTGCTGACCCCCCCCCCCCCAAAGTCCCCAAAACTGCCCACCAGGAGGATAGTAGAGTCCATATAGGACTCTGCTTCCTACCTTGCCTCCGGGAGAACTTTGGCATGCGTACTGCAGGCCTTCTCCCCCTCTCTCTCCCTCCCTCTCAGGATTCCCTCCCCCTTGTGTAAATCCCTTTAGATATATGATTCCACCTGTCCCCCCAGCCCCAACCGCTCTATTTTTATTCTTAGAAAGTGCCCCAAACTTTACTTACCTCCCCCCTTTCCCCCGCCGCAATGAAATCCCGGCAGCCACGTCCATGATTGGCTGCCGCTCAGCCAATCACAGACGCGACTGCCGGTCCCGCCCCTCTGCTTGCATTTTCTCGCAAGCAGAGTGCCAGCAGCGCGGCGGGGGGGAAGAGGGGAGGTAAGTAAAGTTTGGGGAACTTTCTAAGAATAAAAATAGAGCAGTTGGGGCTGGGGGGACAGGGGGAATCATATATCAAAAATGATTTAAGGGTGGACATACCCTTTAATAGTTTCAATCCTTTCTCTAAGTTTCCTTTAGAGGTTCATAATAAAAGAAATGTGAAGTAAACCGTTTATCTGACAATATTTAGGTTCCTTGCCTATAAATTGCTTTAACAATCCAAGACATGTCTTAAAGGGCATGTACACCCCACACTCATATTTTTGTATTTAGAGATATCACCCCCTCATCCCAGTTTTTGCAATACTTACCGTTATCCCTGATACACAGCAGTACACATATCTTAACTTGAATCCTCTGATCCCTTACTACTTTCTTCTGCCTTCTTTACTGCTTTGTAAGCTCTAAGTGAGCTTTTGCAGCCGTAAAGCTGGAGAGAAATGCAGCCATTGTAAGTCATTGGCCTTGGTGCCATCATCATGGACTTGACAGGCAGCTGCAAAGAGGAAGTGCTGAAATGACCAGCGAGGGACAGGAGGAGTTCAAAGCAAGAAATCTGGAGCACAAGGGGAAAAAGTAAGAATTGTGAAAACTGGGTTTTGGAGGCTGATTACTCTGATTACAAAAGGGATTGTGTGTGCTGTGAACATGCCTCTTAAAGGGCATGTCCACCCATAAAACAAAAAACTGGTGATTTGTCAGATTTCTGGTCGCAACTGCCTAAATGACTAGATACATCTGTTATTCTATGTCTGGTGCTGAGCAGACCAGCTTCATACCAGACAAGTCCACCTCTGTAAATATTTGAAGAACCCTTCTTCAAATGTAATTAAACAATGTCAATGTAGGCAAGTATTACATTTTTTCTTTGGATGGGACACCCTGTGCTGGTTTGGGTTTGGTCCTAGATTCATTAGCTTGTTCAACTTTCTCTATTCCGCTCCAGAGGCTAGAATCTCATGTAATGCCAGTATTTCGGCACCATTCTCTTTACATAGAGTCACACGTCAGGGCTGCCCCCATACCTGTTTACTTTATCAATAATGGTCCTTGCTATCAAGATTCAAGCCAATGCAAGGATCAAAGGCGTAACCCTGCATATGAAAATAGTTGTCCTCTATGCAGATGACATGATCCTGTATGCTATAGAGGGCACACATGTCCTTGTTATACAATCCATAGATACAGCCCTCACTCTGGACAGTTGATTAACTGGGTAAGTCAGCTTATAATATAATCTCTGCATAATTAATCAAGGTTGTTGATTCACTCAAATATGTCAGTATACTTATTACGCATTTCACTAATAAACCAGTAAAATGAACAAAGCCTTCTTGAGTGCGTTCTTCAAACAAACATAAGATACTTATTACCAAATCTGCATCTCTTTTCTTCAAACCTAGTATCCCACCACTGATTAAATTAAAGGCAAAACAGTTAAGGAAAAACCTGTTGTTAAACCTTATTGACCAACTTGGTAAAATGGTCTAGCTCGTGAAAATATTGCACATGATACAACATTGCATGATGTACATCCTTATGAAATGATTTACTTCACTGAATGGAATTGTATATTGTCTTCCCTATGGGTCAATAATAGGGCAGAGTGTAGGCTAAGATATAAAATATGAGGGATGCACACTTAGGCTTGGTACGCACAAGCAGATTTTTGCTCCGACCGATCAATATTTCTGTATATTAGTCGGTAGTCCCAAAATATATGTGATGATTTCTCAAACACCTGCGACCGATGTCGATAGTTTGCATCAGACAAACTGACATGTTGGTAAATCAAGGGTGGTTTTGCTATCTCCTATGCACCAAATGATCACCTGTCACCTATTTTCACCATGACCAACAATGATTCATCCCAGCTGACTGTTTGCCACTATCAATCATTGGCCGGGACAAATTGGTGTCAGTCGTGGCAAAAGAACGTTTGTACCAGCCCATATGAAAATAACAAAATTTACTATAAATATGTGCTTGTGAAGGTTCTTATTCAACCAGTTTATGGTAAACCTGTTGTCTTCAGTTAGATCAACTGGACTTGAAATTTAGTTCTTGAAGACTCTTCGCTAGTTATCCGACTGGCTTTCTCAATTCAGAATGACTTGTACAAGAATCTTTTGGCAATAAATACCCTGGAATATCCCAAACAGCATATAACAGCCAGGTGTTAGGGACCTCCTGGAAGCAAGGTTTCGCTCACATATGTGCAGTGAAGAGTGCTCTGATTTGTATGTGGGGGAGACCAAACAGCAGCTGCACCAATGTATGGCCCAGCACAGAAGAGACATTTTCTCGGTCAGGACTCTGCTGTATACCTGCAGCCTAAGGAAAAAGGACATACGTTTGAAGATTGTAATGTCAACATTTTGGCAAAGGAACAGGATTGGTTCAAGAGAGATATAAAGGAGGCCATTTATGTCAAAATAAAAAACCAAGCCTGAATAGGGGTGGGGGGTTTCGACACTAATTGTCTGCCATGTACAATGCTGTTTTGACTCAGTACCCTGGGCAGTTTCAATAACACCTCTTAGCCACAATGCAATCAACACCTTGTATTCTGGGGTCCCTAACACCTTGCTGTTATATAATGATTGGAACATTCCAGTATATAAATTGCCAACAGATTCTTGTTCTGAATTGAGAAAACCAGTCAGATGACTAGTGAAATGACTAGAACTAAATTTCAAGTTCACTTGACCTAATTGAGTAAAAGAGATATACTATGAATATAATATACAAAAGGTCCGCAAAGGGACAAGGTGTACCCAAAGAAGGGGAATAATCCTCCTAAACATTTTTGTCAAGTGTCCAACCCACATATTTTTTTAAAAATAGTAAATTACTTTGTTCCAAAAGGCAGGAACTGGGACTGCACCTTCTCGATACTACCTAAGAGAGTCTGCTTCCTTGATGTGAGTTTAAATTGTAGGCTAATATAGCTCCAATACCCTTAAAACCATCTGGACTGGCACTAACCTATGGCTGTACTTTCTAGCAAGCCAATATCTCTTGACTGCCCTTTGCATCTGACCATATTATGGCATCCTACCTTTAAGGCAATTTTAAATCGGCTGTGTGCACAGATCTGTATTTTATGTGTGCATACAAATTACATTTTATGCGCAACATACCGCATTGTTTATATTCCAGCAGATTATTGTGTGAGCAGGCCTGCAGGCCACTTATGATCTTCTAGAGATTAGTAGTGTGCACCCATATTAACAGTGTCAATTAAGTTAATTCCTGTTATTCTATATTTTTTTGATATTTATAGTGTTACTCTGTTTTCAGGTTTCTGTATCTGTTGACTTCTCAGTTTGCCGTGCTTATTGGATGGCAAACGGAAACAAAGACACTGATAGCAATGTTGAAAAAGTTCTTCAGAATTATGCTCCTTGTTTCAGGTAACATGCTTTTATTTTTTAGGATATGAAACATATTTGCACTAGGTAGAAAAGCACATGATGTTGAAATGTGAAACTAGTTAATAATCATTTTTGCACAGTTGAACCTGTCTTAGATACTGCTATATGCTGATAATGAAACACCTACCTGGCCACATAGACTGTCGTGTTTAATATTCTTTGAATACAAACATAACTTTTTAAGTCTTAACTTTTTCACCCATGTGACATTGAGCAGCAGGAATCAATTTGTTACTACACTTGACTTCTGAACATGAAGGACTGTTTTATAAAATGTTATATACCTCCCTGCCTTAACAGTCCTGCCTCATTTAGTAGTGACCTTGCAGACTGTTTTGTGGATATCCTTAATTTAGCATTCTCTTATGGTTGTAGGAGTGTATTGGTTTAAAGGGTAACTGTGGTCCAAATATGACTTTAGGTAAATTGACAGGAATTGCTATACTGAGTATTTTTGCAATTTACGTTCATTATTTTTTTACATTGAAGATATTTACATTTTTATGTGTGGTATGGTAGCAGCATCACTAGTTCCTCTGCACTTCCTGCTCTGAAACCATCCCTGTTTCTCCTCCTCCTCTTGGGCCCCGTGGCCCATCCACTTGCAACCCCGAATGGCCCCACCCTTTCATGGGCCCATAGCCCCCTCCCACTTATGGGCCCTACCTCCACTGGCACCACAGACACGTACCACCCCCCTCTACAGAAAACTGTGTAAAAACAGCATTTTCAGGCAGAGGCCACAGGGCCCGTGAGTTGGGGGTCCAGGGGGGCCAGCGAGTGGGAGGCATTAAAAAAGCACAAAAATTTACACACCTTAGACACTTCTTGCTGTGAGCTGTGTATGTAGGTATGTACCAAGAGGCGCATCGGCTGAAAATGGAGTTAAAAACACTCCATTTGTTATGTTACGCTAACCAATGTTATATCGGTTAGCGTGTCTTAAACTCCATCATTGCGGCGCATGTGTGATTAACTCGGAAGTTAACCACCCAGACGCTGCAAGCGATGCTATATTCGCATAGTACCTTACCTTTTTAGGACTTTTAGACACCAGCCGATGCAACGGTAAAACTCCGCAACGGTAAAACTCCATTTGGAGATGCACGAAAAGGCGCTATGCGAATGTAGCATTGCCAGAGCGATTGCACGGGAAAGCCGATAGCGCCTCTACGTGCATTGCCCTGTTAGTGTGTTACAATTGTGCCTATGACTAAGGGAGAGGACCCTCCCGAAACGCGTCAGGCACTTATGTATCGAGAGTTGCTTTAAATTTCTGTGATGAATTAAAGTTGAGTGCAATTATACCTAGAGCGTCCAATCCATTTGTTCTCCGGTTTGTGCCGTTGCTTCTACCTATACTTACCTGTTACAATTGTGGTGCAAACAGATTGAGAGAGGCAGAGAAGGGAAAAATCTAAAGCTGGGTAAACACATCACAAGATTTTTTTTTAGCATCCTCTATAAAACACCTACACACATTCCTGATACATTCTTCTTATTCTTTGTAAATAGGCTGATAGATGGATGGCCAGCCTATGCTCTTGGCTCCCTGTATTAGATTAAAGGGACTGATAGAGATCTTGGCTTATATTTCGCCACACACGTGGCTCATAATAGGGCAATCCAACAGAAATTGGCCTTTTACCGTTAGTGTGTGCACTTAGCTTAACGTCTCATGCTATACTAAATGTGTATAGAAAGTACTTCATCATGGGCCCTTCTTGAGGTTATATATCCTCTGAAGAAAAGTTTAGGTTTTTTTTGTTGAAAATACCATTTGTTTTTTTTTTATAGGTAAAGGAGAACTATAGGGCATATACATACAGTAGTTTTAAAAAAATAAAATTGGTAAAAATTGGTGCAGGGAGGTAGGATTGATTTCTGTGATGAGCACCAGCACAAAGAAATCTGCTTTTACTATGCTTCCTCTGAGCTTTAGCACTATCTTTATGTTGTACATTGTTAATTATTATGGGCACAGTGCTTTTCTTATATCCACTGACATGGTGTTTTAGTCAAACATGATTTATACTTTTCAGACATCGGATGCTAACTCATCAAGTTCTTGGAAGTGTTCCCCCAATTGTGTTTGTAAGAGATAAAGAAGATGCCAGGATACAAGAGGTAGGAAAATGTGTGGCAAAAAATACTATTTGTTTCTCCTCTGTAAGCAGATACATAGGTTATGCCTAAATCTGGGTATAGATGGTAATAATTGGCCAATTCTGGCAGCCAATGCATTTGAGTAATCTGTCTAATTAACTACCGGCATTGGTTGTTTCTGACTAAATATTTCTGTTGGTTGCTGTTGAGTGAGCGCTATGTGTGGCCACCTAAACTTCCTAGTATACGGATATTGGTCAGAACTGTGTGTAGCTATATCTGTGATCTGCCAGAGATTGATATTTTGTGCACCCAGCTTAACACAGTGCCTTCTTTGCTAAAATGAATTTATTAAAGAGAAACTAAAATCACCAGACAAGACACAACATAAGTGAGTACACAAACACCAGGCCTTACACGCTTATTCATAGGCAAGCTGGCAGTAAATGTATCTACAACTTTATAATCCACATGGACTCTCACCTCTATATAATAGAAGGGGTAAGCCCTTCAAGTAATAAAGTGTGTATATTAAAAACCTAACAAACAGTAAGGGTATTACCCTTGTACATACATGATTGCAAAATGATTGTACCTCCACTTATCAAAGGCTGAGTGAATTGAGTGCCAGCCATTAGCTGTCATTAAAGGCCATGTCCACCACCCCCAACTAAAATTTGCCCCACTGAAAGTCCAGAAAAATGAAGAGTATGAGCCTCTCTGTGTGTAATTCGTATCTTCCTCTGACAGGCTTGTGGCATTCACAGTGGAGCTCTGTGATTGTGGCTTTGGGCCAATGAGGCCCACTATGTGTTAATAGTGTATATACATAGACTCATAATAAAGTACATAGGAAAGAATCCTAATTTAAAATGTAAATGTTGCTGAAGTGATTTCTCACAGATGGGTGAATAAAAACGAGTTGCAATTTTTCAAAGAAATTTTGGAGCGTCCATTTGCATTTAATATGGATACATCTGTCATAGACTGAAGTGCAGTGGGACAATGCAAAAAGCAGTGTGGTTCAACAACTTGTGTTTTTTATTTAAAATTTAAGACACTCTCACCAAATGGATCTGTAATATAACCCCCCAACTCATGTATAAAGTAAGTACCTATGTGCACTAATCTAAATATACCCATTCACAAAATACTGAGTAATAATATGTATAAGGAAAAGAACATATACATAAAGAAAATATATGTACATATAATGTAACACGTGGTATCACAAATGGAATTAATTCTTCCTGGAATGCAATAATCTAATAAAAAGATCCTTTTGACGTCTGTCTTAAGAAGTAGTGCCAGTCTGTCTTTATTTCTAATATCAGAGCAAGTAACCCCCGTACAAAGGTTTTGTTTATATCTCTTAAATGTTCTTTTACTCATTTGAGAGTTTGTGTAGTCCATCCTGTATATTGTACTAGACATTTATTACAGGTCACTAAATACATAAATACATAACATCATCCGCATTGCAATTAATATAAAACTTTATGGGAATTCTTAAGAACACCCTGGTTCCCTTTTCTGTTTCTGAGCCTTCAACAAGGCTTTTTTAAAGGGAATGTCCACCCCAAAATTTAACATTTGACATGTGGTAGGGCATGCTCCCCCAGCCCCAACCGCATTAATATAATTGTTAGAAAGTCCCCCGATTCTTACTTACCTGCCCTCTCTCCCCTGCTGCAGTGTTCAGGCCCTCTGCTTGCATGAATTGAAAGAGGGGGCGGGACGGCAGCCGCATCCGTGATTGGCTGAGAGGCAGGGAGGGCTGCACTGAGCATGCCTCAACCTTGATGAGGTTGAGGAAGTCTCAGGCACAGCATGAGTCACACACTGCTCCTACACAGCAGTTTCCTGGACTTTGGAGGGGCACAGCAGGGGAACTATTTTGAGCAGGAATGTAAGGTAAGGATTGTTCTAAACTACTTGATGTGGCCAGTAAGGGGTTAAATTTTATTTTTGGGGGTGGACATGCCCTTTAAGATTAGTATCAATGTATCATCTTACCCAGAATCTGACTCATGTTCTCCACTGCTTTCTTTAAAAAAAAGTCTCACTGGAACAGTTTAGTTTGAATCTTATGTACTGCCCCTTTGGTATTGCTCTAAGGCAGTGAGGTAAATGACACAAGTCTTCTGGAATGATAGTGTTTTTAGCTAATGGTTTGCCTTGGGCCTTTTGCTGTGGATTATATTCCCTCCAAATTAACATGTGAATCTTATGTTTAATACATTATCATTCAGTTTTGTTAACCAAATCTCAAAACCACCTTTTATCTTGAAACATAGAATTCAGGGTGGTGGAAGAGAAAAGTCCCCAAGAACAGATTGGCATAAGTAGGGGGAAATTTTGCCCCCATGACAGTCCTACAAGTTTGCATGCAATATACATAATCAAATGTAAAATAATTGTGTGTCAACAGTTAAAGTTAGAGCTTCCAAAATTAAGACTACCCATTCCTTTGAATATCTACTGTACATTCTTTGGGGATACTTCACTGCTTTCAGCCCCCAATGATGGGGCATTCTGGAATACCATGGTACCATATCTCTAGTCAATAACCCTTGTTCCCTAGACACTTCTTCCAGTCTTATTAGTTCTGTTAGGCCTTTGTTTAAATAGTGTATTCCAGCCACATTTGGCCTACACTTTGGTGGTCAGTTACATTTGAGGAACTTCGCCATAAGATTGAAATAGGGTGTGTTTAGAATGATCCGTGTAACAATTTGGGGGGGCTTTCTTATTGAGTTCGAACCACTGACCCACATTTCTAATAACTATATCAAGAGCCTTTCTAAGAGTCTCAAGTGCACATTTTCCCATTTCAGTTAGATTACACCACTTTTCCATTTAACTACCATGGTTATTAGTCTGTAAAATGTAATCTAATGCTTATATATATATATATATATATATATATTATTACTTCTTATAAATCAGTATTTTGTGAATGAGTATATTTGGATTAGTGCACATAGATATTACTATATACACAAGTTGGAGGGTTATATTAAACATCCATGTGGTGAGGGTGTCTGTTTTCTATAAGAAAGCTTTCCCTTGTACTTTAAAATCAATCTATGTATAAACTGTGTTAACACACTGTTTTTTTCTCACTTTTCCTATTCATGAGCTTAGCTTTTGATAAGTGGCAACAATGAGGTTGCATTAATGTATGTATAAGGGTATTTTAAATATGGTCTTTTAATATATATTGGGTTTTTAATATACACATTATCACTTTAAGGGGTTAGCCCTCCCACTGTATGGAGGGAGTCCATGTAGATTATAAAGTTGTAGATGCATATAATGCCAGCGCACCCATGAGTAAGAGTGAAGGTACACGCAAAGCCTGGTGTTTGTGTACTGTCCATATGATGGCTGAATAAACTTTGCATATCTTTTGAAATATCAGATGCCAGCTACTTTCTATTCCAGCTGAAAACATTTCAACAATTAGCCCTTTAATAGCAAAAAAAGTACTGGATTAAATGCATGCAGCAACACACACTCACCTGCTGCTTAAATGTACTTATTTGTAGACTAAGGTCATTTAATTCATTTTTTAGTATTCATACCCTTTAGGTTTCCAGTCTTGTTCTGAACAAAGTGGGTGATTTTAAAGGGCATGTCCACATCCCAAACTAAAAATTCACCAACTACTGGCCCCACTGTACAATTAAAAAAAAAATCCTTACCTTACTCCCCTGCTCCTTATGGTTCTTCTGTACTGGCTCTTCAAAGTCCAGGAAACTGTAGGGTAGGAGCTTTCTTCCTGTCCAAAAGGTCTCTGCCTCTGTGATGCCTCCGGGAGGGATAGAGACATGCGCAGTGGAGCCCTTTCCCCCCTCCCTTCCGATCCCTCCGTGGCTTGCATTTAGGTAGCCTAAAAAGCTCTTCATATCTTGTAGGGCATACCCTTCCACCCCAACTGCAATATTCATGCTTCAGAAATCGTTTCCAATCTCTACTTACGCCATCTCTACTTACGCCTCCTCGTTCCAGCGCTATTTTCATTGATGGCAGGCGCGGCTGCCGGTCTGGACCCCTGCTTGCAGTTCCGGCAGGCAGGGGAGCCGGACCAGAACAGTGCAGGAATGAGGAGGTGTAAGTAGCGATTGGATAAGATTTATGAAGTATGCCCTACAAGATGGCAAACTTTTTTCATTTATTTACCAGCTAAAGTTCTTTAAAGTTTCTAACATGATGTTCTTGTGTTAGCAAAGTTCCAGGCTCGTCCACACTACAAGAGTAGATTGTCCAAATAGTGAAAGAGACGAAGACCTTTCAATTCAGTTTGCAATCAGAAATATTAGGGACTTTCGTGAATGTTCTGGGGGACATTTGACAGTCCAAATGGCAGACATTAAAACTGGAAATGATCTTCCCCGTGTTAATCTACGGAATTACAAGGTTCCCTCTCAATCAGGAGTATGCAGATTGCAGCGGTCATACCTATCACGCAGAGGCAGACTCCCTGAAGATGGATGGTGTTCTCTCCTGAAGAGTCTCTATCTTGAACCTCTGGTTCATGTAAGTATTAAGCTCCTTAAATCTAGAACTGGACGTCTGTGTTTTGGGGACCAGAAATCAGTACAGAAATAAAATCAGTTTGCCTCTCTTGCATTGGGTTCTGGGATATTAAGCAGGAGCTGCTGGACTATTCCTGTAATAATTTTTTTTTCCCAAATCAAGTGAATAGGCGTTTGATGAAATAATTTTTTTTCGGTTTCATGTTGATTTCCAGATGGTACCCCCTGGAGACCAACAGAAGGGCACCCATTTGTCTGTAATCATCTTTGCCCTGTTCTGCTCAAAGTTTATAGCCTGGCCCCGACTGGCAGACATAAGTAGGCCTCATATAATGCCACTTTGACTGCTTTTGGAGATTTATAGTGTTGGGTCTGGTGTTTCAGAATAATGAAAATTGTTCTCTTTTTCCAAGCTGCAGTTCTCGCAGATTCACCTTCCAGAACGAGAATTCTTTGCATCCTCTCTCTCTGGGAGGAAATTCTAGAATAACTTTTCCTCTGTTGCTCACAAAATTTCTTAGGGGCCTGAGGAAGAAATGAACTTACCGCTTATGGTTTTGGAATTTATTTCCTCTAGTGCTTTTCCGAAAAGCAACCTTGTTTTACAGGTAGCTTGCACAAGGTATATCTTGGACGGGGTATTGGCATTCCATGCACCTTAGCCATAAGATTGCCTGGATGCTACGGAGAGTGCCATATCACAGCCTTCAATAGGAAGCATACGTCAATAGGCAGTATATCGTCTACTAGACAATCTCACCACTGGAGCATCCACGTTAGGTGGTTTTCCACATTTATCTTTAAAATTTCTAGGGAAGGGGTAAAGCTTATCAAACTTAGCTTCTACGGCAACCATCTGCAGAATTTGTGTCATCTGTTTTGGATTAAACTCTCAATTTCTTGTATAATGGGAAAAGTATATTTTTATTATTTTTGAAAAAGCACAGAAGGTGTGGCTGGTCTAATTCCTCAATTGTTTAAGGCGTGTCTTATTGCTTTTAATTAAAGTAGACACCCTTCTCGATCAAACTTAAAATCTTCCAACTCCTCATTATGCGAACCTTCAAGATCCATCTTCAATAATGCTGCTCCTCTGTATGCTCTATATCTAATCGGATTTAGTATGATTAGAGGCTTCTTTAAATCCTCTTGTAACAGCCTGTGAATCCAGTTTAAAATGTCAGGATCATCTTGGATGAAGTCCTCTTTCACAGTCCCCCTTAGATCTAGGCTCCTGGGTACAGACATTCTTCCTGCAGTACTCCAATATATATTCTTTGCATATAGTATTCCTTCCTCGCTTAACTGGCTTAGAACAAGCTTTACCTCTTCAGACAGTACTATTTCCCCCTCAGTCACTTTTGGCTAGTTTTTGTACACACGCTGTGGGTCACTAAAAACAGGGGAACTTCCTCTGGCCGCATCAGTAAATTCAGGGGGTTAAACTCACGCTAATTAAATACTAGTTATGCTTGAGTTTAACCTCTAACTTGGGCAAATGGGCAGGTGTCGCAAAGAATAGCTGCACAGTTCTACAAGCTATTCAATTTTCAAGGGAAGATGGTGGGGGATGGACATTCAAGGCTATATGACCCCTAGTGCAGCACACAGGCAATTGCCTGACCATATTGGGTTCTGCAGCTCTTACAGATTAAAACAAGGGCATCAGATTTTCAAGTTTACATTAAAGTGACAGCAACACAATCCCGGTGATTATATTCAGGTCCGGAAGTTAGGAGAGGTGGTGTGTGTGTTTCCAATACAGAAAGGGGCATATGAAAAAGGGAGAAAGAAAAAGAGATATTTACCCAATGTTGTCAATATAAGTTGATCTATATATTCCCCACACACCATCCACATCCAGCCTTCCTGCTGGGTGCTGCTAGTACACCTTGGCTGTAGTGTGTATAATCAGAATATATCCAATACTTAGCGCACACCAGACCTATTGCAAACAGTGTTTATTACAACATTATTGTTGTTACACACGGAACGCTTCGGTCCACATCTTTTTATTTAAGGAGAATTGTTTGCACTTTATGGTTATGTCTGAGGAAGGTGCCATTTTGACACAAACGTCACAAGTGTGGCACGAATATGTGCTAATAAACACTGCTTGCAATAAGTCTGGTGTGCGCTAAGATTGGATTATCTCAATGTTGTCAATAAGAATCATCCAGGCAGAAGAACGTCGGTTGTTTCAAAAATCTACCGGGCCATCTACTACCACTCTCAGGCGCTTTTAGGCCATTGAATATGTGATCTGGCAGTTTCCATGTGCTTCTTAATTTCCACAAATTGGCCGTCGACGCTGGAGTCAAGGGAGTAAACATCATTGCATCTTTATTTAAATTTTTACAAAATTTTCTATTAACAGTAAGTGCACAAGGATATCCAGTGCTTGTGGCATGTTCACCACACTCAAAAACTATTTGTAGATATGGTAACATCCCCCAAAACCACATTCAAAATACTTACCTTTTTCCCTGTGCTCCCGAGTCCAGATATCTTACCTTACTCCTCCTGTCACTAGCTTGAAACAGTAAAGAAGGCAAGGAGGAGAGTCATAAAGTCATTGGCTGCGGCATCACTGACATGTCATGGCCTTGACCGACAGCTGCAATGAGAACTGTCCAGAGGAATTTAATGTATGATATCTGGAGAAGGTAAGTATTGTGAAAAACAGGTTTGGGGGTTGTGGGTGATTACTCTATCAGGAGATTCAATAAAAGTTCTTATCTTGTTAAAATGGTGATATTTTGCCCCAACCAATCAGATCTTATTTAACTTGAAGCTAACAACTGATTGGGGTTGGGGATAAATTAGCACCATTTTAAACAATAAAAACTTTTATTAATAACCCTGTAAATCTGCTAAAGTTTGGTGTGTGGGTGACAGGCAGCATTACAATTGCAATAGTATCTTATTTGCTTTGCTTGTTGCAAAATATTTCAAATAAGAAAAATGGTGATATCCACACTTACCAATTTGTTTCTGTATAGCATTTAATGTTCAGTTTTTTAATTTGACCTGAGGAATAGTGTAATTGATCTTTAGTCGTTTAGCTTTAACCAGAAAAACTTTCTTTATCAATAATTCTAAAATATGCTACTGATGAAAAAAAAAGTTACAATCTCAACTCTGTCCTGATAGATTTATTTTACTTTCACCAGTCTCTTTTCTTAAGTCTTTAATTTCCTTCTGCAGTTCTAGTCACTCAATTTCATTTGACACGCTCTCCACTGCATTTATGTGTTATATCTACTAAGCAGATATTCTTGTGGGGAGTCATTATCATCATGCAAAATCTTTCTGTTTCTTCTCTTTAGTATCTTTTGCTTTCTTATCACTGCAAGTTGTTCTTGCTGTTTAAAAGCAGCAGGTTTTCATCAGCTTCTTTCATCTTCTCCTTAACTTTTCTTTTATCTCCAAGATTTGTTTGTTAGGTCAGTGGTCAATGCCAAACATGCTTTCACCAGGAACCAGAGGCTATGGCAGAAAATTGCAAATTCTTTGACGCTGAAGATCCACAACACTAACATAAAACCAAACACCAATTCATTTAAGATGGAGAAAATGACGCAATGATATGTGATATGATGTTTATTACTGAAGATAATACAACCACACAGATAAGCTTAAAGGACACTTAAGCCTCCAAATCCCCACTGAATCAGAATTTAGAATATTTGACCTTATAAGCATTCAAATTTTCAAACACACATGAGAAAGTACTTTATGTTATAAGCCCTTTCCAGCTGAGCTCATGATAGACTTAAAAGGTTGAACTAGATGGATTTTCATCTTTATTTAACCTCCAATACTATTTTCCTAAATTTAAATATTTAAAATTACTGGATCAGTGGCTTTATTTCTACAGCATATGATATCACAGGCACCCACAGTTTTTATCACTGTCCATTCCTGAAATTCTATCAGGAGTTTTTTTAGTTTGTCACCACCAGAGGTGTAACTACCATGGGATCACCACTTGCAACTGCCAAGCGTGTGGTCCATAGAGGACGAGTGATCGCTCATTTTTCAGATTTGGATGAACAAATGGTCAATCAACCAAAAAATTGAATGGTGTAACACACGCCTCACAGTCAGATAATTTGCAATCTCACCAAGAGTGAGTGTGAATGAGACCAAGGAAGCATAAATTCAAAACATGGTCAGTATGTGTAAATAGCAGGCAATTGAAGGGTTTAAAGTATACTAAAAAGGAACTATTTTAGCAATGCCCATCTACAGCTCCTCCCCTTAACTGCTTAAGGTCATGTTTGGTCCTGTACTACTTAAGCAAGCCCCTTAACTCACTACTTTAGCACTCTGTTGTATAGGACACAGGGAATGATGCGTTTACATCCATATAATAAAATGCAGGTGCATCCCTGTGTCAGTGTGTGTTGTGTGTGGGCTGCAATCTACCTGATTGACTTTTCTTTTTCCCTTCAGAGCAAACAGCCCAACGGATCACAAGTTTGCATTAAGGGGGCGGGCCTACAGAACACAGACTGCTGGCTGCTCTGGGTGGGTTGATTTCTTAAGTTAACTCTTCACAGTGTAAAAATTCCTGTCCATGCTGCATTACTGGGTCTGACACCAATAAACTGTACACACACCAGTTATGTTTTAAATCTCTGGGTGGGGGACAGTGAGGCAGGGGGTAGCTGGTGGGGTGTTGTCCTGGACCCAATGAATTAATCATGTGTCGTGGGGGGTTGGGAGGGAGAGGGTTGCGCTAGATGGCATGTCTGGATAGGGTGGGGGAGTCAGAACTGCTCACTGACATGACACCATGCTTAAATTAACCTCCTAATTACCAAAAGTGTCAGGGCTGGCTGTAAAGCAGAGTGACAGAAGGGGTGGGACCTGGGTCCGGGACAGTGTGTGGGGTGGGGAGACCCTGGGTCCGGGACAGTGTGTGGGGGACCCTGGGTCCGGGGGACAGTGGTGTGGGGGACCCGGGTCCGGGACATGTGGGGGACCTGGGTCCGGGACAGTGTGTGGGGGACCCTGGGTCCGGGACAGTGTGTGGGGGACCCTGGATCCGGGAACAGTGTGTGGGGGACCCTTGGTCCCGGCACAGAAGTGGGGGACCCTGGGGCTTGGCCAGAGGGCGCCTTGGGGCGGGGCAGAGGGGCCCTGGGTCCTGGGACAGACGGGGGACCTGGATCTGTGACAGAGGGGGGTCGGGGACAGAGATGGTGTACCTGGGTCTGGGGAAGCAGAGGGGCCCTATGTCTGACAGACGGGGGACTCTGGGTCTGGGACAGAGTGAGGGAACCTGGGTCTGGGACAGAGGGGGCCCTGGGACAGATGGGGGGTCTGGGTCGGCCCAGTTTGGGGCCCTGGGTCGGCAAGTGGGGGACCCTGGGTCCGGCACAGAGTGGGGGGACCCTGGGTCCGGCACAGAGTGGGGGACCCTGGGTCCGGCACAGAGTGGGGACCCTGGGTCCGGCACAGAGTGGGGGACCCCCTGGGTCCGGCACAGAGTGGGGGACCTGGGTCCGGCACAGAGTGGGGACCCTGGGTCGCACAGAGGGGGGACCCTGGGTCCGGCACAGAGTGGGGGGACCTGGGTTCCGGCACAGAGTGGGGGACCCTGGGTCCGGCCACAGAGTGGGGACCCTGGGTCCCGGCACAGAGTGGGGGACCCTGGGTCCGGCACAGAGTGGGGGACCGGGTCCGGCACAGAGTGGGGGACCCTGGGTCCGGCACAGAGTGGGGGACCTGGTCGGCACAGAGTGGGGGACCTGGGTCCGGCACAGAGGGGGGACCCTGGGTCCGGCACAGAGTGGGGGACCTGGGTCCGGCACAGAGTGGGGACCTGCGCGGCACAGAGTGGGGGACCTGTCCGGCACAGAGTGGGGGACCCTGGGTCCGGCACAGAGTGGGGGACCCTGGGTCCGGCACAGAGTGGGACCCTGGTCTGGGACAGAGAGCGGCCTTGGGTCTGGGGCAGGGGGCCCTGGGTCTGGGACAGACGGGGACTCTGGATCTGTGACAGAGGGGGGTCGGGACAGAGATGGTGTGACCTGGGTCTGGGGAAGCAGAGGGGCCCTATGTCTGGACAGACGGGGGACTCTGGGTCTGGGACAGAGTGAGGGAACCTGGGTCTGGGACAGAGGGGCCCTGGGACAGATGGGGGCCCTGGGTCTGGCACGTGTGGGGGACCCTGGGTCTGGGACACTAAGATGGAACTGTGGCTTGAGACATGGAGGATGGAGGCACTCTGGGCTTCTAGCGCCTGTTATTGTAACAGGCTTAATGTCTAGTCAGTTATAATAGACAACTACTGCATATAAAGGTGGCCATACGCGGCCCAATTTCTTCCGATCAGATTTGCGATCATCCAAAACGATCGTAAATCTGATCGGAAGAACCTTGCACTGACAATCTTCATAGATTTCAGCTTGAAATCTATGGAAGGTCTGGTTCTGGTAGATGGGGTCAATGGAAAAATTTCCATCTTGCCCGATCAGTTTTTTTTTATCGAAGTGCCTTCGATAATCTGATCCATTCTATCGAATGGGTCAGAATATCGATGCCGTATATGCCTACATTTACTATAAATAAAAATGTTTGCCTTATTAGTCCAATATATGTAGTAAAAAGTAAAGTACTGAGATACTTTTATGGACTAAGTTTATTTTAGTAGACAAGCTTTCGAGGGATCAAGCTTTCGAGGTCAGAGCAGTACATATTCACTATAGGCACAGAAAGTTGTGGTTGCATTTTTTTTTTTTAATCCAGTTTTTTTTTTTTTTTAACTGTTTATGTTATTTGCCTTGAAATTATTTTGAATAGAGTCAAAGTTAGTTACTTTACCTTTCTGTCTCCTTGCAAACTAGTTTATGTCCTTTAAGTGATGGTATCTTCCCTGCAATTCCTTTGCACAGCTGGTGATTACTTTGTTGGGTAATTGACCTCTGCTAATTACTTAACTCCCTGTCCTGTGTCTGTTTTTTACCCCATAATTCAGACACAGCATGGGGGATAGCTTTGCAGAGAAGACCATCCAAAGTGAAGATTTTTTAAGTGAAGTTGGAGCTTAACAATGAGAACTACAAGGAAAAACACTGCCACTACCTGACTTTTTATTTGGGATTTTCAACAATGTTACAGTTGTGCTCTGCTTATCTCTATCTACTCCCTGGCTCCAAAATCCCATTCCTATTCATTGCCTTCCTATCCCTATTCTATCACCGCGCACGGTCTTGGGCATGGTGGCATGTCACAGGGGCGCACGCTCGTGGTGATGTTGCGCACATGCTGTCACACTATCATCTGGTAGGATGAGTATGCTGGAGAATCTCGTGGGGGCAGTCCTAAAAATGTGATTTGAGTGGAGATGGGAGCCAGCAACATTCAAGCACTAAAGGTAGGATATGGGAGGGTAATAGGACAAAAAAAAAAAAAAAAAAAAACCTTTATATCGAAAAAGATAAAGTTGCTTTTACAGTGTACATGACCTTTAAAGTAAGTTAGTAATATGGTTTTTAAAGCCTTAACAGATGTTATGAACAATTGCCATGTAGACAAGATTTCCCTGTTGATGTAATCTTTAATGCTTTTAAACTATTCAAATATGACTAAAAGTGTAAAAAGTTTCCATCAAAATTAGTGGAAATGAAAATTCCAAAGCTACTGATAACATTTACTTAAAGCTTATTTCCCTTAAGCTGGTCATACACGGGCCAATGGTTTTCCAATTGTATTTACAATGTGGGAAATCGTAATTTCCACCTTACATCACTAATCTTCTGTAGATTTTAGCTTGAAAACTATGAAAGATAGGTTCTGGAAGATAGAGTTGATGGAAAATATTCTGCATTGCCCAATCACGAAAAATGTGTTTGGTAGTCTTATCAACTGAATCGAATTTGCCAAAATGATCGGAATATTATTGCCCTGTAAGACTTACACCCAGTGAAAAATATCAGACATTTTCAATTAAATAGGTAAATAAAAGATTATACGTGTATGAGATTTGACCAGAGCTGCAGCTACTCTGTGTATATCTCTCTATGAAGATTCACCAGCGGCTGTGCGTCAGTGGTAAATCAAGGAAGGGAATTATTCTTATGTTACTGCTTAATGCCAGCTATTTAACTACAGCTAATTGTGAATATTACTCGTGGCTGCAGGTGAACATACCTGAAATTTCAAGCTTTTATAGCAAAATACATGATCTACATTTGCAGTTTACATAATTTATATGGAGCACAAACCTCAGGGGATTTTCATTTCCTCTCCAAACTCAGCAGTAGCAAGTATTTTTCAACCTGCCAGGTAAAAAAAAAAAAAAAAAAAAAAAAAAAAAGCTAATTATAGCCCCTTTTTATAATTCAAACCTAGGAGTTCACTAAACATTTTCAGTTAGGGCACGGCCACACTGCAACGCAATCGCACACGGAATCGCATGTGATTTCATTGCATTTGCGCATGTGTTTTTTTCATTAAGTATTAAAAACGCATGCGGTTGCGATTTAAAATGGGAAACGCAAATCGCAATGAACCCGAAAACGGGTGCGTTGCCGTGGTTTCAATGATATGGAAAAACGCATGCGCAAACGCATGCACAGCAGTGTGGCCTAGCCTTTAAAGTCATGTTAAAGGGCATGTACACCCTCTTTTCCAACTGTTTAATATACTGTAGGGCATGTCCCCCCACCCCTCAAATTCTTACACAAAAAAAACGCTTCCCATCTCTACTTACAGCACCTTGTTCCTTGGCTGTTCTGGTCCGGCTCCCCTGCCCGCCAGAATTACGAGCAAGGAGCCGGACCGGCAGCCGCGGCTGTGATTGGCTGAGAGGCAGCCAATCACAGCCGCGGCTGCCATCAATGACAAAGGCGAGGGAACGAGGTGCTGTAAGTAGAGAAAGGAAGCGTTTTTTGTGTAAGAATATAGCGGTTGAGGGGGGGGGACATGCCCTACAGCATATTAAAAGCATATAACGCTACAGGAGTAGCACCCAGGGAGGGAGGGAGTGGGGGAAAGGGCTCACTGCGCATGTCTCTATCCCTCCCGGAGGCATACAGAGGCAGAGACCTTTGGACGAGGAAGAAAGCTCCTACCCTACAGTTTCCTGGACTTTGAAGAGCCAGTACAGAAGAACCATAAGGAGCAGGGGAGTAAGTAAGGATTTTTTTTTAATTGTACAGTGGGGCCAGTAGTTGGTGAATTTAGTTTGGGATGTGGACATGCCCTTTAAAATCACCCACTTTGTTCGAACAAACTGGAAAACCTAAAGGGTATGAATACTAAAAAATGAATTAAATGACCTTAGTCTACAAATAAGTACATTTAAGCAGCAGGTGAGTGTGTGTTGCTGCATGCATTTAATCCAGTACTTTTTTTTGCTATTAAGGGCTAATTGTTGAAATGTTTTCAGCTGGATAGAAAGTAGCTGGCATCTGATATTTCAAAAGTATGCAAAGTTTATTCAGCCATCATATGGACAGTACACAAACACCAGGCTTTGCGTGTACCTTCACTCTTACTCATGGGTGCGCTGGCAATTATGCATCTACAACTTTATAATCTACATGGACTCCCTCCAACAGTGGGAGGGCTAACCCTTAAAGTGATAATGTGATATAAAAACCCAATATATATTAAAAGACCATATTTAAAATACCCTTATACATACATTAATGCAACCTCATGTTGCCATTTATCAAAAGCTAAGCTCATGAATAGGAAAAGTGAGAAAAAAAACGTGTGTTAACACAGTTTATACATAGATTGATTTTAAAGTACAAGGGAAAGCTTTCTTATAGAAAACAGACACCCTACCACATGGATGTTAATATAACCCTCCAACGTGGTATATAGTAATATCTATGTGCACTAATCCAAATATACTCATTCACAAAATACTGATTTATAAGAAGTAATAATATAATATATATATATATATATATATAAGCATTAGATTACATTTTACAGACTAATAACCATGGTAGTTAAATGGAAAAGTGGTGTAATCTAACTGAAATGGGAAAAGTGCACTTGAGATATCTAGAAAGGCTCTTGATATAGTTATTAGAAATGTGGGTCAGTGGTTCGAACTCAATAAGAAAGCATTGTTAACGGATCATTCTACAACACCCATATTTCATCTTATGGCGAAGTTCCTCAAATGTAACTGACCACCAAAGTGTAGGCCAAATGTGGCTGGAATACACTATTTAAACAAAGGCCTAACAGAACTAATAAGACTGGAAGAAGTGTCTAGGGAACAAGGGTTATGGACTAGAGATATGGTACCATGGTATTCCAGAATGCCCCATCATTGGGGGCTGAAAGCAGTGAAGTATCCCCAAAGAATGTACAGTAGATATTCAAAGGAATGGGTAGTCTTAATTTTGGAAGCTCTAACTTAACTGTTGACACACAATTATTTTACATTTGATTATGTATATTGCATGCAAACTTGTAGGAATGTCATGGGGGCAAAATTTCCCCCTACTTATGCCAATCTGTTTCTTGGGACTTTTCTCTTCCACCACCCTGAATTCTATGTTTCAAGATAAAAGGTGGTTTTGAGATTTGGTTAACAAAACTGAATGATAATGTATTAAACATAAGATTCACATGTTAATTTGGAGGGAATATAATCCACAGCAAAAGGCCCAAGGCAAACCATTAGCTAAAAACACTATCATTCCAGAAGACTTGTGTCATTTACCTCACTGCCTAGAGCAATACCAAAGGGGCAGTACATAAGATTCAAACTAAACTGTTCCAGTGAGACTTTTTTTAAAGAAAGCAGTGGAGAACATGAGTCAGTGTCAGATGGGTAAGATGATACATTGATACTAATCTTAAAGGGCATGTCCACCCCCAAAAATAAAATTTAACCCTTACTGGCCACATCAAGTAGTTTAGAACATCCTTACCTTACATTCCTGCTCAAAATAGTTCCCCTGCTGTGCCCTCCAAAGTCCAGGAAACTGCTGTGTAGGGCAGTGTGGTGGACTCATGCTGTGCCTGAGACTTCCTCAACCTCATCAAGGTTGAGGCATGCTCAGTGCAGCCCTCCCTGCCTATCGCCAATCACGGATGCGGCTGCCGGTCCCGCCCCCTGCTTTCAATTCCATGCAAGCAGAGGGCCTGAACATGCAGCAGGGGAGAGAGGGCAGGTAAGTAAGAATCGGGGGACTTTCTAACAATTATATTAATGCGGTTGGGGCTGGGGGAGCATGCCCTACCACATGTCAAATGTTAAATTTTGGGGTGGACATTCCCTTAAAAAGCCTTGTGAAGGCTCAGAAACAGAAAAGGGAACCAGGGTGTTCTTAAGAATTCCCATAAAGTTTTATATTAATTGCAATGCGGATGATGTTATGTATTTTAGTATTTAGTGACCGTAATAAATGTCTAGTACAATATACAGGATGGACTACACAAACTCTCAAATGAGTAAAAGAACATTTAAGAGATATAAACAAAACCTTTGTACGGGGGGTTACTTGCTCTGATATTAGAAATAAAGACAGACTGGCACTAATTCTTAAGACAGACGTCAAAGGATCTTTTTATTAGATTATTGCATTCCAGGAAGAATTAATTCCATTTGTGATACCACGTGTTACATTATATGTACATATATTTTCTTATGTATATGTTCTTTCCTTATACATATTATTACTCAGTATTTTGTGAATGGGTATATTTAGATTAGTGCACATAGGTACTTACTTTATACATGAGTTGGGGGGTTATATTACAGATCCATTTGGTGAGAGTTTTTTAAATTTAAATAAAAAACACAAGTTGTTGAACCACACTGCTTTTGCATTGTCCCACTGCACTTCAGTCTATGACAGATGTATCACATATTAAATGCAAATGGACGCTCCAAAATTTCTTTGAAAAATTGCAACTCGTTTTTATTCACCCATCTGTGAGAAATCACTTCAGCAACATTACATTTTAAATTAGGATTCTTCCTATGTACTTTATATGAGTCTATGTAATACACTATTAACACATAGTGGGCCTCATTGGCCCAAAGCCACAATCACAGATCTCACTGTGAATGCCACAAGCCTGTCAGAGGAAGATACGAATTACACACAGAGAGGCTCATACTCTTCATTTTTCTGGACTTTCAGTGGGGCAAATTTTAGTTGGGGGTGGTGGACATGGCCTTTAATGACAGCTAATGGCTGGCACTCAATTCACTAGCCTTGATAAGTGGAGGTACAATCATTTTGCAATCATGTATGTACAAGGGTAAAACCCTTACTGTTTGTTAGGTTTTTAATATACACACTTTATTACTTGAAGGGCTTACCCCTTCTATTATATAGAGGTGAGAGTCCATGTGGATTATAAAAGTGTAGATACATTTACTGCCAGCTGCCTATGAATAAGCGTGTAGGCCTGGTGTTTGTGTACTCACTTATGTTGTGTCTTTGTCTGGTGATTTTAGTTTCTCTTTAATAAATTCATTTTAGCAAGAAGGCACTGTGTTAAGCTGGGTGCACAAAATATCAATCTTGGCAGATCACAGATATAGCTACACACAGTTCTGACAATATCGTATACTAGGAAGTTTAGGTGGCCACACATAGCGCTCACTCAACAGCAACCAACAGAAATATTTAGTCAGAAAACAACCAATGCCGGTAGTTAATTAGACAGATTACTCAAATGCATTGGCTGCCAGAATTGGCCAATTATACCATCTATACCCAGATTTAGGCATAACCATTGTATATGCTTACAGAGGAGAAAACAATAGTATTTTTTGCCCACATTTTCCTAACTCTTGTATCTGGCATCTTCTTTATCTCTTACAAACACAATTGGGGGAACACTTCCAAGAACTTGATGAGTTGCATCCGATGTCTGAAAAGTAATAAATCATGTTTGACTAAAACACCATGTCAGTGGATATAGAAAGCACTGTGCCCATAATAATTAACAATGTACAACATAAAGATGTGCTAAAGCTCAGAGGAAGCATAGTAAAAGCAGATTTCTTTGTGCTGGTGCTCATCACAGAAATCAATCCTACCTCCCTGCACCAATTTTTACCAATTTATTTTTTTAAAACTACTGTAGTATATGCCCTATAGTTCTCCTTACTATAAAAAAAAAACAAATGGTATTTTCAACAAAAAAAACCTAAACTTTTCTTCAGAGGATATATAACCTCAAGAAGGGCCCATGATGAAGTACTTATATACACATTAGTATAGCATGAGACGTTAAGCTAAGTGCACACACTAACGGTTAAAAGGCCAATTTCTGTTGAATTGCCCTATTATGAGCCACGTGTGTGGCGAAATTAAGCCAAGATCTCTATCAGTCCCTTTAATCTAATACAGGGAGCCAAGAGCATAGGCTGGCCATCCATCTATCAGCCTATTTACAAAGAATAAGAAGAATGTATCAGGAATGTTGTAGGTGTTTTATAGAGGATGCTAAAAAAAAAATGTGTTACCAGCTTTAGATTTTTCCTTCTCTGCCTCTCTCATTGTTTGCACCACAATTGTAACAGGTAAGTATAGGTAGAAGCAACGGCACAAACCGGAGAACAAATGGATTGGACGCTCTAGGATAATTGCACTCAACTTTAATTCATCACAGAAATTTAAAGCAACTCTGATACAAAGTGCCTGACGCGTTTCGGGAGGGTCCTCTCCCTTAGTCATAGGCACAATGTGTAACACACTAACAGGGCAATGCACGTAGAGGCGCTAGGCTTTCCGTGCAATCGCTCTGGCAATGCTAATTCGCATAGCGCCTTTTCGGCATCTCCAAATGGAGTTTTACCGTTGCGGAGTTTTACCGTTGCATCGGTGGTGTCTAAAAGTCCTAAAAAGGTAAGGTACTATGCGAATATAGCATCGCTTGCAGCGTCTGGGTGGTTAAATTCCGAGTTAATCACACATGCGCCGCACAATGATGGAGTTAAGACACGCTAACCGAATAAACATTGGTTAGCGTAACATAACAAATGGAGTGTTTTTAACTCCATTTTCAGCCGATGCGCCTCTTGGTACATACCTACATACACAGCTCACAGCAAGAAGTGTCTAAGGTGTGTAAATTTTTGTGCTTTTTTAATGCCTCCCACTCGCTGGCCCCCTGGACCCCAAACTCGGGCCCTGTGGGCCTCTGCCTGAAAATGCTGTGTTTTACACAGTTTTCTGTAGAGGGGGTGGTACGTGTCTGTGGTGCCAGTGGGAGGTAGGGCCCATAAGTGGGAGGGGGCTATGGGCCCGAAAGGGTGGGGCCATTCGGGGGTTGCAAAGTGGATGGGCCACGGGGCCCAAGAGGAGGAGGAGAAACAGGGATGGTTTCAGAGCAAGGAAGTGCAGAGGACTAGTGATGCTGCTACCATACCACACATAAAAATGTAAATATCTTCAATGTAAAAAAATAATGAACGTAAATTGCAAAAATATCTCGTATAGCAATTCCTGTCAATTTACCCTAAAGTCATATTTGGACCACAGTTACCCTTTTAAACCAATACACTCCTCAAACATAAGAGAATGCTAATTAAGGATATCCACCAAAACAGTCTGCAAGGTCACTACTAAATGAGGCAGGACTGTTAAGGCAGGGAGGGTATATAACATTTTATAAAACAGTCCTTCATGTTCAGAAGTCAAGTGTAGTAACAAATTGATTCCTGCTGTCAATGACATGGGTGAAAAAGTTAAGACTAAAAAGTTATGTTTGTATTCAAAGAATATTAAACACGACAGTATCATGTGCCAGGTAGGTGTTTCATTATCAGCATATAGCAGTATCTAAGACAGGTTCAACTGGTGCAAAAATGATTATTAACTAGTTTCACATTTCAACATCATGTGCTTTTCTACCTAGTGCAAATATGTTTCATATCCTAAAAAATAAAAGCATGTTACCTGAAACAAGGAGCATAATTCTGAAGAACTTTTTCAATATTGCTATCAGTGTCGTTGTTTCCGTTTGCCATCCAATAAGCACGGCAAACTGAGAAGTCAACAGATACAGAAACCTGAAAAACAGAGATAACACTATAAATATCAAAAAAAATAGAATAACAGAATTAACTTAATTGACACTGTTAATATGGGTGCACACTACTAATCTCTAGAGATCATAAGTGGCCTGCAGGCCTGCTCACACAATAATCTGCTGGAATATAAACAATGCGGTATGTTGCGCATAAAATGTAATTGTATGCCACATAAAATACAGATCTGTGCACACAAGCCGATTTAAAATTGCCTTAAAGGTTAGGATGCCATTAATATGGTCAGATGCAAAGGGCAGTCAAGAGATATTGGCTTGCTAGAAAGTACAGCCATAGGTTAGTGCCAGTCAGATGGTTTTAAGGGTATTGGAGCTATATAGCCTACAATTTAAACTCACATCAAGGAAGCAGACTCTCTTAGGTAGTATCGAGAAGGTGCAGTCCCAGTTCCTGCCTTTGGAACAAAGTAATTTACTATTTTTAAAAAAATGTGGGTTGGACACTTGACAAAAATGTTTAGGGGTTATTCCCCTTCTTTGGTACACCTTGTCCCTTTGCGGACCTTTTGTATATAATCATAGTATATCTCTTTACTCAATTAGGTCAAGTGAACTTGAAATTTAGTTCTAGTCATTTCACTAGTCATCTGACTGGTTTTCTCAATTCACGAACAAGAATCTGTTGGCAATTTATATACTGGAATGTTCCAATCATTATATAACAGCAAGGTGTTAGGGACCCCAGAATACAAGGTGTTGATTGCATTGTGGCTAAGAGGTGTTTGAAACTGCCACGGGTACTGAGTCAAAACAGCATTGTACATGGCAGACAATTAGTGTTGAAACCCCCCACCCCTATTCAGGCTTGGTTTTATTTTGACATAAATGGCCTCCTTATATCTTCTTGAACCAATCCTGTTCCTTTCCAAAATGTGACATTACATCTTCAAACGTATGTCCTTTTTCCTTAGGCTGCAGGTATACAGCAGAGTCCTGACGAGAAATGTCTCTTCTGTGCTGGGCCCTACATTGGTGCAGCTGCTGTTGGTCTCCCCCACATACAAATCAGAGCACTCTTCACTGCACATATGTGAGCGAAAACCTTGCTTCCAGGAGGTCCCAACACCTGGCTGTATATGCTGTTGGGATATCCAGGGTATTATTGCCAAAAGATTCTTGTACAAGTCATTTGAATTGAGAAAGCCAGTCGGATAAATAGCGAAGAGTCTTCAAGAACAAATTTCAAGTCCAGTTGATCTAACTGAAGACAACAGGTTTACCATAAAAATGGTTGAATAAGAACCTTCACAAGCACATATTATAGTAAATTTTGTTATTTCATATGGGCTGGTACAAACGTTCTTTGCCACGACTGACACCAATTTGTCCCGGCCAATGATTGATAGTGGCAAACAGTCAGCTGGGATGAATCATTGTTGGTCATGGTGAAATAGGTGACAGGTGATCATTGGTGCATAGGAGATAGCAAAACCACCCTTGATTTACCAACATGTCAGTTTGTCTGATGCAAACTATCGACATCGGTCGCAGGTGTTGAGAAATCATCACATAATTTTGGGACTACCGACTAATATACAGAAATATTGATCGGTCGGAGCAAAAATCTGCTTGTGCGTACCAAGCCTAAGTGTGCATCCCCATATTTTATATCTTAGCCTACACTCTGCCCTATTATGACCCATAGGGAAGACAATATACAATTCCATTCAGTGAAGTGAAATCATTTCATAAGATGTACATCATGCAATGTTGTATCATGTGCAATATTTCACGAGCTAGACCATTTTACCAAGGTGGTCAATAAGGTTTAACAACAGGTTTTCCTTAACTGTTTTGCCTTTAATTTAATCAGTGGTGGGATACTAGTTTGAAGAAAAAAGATGCAGATTTGGTAATAAGTATCTTATGTTTGTTTGAAGAACGCACTCAAGAAGGCTTTGTTCATTTTACTGGTTATTAGTGAAATGCGTTAATAAGTATACTGACATATTGAGTGAATCAACAACCTTGATTATTTATGCAGAGATTATATATAAGCTGACTTACCCAGTTAATCAATGTCCAGAGGGAGGGCTGTATCTAGGATTGTATAAAAAGGACATGTGTGCCCTCTATAGCATACAGGATCATGTCATCTGCATAGAGGACAAAATTTTCATATGCAGGGTTACGCCTTTGATCCTTGCATTGGCTTGAATCTTGATAGCAAGGACCATTATTGATAAGTAAACAGGTATGGGGGCAGCCCTGACGTGGGACTCTATGTAAAGAGAATGGTGCAGAATACTGGCATTACATGAGATTCATAGCCTCTGGAGCGGAATAGAGAAAGTTGAACAAGCTAATGAATCTAGGACAAACACCCAAACCAGCACAGGGTGTCCCATCCAAGAAAAAATGTAATACTGCCTACATTGACATTGTTTAATTACTTTGAAGAAGGGTTCTTCAAATATTTACAGAGGTGGACTTGTCTGGTATGAAGCTGGTCTGCTCAGCACCAGACATAGAATAACAGATGTATCTAGTCATTTAGGCAGTTGCGACCAGAAATCTGACAAATCACCAGTTTTTTGTTTTATGGGTGGACATGGCCTTTAAGAGGCATGTTCACAGCACACACACAATCCCCTTTGTAATCAGAGTAATCAGCTCCAAAACCAGTTTTCACAATTCTACTTTTTCCCCTGTGCTCCAGATTTCTTGCTTTGAACTCCTCCTGTCCCTCGCTGGTCATTTCAGCACTTCCTTTTGCAGCTGCCTGTCAAGTCCATGATGATGGCACCAAGGCCAATGACTTACAATGGCTGCATTTCTCTCAGCTTTACGGCTGCAAAAGCTCACTTAGAGCTTACAAAGCAGTAAGAAGGCAGAAGAAAGTAGTAAGGGATCAGAGGATTCAAAGTTAAGATATGTGTACTGTGGTATCAGGGATAACGGTAAGTATTGCAAAAACTGGGATGAGGGGGTGATATCTCTAAATACAAAATATGGAGTTGTGGGTGTACATGCCCCTTTAAGAATGTCTGGATTGTTTAAAGCAATTTATAGGCAAGGAACCTAAATATTGTCAGATAAACGGTTTACTTCACTTTCCTTTGATTATGAACCTCTAAAGGAAACTTAGAGAAAGGATTGAAACTATTAAAGGGTATGTCACCCTTAAATCATTTTTGATATATGATTCCCCCTGGCCCCCCAGCCCAAATGCTCTATTTTTATTCTTAGAAAGTTCCCCAAACTTTACTTACCTCCCCTCTTCCCCCCCGCCGCGCTGCTGGCACTCTGCTTGCGAGAAAATGCAAGCAAGGGGGGGACCGGCAGTCGCGTCTGTGATTGGCTGAGCGGCAGCCAATCATGGAGTGGCTGCCGGGATTTCATTGCGGCGGGGGAAAGGGGGGAGGTAAGTAAAGTTTGGGGCACTTTCAAGAATAAAAATAGAGCGGTTGGGGGTGGGGGGACAGGTGGAATCATATATCTAAAGGGATTTACACAAGGGGAGGGAATCCATGAGGGAGGGAGAGAGGGGGGAGAAGGCTGCAGTACGCATGCCAAAGTTCTCCGGAGGCAAGGTAGGAAGCAGAGTCCTATATGGACTCTAATATCCTCCTGGTGGGCAGTTTTGGGGACTTGGGGGGGGGGGGGACTACAGGAGAACCATATGGAGTGGGATGTGAGGTAAGGATTAAACTACACTCATGGTGGGGCCATTAGTGGGGGGGATTATAGTTTTGGGGGTGGACATGCCCTTTAAGTCATGAAAGAACATAGGAAAATCCAGGAACTAGACTTAACAAAGTTACTTTGCACCCACTCACAAGTAATACACACCTCTTAAATAATATATATAAAAAAAAAACATTTAGCACAAACATTGGGTGAATCCCTTGTGATGTAGTATATTCATTCAATATCCATACCTTTGAGAGCTCTACATTAAGGTCACAAACTCCTGGCTAACTTCTGACGTGTGCAACATATCTGTTAATGCTCTGTGCAATATTACATTGAGAGCCTTAATACGAATTTGTCTCCACGATTTTCTTTTCGCTGCACTTTCATAAGGCTTGGTTAAGCTCTCTGGTTTGTTCACCTTTTAAAACACAGATTAGCAATAGTGTGATCTCAGGAAAATGCGCCATCCATATAAATCAAACATTTCATATACTTTGTTAAAGAGAAGTCAAATTAAAGTAAATCTCCACCCCAAATAGACTTTTGATATATGTAGGGCATCCCTTCCCCTCTAACCACAATATTAGATTGTTAAAAAAAAAAAGCAGAACTCTACTTACAGCCTATCGCTCTTGCGTGCTCTAATCTGGCCCTCGTTTGCCGAACTGCAAATAGGGCGCCGAAACGGCAGCCGCGGCTGTGATTGGCTAAAAGGCAGCCATTCAGAGCCGTGGCTGCGCCATAGAGAATGCCGCGGGAGCAAAGGTGATGTAAGTAGAGTTCAGATTCTTTTTTAAGCAATCTAATATTGGGGGGGAAGGTATGCCATACATTATATATAAAACATTTTAAGCTAGGTGAAGGGGCAGCCAGGGAGGGATCAGGAGGGAGGGAGGTTGGAAAAGGGCTCCCCTGCACTTGCCATGTCCTCTCAAAGGATTTTTTTTTGTTTCAAGTTTTTGGCAACAAGTCATGCATGAAGACCTATTTGGACAGATGTCTCCAAACTCTGTTCAGTCTTGCCATGATGTATGACACGAAACAATTTTCTGCAACCTCAATTTGGAAGCAGAATTTATCTGGCCCTCACCTTTTAAGCCTCCTACACCTGTTTTAATTTTAGTAAAGGAGCACTAAACCCATTTTTTTATATTCCAGAATCTGAAAAACCCCCCTAAAAACACCAATAAACTATAAAATCCAACTTCATTAAATTGTATAAAATAATGTAAGCCTGTTATGAACGGATGAGGTATCTGTGGTAAGTGCAGTGTCAGACTACACCTCCTGACCTCAGTCAATGCTTCCTTGCTTTATCTGTCCTGTATAAATGATTAGCTAGAGATTATTAATGGGTGGGACCAACTTCAACAAGTTTTGCCATAGCTAAGGGACTGAGCATGTGCAGAACATAATGGTCATTGACCCCATTGAGTGATTCTAGAATGCTTTGATGTAAAGCACAAACCATATATTATTTAGGTAATTTCCCAGCGCCCGTATCAAAATTAGAGTTAAAGGCATGTCCACCCCACAAAACTAAAATTTAACCCCTTACTGGCCACATCAAGTAGTTTAAAACAATCCTTACCTTACATTCCTGCTCAAAATAGTCCCTGCTGTTGCCTCCAAAGTCCAGGAAACGCTGTGTAGGAGCAGTGTGTGATCATGCTGTTCCTGAGACTTCCTCAAATCAAGTTGTGAGGCATGCCTCAGTGCAGCCCTCCCTGCCTCTCAGCCAATCACGGAGAGCGGCTGCCGGTCCCGCCCCCTGCTTGCAATTCCATGCAAGCAGAGGACGACCTGAACACTGCGGCGGAGGAGAGAGGGAGGTAAGTAAGAATCGGGGGACTTTCTAACAATTATATTAATGCGGTTGGGGCTGGGGGAGCATGCCCTACCACATATCAAAAGTTAAATTTCGGGGTGGACATGCCTTAAGACAACAGATTGCTGGTTTATATCAAGGTGTTCTGCCCTGGTTCAGTGTGTTCTGTGGCTTTAGTGTCCTTTAATGACTGTGTTTCAACCAACATATAAAAAAAACATTATTATTGCCTGTTCGATATAACTGGTTGATCATACCTGACACAAAAAATTAAACAAAAATCACTGAAATTTTGAAATGTGAGAACCAATACATAGGGTAGTCACGTCACATATTGAATTAATTTAGATCAAATCCCATCAGGAATTTACGTTGGATTGTAAGGCTTCCTTCCCAACAGTACAGGGACCATGTATGGCTGCCTTAAACAATTATTTGTTGAAGAACATGTGGAACCAATTATTTCTCTGCATTGATGAAAATCGAAAATTAACTAACAATCAGATTCCAATAGAATGGATGGCCAGCTTAATACTTTTTACAGTACTGTATATCTTTGTACCACTTATTCAGAATTGAATTTTTGCAAAATTAGGCAACACAAGTGTAATTTAAAGGGCATGTCCACCCCCAAAACTATAATTTAACCCCATACTGGCCCCACGTGTTGTAGGTAGTAAAATCCTTACTTACATCCCAGCTCCAAATGGTTCTCCTGTAATGTCCTCCAAGTCCCAAAAACCTGGCCACGAGGAGCCTGGCAGAGCCCGTCTCTCTTGGGAGAATTTTGCCATGCACATTGCAGCCCTCCCCCCCTCCCTCTCCACAGTTTTCCTCTCCCTCCCTCTAGCATTAAAACCCCTTTGCTGATTGAGAGGCTCCCTCCCCAGCCCCTATATTAGTTTTTACAGAAACTCCCCCGAACTCTACAGCCAATCACGGACACAGCTGCCAGTCGGCCCCCTGCTTGCAGTTTCATGCAAGCAGAGGGCCGGGGACAGTACGTCGGACGAGAGACGGGAAGGTAAGTAACGACTGGGGGAGTTTCTGTAAAAACTAATATAGCAGTTGGGGCTGGGGGAGGGAGCCCTATGCTACCCCAAAAGTTATGAAATGGGTGGAAATGCCCTTAAAGTTTAAATGACCAAAGGAATATTTGGCTGTCAGCCAATCACGGACGCGGGTTCCGGCTATCCAGAATGCCGGAGGAGAGAGGAGAAGTAAGGTAAGTAATGATTGGGGAGTTTCTGCAAATATTAATATAGGGGGGCTGCTCTGAGCAAGCCAAAAACCTCTGAGAGGACACTCAGAGGCAGAAACAATTCCCGCCTGCCAGATCCTGGTGGCCAGCTTTTGGGACTTACAAGGACATTACAGCGAGAACCATTTGGAGCTGGGATCTAAGGTAAGGATTTTATTACACTACACAGTGGGGCCAGTAGTGGGTTAAATTCTAGTTTGGGGTGTGGACATGATGTTTAAACCAAACTACTACAATTTGTTTAATACAATGAGGTAGCATACTTACAACCAGATTTCCCACAGATGTACTTTCATACCAGAACTTCTTTCTGTTAAATAAAATAAACACTAAACAATCATTACATTCAGTGAGTTAAACTAAAAACTACCAAAATATACAACACAAGCAACCCAAAGGATGGTCACTTCATGGACTTGGTCTTTACTAAAAATGTTGCTAGTAACTCCTTCCCACTCTCAGATCACAATCTAATACTTTTTCTACCACCTACTCTCCCCTCTCCTCCGACACTCCATCTATGTCCTTGTTCGCAACAACCGAGCAATAGACCTTTCTGGCTGTATCTCTTTTTCTAGCCTCGCTGCCCTCATGTCTGATTCTAACCCTGAACACTAATACATTTGTTAACTCATTTATCTAGTACATTGATCCTTTGCCCCCTACAAACTCACAAATGTCGCCCCACAAACCCAGTCCTTGGCTCAATTCAGATACTGAATTCCTACATTACTGTACTCATGTAGCTGAGTGGCTGTGGAAAAAGGCACGCAGTCAGGCAGACTTTTTCATTACAAGAGCTCACGTTTGTCGTTCTTAATTCAGCTCTTTCAGCAGCAAAAAACACTCTACTTTAGCACAAACAAAAATAACCAACGTTGTCTATTTTCGCTATTTAAAAACTCTTTTACACCTTCGTCTAGTTACTCTCATTCCTCCTCGGATTTTACTTTTAGAACTAAAAAAAAGATGATATACGCATCTAAATCCCCTCACCCCAGGACATTCTCACTTCTTTGCCTGCCCCACCACACCTGCAGTTCTGGAATCTTTCACCCGTCACCCATTGCTAAGTCAACAATCTCTGTTTCCTGTCCTCATCACTTAAAACTGTTCCCTTGATCCCAGCCCTCCTTATACTCAGACACTGTTCTAAAATCCTTTCCCCTGCTCTTCCCCCACTCTATTTAGGCTTGGTTTCTTATTTTACATAAATGGCCTCCTTAACACCTCTCTTTGAACCAGTCACGTTCCTCGCCAATATGTTAACATTACCATAGATGCAGTGCAGTGCAGTGAAGAATGCTCTGATTTTATGTGGGGGAGACCAAACAGCAACTGCATCAAGTATGGCCCAGCACAGAAGAGCCAATTCCTCGGGTCAGGACTCAGCCGTGTACCTGCATCTTAAGGATAAAGGACATATCTTTGAAGATGTGTAATGTTAACATATTGGCGAAGGAACGTGATGGTTCAAGAGAGGTGTTAAGGAGGCCATTTATGTGAAAATAAAGAAACCAAGCCTAAATAGAGGGGGGGGTTCGACACCAACTGTCTGCCATGTACAATGCTGTTTTAACACCTTACTCTGGGCGTTCCTATACACCTTAGCCACTAGCCATCAACACCCTTACACCTGGCTGTGATATGCTAATTGGATTTCCAGGGTACATAATTGCCACAGTTTCTATCAAAGTCATTTTGAATGAGAAAAGCAGTCGGATGACTAGCGAAACATCTTCAAGAAACTACATTCAATTCCACGTTGATCTAATTGAATACAAACAGATATAAGCGTTGCGCAGTTGTCTTATCTAACAGATCATCTCAGTACTGTTTGCTAATAGGACTTCCTTGCAAGTTCCGCTTAGTGTGTGGAGAAATAATCAGTTCTTTTGGCTTTAAGTATCACTTATATGCTGATAATACCCAAATTTACTTGTTACTCCCGCACTAACACCCGAAGTTCAGTAGCAAATCTCTGAATGTCTGCCTCTATTCTTCCTGGATGGTGTATCGCTGCCGATAACTCAATCTTTCATAAACTGAATAATAATTTCCTCCCCTTTACTGGGACCTAGTCCACCCGCCTCCATTCTATTAACAATTTGGTCATAACCCAGTTGAATTGCAATGTGCCTGGAGTATGTATTTATGTATTTATATGTTTATTATATAGTGCCATTTGGGGACGCAGCGCCGTACAGTATAAAATACAATATAAAAGTCATACAAGGGGGATAAATAATAGATAGTTCAGTAATAAATATATATAACTTATATAAATAGAAGTGCGAGGGCTTTGCCAAAAGGGTAATGAGGTCCCTGCCCCATAGAGCTTACAATCTAGTTAGGGGGTGGGGTAACACAGATACAATGGTAAGGGTATAAGTGCTGGAGTGGAGACATAAGCAGTGCAAAATAAAACTACAATCTTGACTCCTCTCTTCCTTCCTCATCCATTAACAATGTTCCTAGGCATGCAGTTTTCTAATTCGCAATATTGCAGATCTGCACCCTTTCTCTCACTTAAAATGCTCATGCATGCCCTTATAATCTCACATCTTGGACTACTGTTCTATTACTTGGACTCCAGTCGGTCATCTCTTCTCCTATCCAGTCTATCTTAAACTTGGCGCAGTCAGATCATCCTCTCCACCTCAAAAGAGAAACCCACAACCCCGATACTTCAGTCCATAGGATGGCTTCCCAAGCAAACAAAGAATCATATTCAACATCCTTCTTTAACCTTTAAATCCTCACTCCTGCACCCCCCTATTTATGTGTTATCTTTTGGTCACTTTATGTCATGGCCATTCCCTCCGTTCTTCACAAGAAAATCTCCACAAAACCCCAAAAACATTGTCTTAAAACCATTCTCTCTTGCTGCTCCCTAGCTTTGGAACTCTTCCGCCCTCTCCGCCCCAAGTACATTCATTAATACTTTCAAATCTAGACTGTTATCCTACCTTCTTGAGCATCAGCACAACAAATGATTGTTAGCCATCTCAAGCACTTTGTACCATCCCAGTGTTCCCTACGGATCTTTGGCTTGGGCGACGCAATCCGGGCTACTTTTTTCATGCCACCGGGAGAAAAGAATTCTGAGAGAGCACGTGATTAAAAAGAATTAAATGTAGAATAGGTGGTGCCAATAGGTCAGTAAAAACTCCCACCAAAACTGCCTGGTCAAGACCCTTTTTCTTTACCACTTGCGAGATAATTTTAGGTATGTTAACTAGATTTTGCTTTGCAGATCCCAAGGCCGCCAAAAAGGATTGCACAGCAAACATACAATGCACTTGTATGCGGGTCACATGTGTTGTGCTGCCAGGTACATCTGGGTTACCTTCAACACCCTGCATTCGCAACTAAGGAATGCTGTGAGCATAGTTTTCAAACACTATTGGGATTGAAAGTTAGACATCCTGATACTATATAAAGAGCATGATGCAAGTTTTAAAGAAAATAAAGAGAGGTGTGGCATATGAAGACACAGTACATGCTGCTGTGTAAAAGGCAAATCAAGTTTATTGCAAGAAACATGTGTTGACAAAGGACCTTTGTCTGAAACAATACCGTATATACTCGAGTATAAGACCGACCCGAGCAGTATAAGCCGAGGGGTACCCTTTACCTAAAAAAGTAGGAAAAAATTGATTGATCGAGTATAAGCCGAGGTTAAGAAATATGACCATATAGATGTTTGAAAACTACAACTCCCAGCAACTAAAGCATGCTGGGGTTGTAGTTTCCAAACATCTGTATGTTTAGAAACTACAACTACAGTAAAAACACAGTATTTGTCTAAATCTAAGCCCCTATTTCTTACTTTTACTGCTCTCAGAATGATAGTGCTACAGCCCTTTGTATTTTCTCGTTCCTGTAGTCACTGCCTACTGACCTGGTTAACCACAAGCAGGAAATAGGAGAGGATGAGGACCCGGGCTCAGGACATGGTCTTCTTGATTCCAGCAAAAGCTCCTGTGCTTAACTCCAAATCCGGCTTCGCACGCGGGTACCAGTAAGTCCTGTGGATTTGACGGCTGACGTACATACTCGGCGCCTCTTACAGGCCGGCGCCGTAAGTAGTGACGTCAGACGGGCAAACCCACAGCTTACCCAGCGTGCGGCAGCCGGGATTTGGAGTTAAGCAACATCGATCAGGGTAAGGAAGGTCCTTGACTCGAGTATAAGCCGAGGTAAGGTTTTTAGGTTTATTTTTAAAAAAAACACCTCGGCTTTATTACTTGAGTATACGGTAGCACACGTTTCTGCAATAAATTGATTTGCCTTTTACACAGCAGCAGTAATGTTCTTTTTTATTCAACACACCTTCTTTATTTTTCATGTCTTATTCATCCGGAAAGGTGTAACCGGGGGGGTAAGGGCTAGGCACATTACGCAGTTTGTGCACGCGGTTTTCGTTGCAATGGCGCACACGGGTTTTCACTAACATGGAAATCAAGGGAACACAAAAATTCCGCGATTTCGATGCATGCGTGTTGCGCATGCGTTATGTGCACCATTTTTTTACGCAAAACACGTTTTATAATATTAAATTACAAAAGGCATGCCCCAAACCGCAGGCACAACGCACAGAAAATCGCACATGCAATTGCGTTTGATAACGCTTCGAGGTTGCATGCGCTATTTAGGGGTGTGTAGTGGGGCCTCAGCCTAAGGCATATTGTGTTTTGGTGCTTTGGACCTGGATAAACGGACTTGCTTACATTACAGACGCAAGGTTGTTCAGTAGTCCATTTGAGTTAGAAGAATAATAATAATTAATAATAATTAACTAGCAAAAATAGTTCACATTTAAAGATAAGTGCACTGCTAAATCAACTTATGCTCATTTGGAAGCCCCAGCTTTAAAAATATGTTGCCATTTTTCCCCCCCCATGCCCCTCCGGAGCCTACCTTTTTGCTTGAAATTACTGACATCTTGTTAATGGTTTGCTGAATGTTAAACTCCGCCCCATCAGAGATTTCCTCTGCTTCTCTCTCTGAGCCTCAATCGATAATGACTGAGTCCTTGCACACGCACGTGCAGGGGCTCACGGCATTATCGTTGAGGCTAAAGCAGGGGAGTGCACGGAACTCACAGGCATATACTGTTTAGGCCTCAAGCAGGAGAGTGCACAGAAACTCACAGGCATTATTGTGAGGCTCAAGCAGGAGAAATTGGTGATGAAGCTTAACATTCAGCAAAGCGTAGTAAACAAGATGTCAGCAACTTAAGGCACAAAGGTAGGCCGGGAGGGGAATAGGTAAAAAAAAAAATATGGCAACAGTATTTTAAAGCGCAGCTTCCAAATGAACATAACTTGATTTTACTGTGCACTATCCTTCAATTTTCCTCGCCACTAAATTCCCTGTCCCATTCCTCCAGCTATTTTAATGCCACCCGAATGGAAAAAAAAGTTTAGAAAATACACTGACCTCCACTATATGCATGTAATGTTGTCCCACCCACTCAGATTGCAAGCAATTCGGGCAGGGATCTCATTCCTTAGTGCTCAAGGCATGCTGCACTATATATGTGTGTTCTTAACCCTATAATTGTATTTAATTTTAACTTATCTTTATAATTGCTTGCACTTACCTCTTGTTTGTATACTCTATTTATAATTTACAGCCTCTGCGTACCAAGTGGCGCTTTATAAATTAAAATTTATACATAGAGTACATAGCACAGTCTGTTCAGGGTGAGAAAATATCCCACCATCAACCCATCTAGGCTTCGATGAGCTGAATATGTTATATTTTGGGAAATTTAATGACATCCACCGACACTAGAAGTTATATGAGCAAATAAGATGTCTAATATTCCTATCTGAAGTAACTTGTATGGTAATCTTGTGTGACAGTACCTATTATATCTCCTACAAGGTCATATGCAGATTTGGCTGAAGATGCTTCCGATTACATTTTGCGATCCGTGTAGCACATGAAAAAACGCATAGGCAGTGCATGTAAATTAGGGTAGATGCATTGAATGGTTTTGTGTTGTTTGGGAAACAAAATCGATCCAATTTTTTGCCAATCGATGCATTCAATACAGAATATGATTTTTTCTTTTGCCAAAAATATTGTGCCACAAATACACGTGGCCGATATTCAGAGAATTCAGTCAGATCGGGATGGGATTTGTTGAACATCAGCTATGGTGGTTGGATAGGTTGTGATGCTATGGACTACCGCCCCATTGGCATTGCACCCATCTGTCCAAACGGACAAATTCCATTGGAACGTTATTTTAATACTTTACTTACAGTATTAGGAGCTATAAAACTAGGTGAGTTGTCCGCAAGAACAATTGTATATTGCGAATCAGGAAAATTCACAATCCGAATCGGATGGAATCTGAAATTTGTGAAACTAAGTTCCATGTGTATGGGAACTGACAGAGATAAGCACAATCCCCCCTCCCTGAAGTTCAGGGAATCTTCCTGATTTTAGTGGCAAATCCTGACATCATAACAATCTCCCTAAAATGTGATGTTTTCAATTAGGTGAGGGAGCATAAATGTGTCAAGTTTTTTTTTTTTAGAGGTTAACAAAGTGACAAATTGTTGGTGACATGACATGAGTGTGGTCTGTGAGATGCATGTGGTAAACTGGGTACACATACTATAGATTTCTGAAAGATGACAGACAGGATCTACAAGATCCTGTTCTGCCATCTTCAAAGATTCTGCATACACACAGTCCCAAGCATTTCCTATGCAGAGAACTGTTGTTCCCCGGCTGCGTCAGACTCCTCTATAGGAGTCTTCGCGCAGCCGAGGGAGTTTTGGTTTTTCCCTAACGATTGCTCAGCTGACGGGGAATGTTCGGGGAAAACAATACAAACACTAGCGATAAGCCCCGATACCGTTGGATCCAGTATCGGGCTTTATCGCTAGTGTGTGTACCCAACTTACTGTGCAAGAGTGTATGAACTTATAAAGTGTGTGTATGCATTAATTGGGGTGGGGATTAGGGGGGGTGTGTTTTGGTAGGATGGATATCCGGGCCCATTGAAAATACCGATACAGATATTGTGATCACATTTGAAATATGGCTGCTGTGTATGGGTGTAATGTGTTGTCCTTGGTACACACATTGTCTCTTTCCACATGTGTAAACCAGTGGACCAGGACTCTCACGGTCTGTTACTTGGACTTCCCAGTGAACTTCCTCAGGAGGGCTTTTTCCTGTCAGTGCGGAAAGTGCAGTGTAGGTCTGCGACGCTGGGTCCAGGGCAGAGCTGGGTTATGGGTTAGCGCTGAGAAAAGTGCTCCCTGCGGCACAAAGGCCTGAGGAAGAAGACCGAATCAACCCCCTAAACGAACATATAACCTCCGCCATCGTGACCCTCGTGTCACCGAACGATCTAACCTAAACACGTCCCTAGCATGTGAGGTAACTCAGGCTGTGGTGCTCGCTCCCGATATCTACAAAGCACGCTCCTAGCATTAATATTAGTCGTGGCAATACATTTTATAAGGACGAGAGAGTGTTCCACTTCTACAGTCCGGTCTTGTGACCTGCGTCTTCTTCTTATGAATCATGCGCCAAGCTTGCAAGTGTGATTAGACCGCGGCTGTGATTGGCTGCCTCTCAGCCAATCACAGCCGCGGCTGCCGGTCCGGCTCCTTGCTCGTAATTCTGGCGGGCAGGGGAGCCGGACCAGAACAGCCAAGGAACAAGGTGCTGTAAGTAGAGATGGGAAGCGTTTTTTTGTGTAAGAATTTGAGGGGTGGGGGGACATGCCCTACAGTATATTAAAAGTTGGAAAAGAGGGTGTACATGCCCTTTAACATGACTTTAAAGGCTAGGCCACACTGCTGTGCATGCGTTTGCGCATGCGTTTTTCCATATCATTGAAACCACGGCAACGCACCGTTTTCGGGTTCATTGCGATTTGCGTTTCCCATTTTAAATCGCAACCGCATGCGTTTTTAATACTTAATGAAAAAAACACATGCGCAAATGCAATGAAATCACATGCGATTCCGTGTGCGATTGCGTTGCAGTGTGGCCGTGCCCTAACTGAAAATGTTTAGTGAACTCCTAGGTTTGAATTATAAAAAGGGGCTATAATTAGCCTTTTTTTTTTTTTTACCTGGCAGGTTGAAAAATTACTTGCTACTGCTGAGTTTGGAGAGGAAAATGAAAATCCCCTGAGGTTTGTGCTCCATATAAATTATGTAAACTGCAAATGTAGATCATGTATTTTGCTATAAAAGCTTGAAATTTCAGGTATGTTCACCTGCAGCCACGAGTAATATTCACAATTAGCTGTAGTTAAATAGCTGGCTTAGCATTAACATAAAGAATAATTCCCTTCCTTGATTTACCCACTGACGCACAGCCGCTGGTGAATCTTCATAGAGAGATATACACAGAGTAGCTGCAGCTCTGGTCAAATCTCATACACGTAAATCTTTTATTTACCTATTTAATTGAAAATGTCTGATATTTTTCACTGGGTGTAAGTCTTACAGGGCAATAATATTCCGATCATTTTGGCAAATTCGATTCAGTTGATAAGACTATCAAACACATTTTTCGTGATTGGGCAATGCAGAATATTTTCCATCAACTCTATCTTCCAGAACCTATCTTTCATAGTTTTCAAGCTAAAATCTACAGAAGATTAGTGATGTAAGGTGGAAATTACGATTTCCCACATTGTAAATACAATTGGAAAACCATTGGCCCGTGTATGACCAGCTTAAGGGAAATAAGCTTTACAGTAAATGTTATCAGTAGCTTTGGAATTTTCATTTCCACTAATTTTGATGGAAACTTTTTACACTTTTAGTCATATTTGAATAGTTTAAAGCATTAAAGATTACATCAACAGGGAAATCTTTGTCTACATGGCAATTGTTCATAACATCTGTTTAGGCTTTAAAAACCATATTACTAACTTACTTTAAAGGTCATGTACACTGTAAAAGCAACTTTATCTTTTTCGATATAAAGGTCTTTTTTTTTTTTTTTTTTTGTCCTATTACCCTCCCATATCCTACCTTTAGTGCTTGAATGTTGCTGGCTCCCATCTCCACTCAAATCACATTTTTAGGACTGCCCCCACGAGATTCTCCAGCATACTCATCCTACCAGATGATAGTGTGACAGCATGTGCGCAACATCACCACGAGCGTGCGCCCCTGTGACATGCCACCATGCCCAAGACCGTGCGCGGTGATAGAATAGGGATAGGAAGGCAATGAATAGGAATGGGATTTTGGAGCCAGGGAGTAGATAAGAGATAAGCAGAGCACAACTGTAAACATTGTTGAAAATCCCAAATAAAAAGTCAGGTAGTGGCAGTGTTTTCCTTGTAGTTCTCATTGTTAAGCTCCAACTTCACTTAAAAATCTTCACTTTGGATGGTCTTCTCTGCAAAGCTATCCCCCATGCTGTGTCTGAATTTATGGGGATAAAAAACAGACACAGGACAGGGAAGTTAAGTAATTAGCAGAGGTCAATTACCACAACAAAGTAATCACCAGCTGTGCAACAAGGAATTGCAGGGAAGATACCATCACTTAAACGGACATAAACTAGTTTGCAAGGAGACAGAAAGGTAAAAGTAACTAACTTTGACTCTATTCAAAATAATTTCAAGGCAAATAACATAAACAGTTAAAAAAAAAAAAACTAGGATTAAAAAAAAAAAATGCAACCACAACTTTCTGTGCCTATAGTGAATATGTACTGCTCTGACCTCGAAAGCTTGATCCCTCGAAAGCTTGTCTACTAAAATAAACTGTTAGTCCATTAAAAGTATCTCAGTACTTTACTTTTTACTACATATATTGGACTAATAAGGCAAACATTTTTTATTTATAGTAAATGTAGGCATATACGGCATCGATATTCTGACCCATTCGATAGAATGGATCAGATTATCGAAGGCACTTCGATAAAAAAAAAACTGATCGGGCAAGATGGAAATTTTTCCATTGACCCCATCTACCAGAACCAGACCTTCCATAGATTTCAAGCTGAAATCTATGGAAGATTGTCAGTGCAAGGTTCTTCCGATCAGATTTACGATCGTTTTGGATGATCGCAAATCTGATCGGAAGAATATTGGGCCGCGTATGGCCACCTTTATATGCAGTAGTTGTCTATTATAACTGACTAGACATTAAGCCTGTTACAATAACAGGCGCTAGAAGCCCAGAGTGCCTCCATCCTCCATGTCTCAAGGCCACAGTTTCCATCTTAGTGTCCCAGACCCAGGGTCCCCCACACTGTGCCAGACCCAGGGCCCCCCATCTGTCCCAGGGCCCCCTCTGTCCCAGACCCAGGTTCCCTCACTCTGTCCCAGACCCAGAGTCCCCCGTCTGTCCCAGACATAGGGCCCCTCTGCTTCCCCAGACCCAGGTCACACCATCTCTGTCCCAGACCCCCCTCTGTCACAGATCCAGAGTCCCCGTCTGTCCCAGACCCAGGGCCCCTCTGCCCCAGACCCAAGGCCGCCCTCTGTCCCAGACCCAGGGTCCCCCACTCTGTGCCGGACCCAGGGTCCCCCACTCTGTGCCGGACCCCGGGTCCCCCCTCTGTGCCGGTACCGCAGGGCCCCCACTCTGTGCCGGACCCAGGGTCCCCCACTCTGTGCCGGACCCAGGTCCCCCTGTGCGGACCGTCCCCCACTCTGTGCCGACCCAGGGTCCCCCACTCTGTGCCGACCCAGGTCCCCCACTCTGTGCCGGACCCAGGGTCCCCCACTCTGTGCCGGACCCCAGGGTCCCCCACTCTGTGCCACCCAGGGTCCCCCTCCCACTCTGTGCCGGACCCAGGGTCCCCCACTCTGTGCCGAACCCAGGTCCCCCACTCTGTGCCGGACCCGGGTCCCCCACTCTGTGCCGGACCCAGGGTCCCCCCACTCTGTGCCGACCCAGGTCCCCCACTCTGTTCCGGACCCAGGGTCCCCCCCTGTGCGCGACCCAGGGGTCCCCCACTCTGTGCCGACCCAGGGTCCCCACTCTTGCCGACCCAGGTCCCCCACTCTGTGCCGGACCCAGGGTCCCCCACTCTGTGCCGACCCAGGGTCCCCCACTCTGTGCCGGACCCAGGGTCCCCCACACTGTGCCAGACCCAACCCCCCATCTGTCCCAGGGCCCCCAACCCCCCGCCCCTCTGTCCCAGACCCAGGTTCCCTCACTCTGTCCCAGACCCAGAGTCCCCCGCTGTCCCAGACATAGGGCCCCTCTGCTTCCCCAGACCCAGGTCACCCATCTCTGTCCCAGACCCCCCTCTGTCAGATCCAAGTCCCCCGTCTGTCCCGACCCAGGGCCCCTCTGCCCCAGCCCCAAGGCCGCCCTCTGTCCAAGACCCAGGGTCCCCCACTCTTGGCCGGACCCGGTCCCCCACTGGTCCCGGACCAGGGTCCCCACACACTGTCCCGGACCCAGGGTCCCCCACCACACTGTCCCGGACCCAGGGTCCCCCACACACTGTCCCGGACCCAGGGTCCCCCACACACTGTCCCGGACCCGGGTCCCCCACACCACTGTCCCGACCCAGTCCCCCACACACTGTCCCGGACCCGAGGTCCCCCACACACTGTCCCGGACCCAGGTCCCACCCCTCTGTCACTGCTTCTTTACAGCCAGCCCTGACACTTTTGGTTATAGGAGGTTAATTTAGGCATGGTGTCATGTAGTGAGCAGTTCTGACTCCCTCCCCCCACCCTCATCCAGACATTGCCATCTAGCGCAACCCTCTCCCTCACAACCCCCCACGACACATGATTAATATCATTGGGGTCCAGGACAACACCCCACCAGCTACCCCCTGCCTCACTGTCCCCCACCCAGAGATCTTAAAACATAACTGGTGTTGTACAGTTTTATGGGTGTCAGACCCAGTAATGCAGCATGGACAGAATTTTATACACTGTGAAGAGTTAACTTAAGAAATCAACCCACCCAGAGCAGCCAGCAGTCTGTGTTCTGTAGTCCCGCCCCTTAATGCAAACTTGTGATCCGATTGGCTGTTCTGCTCTGAAGGGAAAGAAATAGTCAATCAGGTAGATTGCAGCCACACACACACACACTGACACAGGGATGCACACTTGCATTTTATTATATAGGATGTAAACGCATCAATCTCCCTGTGTCCTATACACAGAGTGCTAACAGATAGTGAGTTAAGGGGCTTGCTTAAGTATAACAGACCAAACACTGACCTTAAGCAGTTAGGGGAGGAGCTGTAGATGGGCATTGCTAAAATAGTTCCTTTTTAGTATACTTTAAACCCTTCAAATTGCCTGCTTATACACCTACTGACCATGTCTCTTGACTTTATGCTTCCTTGGTCTCATTCACACTCACTCTTGTGAAGATTGCAAATTATCTGAACTGTGAGGCTGTGTGTACACCATTCAATTTTTTTGGTTGATTGACCATTTGTTCATCCAAATCTGAAAAATGAGCGATCACTCGTCCTCTATGGACCACACGCTTGCAGTTCAGTGGCTGATCCCATGGTAGTTACACCTCTGGTGGTGACAAACTAAAAAAACTCCTGTAGAATTTCAGGAATGGACATGTGATAAAACTGTGGGTGCCTGTGATATCATATTGCTTAGAAATAAAGCACATGATCCAGTAATTTTAAATATTTAAATTTAGGAAAATAGTATTGGAGGTTAAATAAAGATGAAAATCCATCTAGTTCAACCTTTTAAGTCTACTCATGAGCTCAGCTGGAAAGGGCTTATCAACATAAAGTACTTTCTCACTGTGTGTTTTGAACATTTGAATGCTTATAAGGTCAAAATATTCTAAATTCTGATTCAGTGGGATTTGGAGGCTTAAGTTGTCCTTTAAGCTTATCTGTGTGGTTGTATTATCTTTCAGTAATAACATCATATCACATATCATTGTGTCATTTTCTCCATCTTAAATGAATTGTGTTTGGTTTTATGTTAGTGTTGTGGATCCTTCAGCGTCAAAGAATTTGCAATTTTCTGCCATAGCCTCTGGTGTTCCTGGTGAAAGCATGTTTGGCATTGACCACGCTGACCTCAACAAACAAATCTTGGAGTATAAAAGAAAAGTTAAGGAGAAGATGAAAGAAGCTGATGAAAACCTGCTGCTTTTTAAACAGCAAGAACAACTTGCAGTGATAAGAAAGCAAAAGATACTAAAGAGAAAGAAACAGAAAAGATTTCTGCATGATGATAATGACTCCCCACAAGAATATCTGCTTAGTAGATATAACAACATAAATGCAGTGGAGAGTGTGTCAAATGAAATTGAGTTTGACTATGAACTGCAGAAGGAAATTAAAGAACTTAAGAAAGAGAGACCTGGTGAAAGTAAAATAAATCTATCAGGACAGAGTTGAGATTGTAACTTTTTTTTTCATCAGTAGCATATTTTAGAATTATCTGATAATAGAAAGTTTTTCTGGTTAAAGCTAAACGACTAAAAGATCAATTACACTATTCCTCAAGGTCAAATTAAAAAAACTGAACATTAAATGCTATACAGAAACAAATTGGTAAGTGTGGATATCACCATTTTTCTTATTTGAAATATTTTGCAACAGCAAAGCAAGATAAGATACTATTGCAATTGTAATGCTTGCCTGTTCACCCACACACAAACTTTAGCAGATTTACAGGGTTATTTAATAAAAGTTTTTATTGTTTAAAATGGTGCTAATTTTACCCCAACCAATCAGTTGTTAGCTTTCAAATGTTAAATAAGATCTGATTGGTTGGGGCAAAATTATCACCATTTTAAACGATAAGAACTTTTATTGAATCTCCCTGATAGAGTAATCACCCCACAAACTTTTATTGAATCTCCCTGATAGAGTAATCACCCCACAACCCCCAAACCTGTTTTCACAATACTTACCTTTCTCCAGATATCATACATTAAATTCCTCTGGACAGTTCTCCATTGCAGCTGTCGGTCAAGGCCATGACATGTCAGTGATGCCGCAGCCAATGACTTATATGACTCTCCTCCTTGCCTTCTTTACTGTTTCAAGCTAGTGACCGGAGGAGTAAGGTAAGATATCTGGACTCGGGAGCACCAGGGAAAAAGGTAAGTATTTTGAATGTGGTTTTGGGGATGTTACACTATCTACAATAGTTTTTGAGTGTGGTGAACATGCCCTACAACACTGTATATCCTTGTGCACTTACTGTTAATAGAAAATTTTGTAAAAATTTAAATAAAGATGCAATGATGTTACTCCCTTGATCTCCAGCGTCGACGGGCCACATTTGTGGAAATTAAGAAGCACATGGAAACTGCCAGGATCACATATTCAATGGCCTAAACAGCGCGCCTGAGAGTGGTAGTAGGTGGCCGGGTAAGATTTTTTGAAACAACCGACGCTTCTGCCTGGATGGATTCTTATTGACAACATTGAGATATATCCAATTCTTAGCGCACACCAGACTTATTGCAAGCAGTGTTTATTAGCACATATTCGTGCCACACTTGTGACGTTTCGGTGTCAAAATGGCACCTTCCTCAGACATAACCATAAAGTGCAAACAATTCTCCTTAAATAAAAAGATGTGGACCGAAGCGTTCCGTGTGTAACACAAATAATGTGCTAATAAACACTGTTTGCAATAGGTCTGGTGTGCGCTAAGTATTGGATATATCTTGATTATACACACCTACAGCCAAGGTGTACTAGCAGCACCCAGCAGGAAGGCTGGATGTGGATGGTGTGTGGGACATATATAGATCAACTTATATTGACAACATTGGGTAATATATCTCTTTTCTTTCTCCTTTTTTCATATGCCCCTTTCTGTATTGGAAACACACACACCACCCTCTCCTAACTTCCGGACCTGAATAGTAATCACCGGGATTGTGTTGCTGATCACTTTAATGTAAACTTGAAAATCTGATGCCCTTGTTTTAATCTGTAAGAGCTGCAGAACCCAATATGGTCAGGCAATTGCCTGTGTGCTGCACTAAGGGGTCATATAACCTTGAATTTCCATCCCCACCCATCTTCCCTTGAAAATTGAATAGCTTGTAGCAACTGTGCAGCTCTCTTTAGCGACACCTGCCCATTTGCCACAAGTTAGAGGTTAAACTCAAGCATTAACTAGTATTTAATTAGCGTGAGTTTAACCCCCTGAATTTACTGATGCGGCCAGAGGTAAGTTCCCCTGTTTTTAGTGACCCACAGCGTGTGTACAAAACTTAGCCAAAAAGTGACTGAGGGGGAAATAAGTACTGTCTGAAAGATGTAAAGCTTGTTCTAAGCCAGTTAAGCGAGGAAGGAATACTATATGCAAAGAATATATATTGGAGTTACTGCAGGAAGAAATGTCTGTACCCCAGGAGCCTAGATCTAAGGGGGACTGTGAAAGAGGACATTCATCCAAAGATGATCCTGACATTTTAAACTGGATTTCACAGGCTGTTACAAGAGGATTTAAAGAAGCCTCTAATCATACTAAAATCCGATTAGATATAGAGCATACAGAGGAGCAGCATTATGAAGATGGATCTTCTGAAGGTTCAGATAATGAGGAGTCTGAAGATTTTAATTTTGATCTGAGACGGGTGTCTACTTTAATTAAAGCAATAAGACACGCCTTAACAATTGAGGAATTAGACCAGCCACACCTTCTGTGCTTTTTCAAAAATAATAAAAATATACTTTCCCATTATACCAAGAAATTGAGAGTTTAATCAAAACAGAATGACACAAATTCTGCAGATGGTTGCCCGTAGAAGCTAAGTTTGATAAGCTTTACCCCTTCCCAGAAATTTTAAAGATAAATGTGGAAAACCACCTACAGTGGATGCTCCAGTGGTGAGATTGTCTAGTAGAGCTATACTGCCTATTGACGATGCTTCCTATTGACAGGCTTGTGATATGGCACTCTCCGTAGCATCCAGGCAATCCTTATGGCTAAGGTCATGGAATGCCAATACCCCATCCAAGATATCCTTGTGCAAGCTACCTGATAAACAAGGTTGCTTATTCGGAAAAGCACTAGAGGAAATAATATCCAAAACCATAAGCGGTAAGTTCATTTCTTCCTCAGGCCCCTAAGAAATTTTGTGAGCAACAGAGGAAAAGTTATTCTAGATTTCCATCCCAGAGAAGAGAGGATGCAAAGAATTCTCGTTCTGGAAGGGAATCTGCGAGAACTGCAGCTTGGAAAAGAGAACAATTTTCATTATTCTGAAACACCAGACCCAACACTAATAAATCTCCAAAGCAGTCAAAGTCGGCATAATATGAGGCCTACTTATGTTCTGCCAGTCGGGGCCAGGCTACTAAACTTTAGCAGAACATGGGCAAAGATGATTACAGACACATGGGTGCCTTCTGTTGGTCTCCAGGGGGTACCATCTGGAATTCAACATGAAACCGAAAAAAAATTATTTCATCAAACGCCTATTCCACTTGATTTGGGAAAAAGAAAATTATTACAGGAATATGTCCAGCAGCTCCTGCTTAATATTCCCAGACCCAATGCAAGAGAGGCAAACTGGATTTTATTCTCTGCTACTGTATTTCTGGTCCCCAAAACAACAGTTACGTCCAGTTCTAGATTTAAGGAGGCTTAATACTTACATGAACCAGAGGTTCAAGATAGAGACTCTTCAGGAGAGAACACCATCCATCTTTCAGGGAGTCTGCCTCTGCGTGATAGGTATGACCGATGCATATCTGCATACTCCTGATTGAGAGGGAACACTTGTAATTCCGTAGATTTACACGGGGGAAGATCATTTCCAGTTTTAATGTCTACCATTTGGACTGTCAATGTCCCCCAGAACATTCACGAAAGTCCTAATATTTCTGATTGCCAAACTGAAATTGAAAGGTCTTCGTCTCTTTCACTATTTGGACAATCTACTCTTGGTAGTGTGGACGAGCCTGGAACTTTGCTAACACAAGAACATCATGTTAGAAACTTTAAAGAACTTTAGCTGGCTTATAAATGAAAAAAAAGAGCCAATTACGTCCAGTACAAGACCTAGTTTACCTAGGAGCCAGAATAAATACAGCTCTGGGTCATCTGTTTCTTCCCCAGAAGAAGATTATCAAGATAACTGAGATGGCGACATTTTGATTTTATCTGACTAATGTAATAGCTTGGAATTTAATGAAATTCCTGGGTCTTCTAGCATTCATGATTCTAATTGTGAAATTGGCAAAGTGGAAGGCGAGACCCGTACAGCTCTATCTTATAAAGAGATGAAACAAGAAAAATCAAAATCTCACTCAGATCATCATGTTAGATCACACCTTCAAGGAGAATCTTCGTTGGTGGATGATCCCAAGTTATTTGAGAGTGGGGGTTCCTATTCAAGAGCCCGAATGGATAGAAGTGTACACAGACCTATCCGGAATGGGTTGGGAGTCCATATACAAGTTTCCGAGGGACAATGGAGAAAAGATCTTTCCTCACTGCCTTTAAGCTGGGTACACTCAATGAGATATTTCAGTCCGATCGACCGATAGTTCAGTGTATCGGTCGATCAGACCGAAATTATCGCATCCGGATGTGCCCATGTCCTATCGACCGTTCGTCCGAATCGGATGAAAGGACGATTGGACATGGTGGAAAACCTCGTCCGATCGTGCGGTCCTCTATGGACCGCACGATCGGTCGCGGTAACTATCGGACGCGACTGCTTTTGCCGCGACCAGGAGTCCTTCCTCCTGGCTGACCGGTCGGAAGTATCGAACGGTCGGTCAGGAGGAAAAATCGGTAGGTGTGTACTAGTGTGGAACACCTAGACCCTGAAAGTCTTCCAGCCTCTCCTTCAAGGATTGCTGGTGTGAATAAGGACCGACAATCAAGCAGCAGCCATGTATATAAAGAAACTAGGAGGCACTAAGAGTCCCAGACTAATGAAAGAAGTGCAACCAATTATGACTTCGTCCCAGAGAAACCGGATACAATTAACTAACCTATAATTACCGGGTCTCCAGAATTATCAAGCAGATTGTCTTTCCCAGAGAACGATACAGAATGGAGAATGGAACCTGAATGTGGTTTTTCAGATGGTCGTGTCCATGTTGGGACTCCCAGATATAGACTTTATGGCCTCGGAGAAAAACAGGAAGTTAAGGAACTACTTTTCCAGACATTACAGCAGCACAGTAGTGGCAAAAGATGCCACTTAGCGTTATTATTGCGGTTGGGGATGGGCAATCATAAAGAACATTATACCAAAATTTAGTTTTTAAAGTGGACGTGCCCTTTAAAGAAGGGTTTAGCATTAAGCACCCTGCATTGTCAGCAATGTTAAATAGATGTTTTTCAAGGTACAATTAGAATCAGACCTCTCTGGAAGAGATTATTGCAATGGGACTTACCAGTAGCCCTTTCAGCCTTTTGGAGCCTTTACAAGTCATTTTGTTGTGGGATTTATCATTAAAGCTAACTTTCAACAACATTGGTTTTAGGAAGAAGAGCATGCAAACTGCAAGCACTGTCAATAAATCCCTCAAGTCTGCAACTTCAGCCTAATGCAGTAGTCCTCTTACTAAATGAGGAATTCACCCCAAAAGTAGTCATTGAACCGATTATTATTTCGAAGGTCCTAAAGCAGGATTCTACGTAAATTTTAAAGCTAGAGGTATAAAATATATCTGTTGTATTCAATTAGATCAACTGGACTTGAAGTTTAGTTCTTGAAGACGTTTCGCTAGTCATCCGACTGGTTTTCTCAATTCAGAGTGACTTGTACAAGAATCTATGGCAATTATGTACCCTGGAAAATCCCAATTAGCATATCACAGCCTGGTGTTAAGGGCGTGATTGGATAGTGGCTAAGAGGTGTTATAGGAACGCACAGAGTAAGGTGTCAAAACAGCATTGTACATGGCAGACAGTTGGTGTGGAACCCCCCCACCTCTATTTAGGCTTGGTTTCTTAATTTTCACATAAATGGCCTCAACACCTTTAGTATTTATAAAACATACTAAAACGTTACCTGGATAAAACAGCAAGCTTCAGAAAGACACAGTTTTTGTTTGTCTTCCAGTCGTTGCAAAGAAGGGGGAAGCAGCTAAAACTTCGACGATAAGAAGATGGATTGTACAGGCAATGCAAAAGGCCTACTAATAATACTTCCTCAAAACATAACGGCCCATTTCACAAGAGGTATCATGGCATCTTGGGCAGCAGAAGCAGGTACCTCTACCAAAGCTATATGCAAGGCGGCTACTTCTATGTTATACCTTTGTAAAACACTATAAGTTAAATTTAAGGGTAGCTGCTGGAGTTAATTTTGGTCATAAAGTTCTAGAAGCAGTGACTAGGGCTTAAAATTGTTAAGATTAAATAATTTTTTTTCAATCTGCAAATTGTGGTCTTAATATTATTTTCCCTCCCATAAGTGATAGCTTGGATAAAACCCTTCTTTTTCTGGCCATCCCCCCAGGCAGCAGACCCTTCCTCTCTTTACCATTTGTGGTTTTGACAGCTTTCAACTAAAGGCTTATGCACATGCACAATGTGTGTGATCGCCTGTTTTGGGCGACAATTATGCAGTGTATGGGCACTTTGTCAGCTTAAGACAACCTAGGTGAGGAGGAGGGGTTTATTAAATTACTTGGGAGGTTTGTTTTTCTTCCTTATCCAGCATTCGGGGGAGCTTAACCCCCATATTTTGTGTAACTGCTGCCTGAGGGGGTGGCTAGGAAAAGAAACTCCCAGTACGTATGAAGTTTATACTGTCTTTTTTAAATTATCCTTTTCAAATTAACTTCCTAAAGGGGAAGTTAATATGACAAAATTTAAAGTTAAATGGGAAGTTATTATGATACAATTCAAAGATACCCCAGCACACTGCCACACTAATAGGTAGCTGCAATCATCTTAGCCCCCTACTCCTAAGGCAAATTAATTCATTCAAGATGAAAGCAGGGCTGGCCTTAGGATAAATTGCACCCTGTGCAAGATTTGAAATGTTAATATTCTGTTTCTTACATCCATGGTAGCTAGGGAAATACACTGCAAAGATTTATTTTCTGTATGAAGGGATATCATTGTTAGGACAGGATCATTGAATGCGTTTGAACAAAACATAAAAGCTGTGTCTCACCTCTATTGGTGGTGTGGCTGCTGGGTGATTTATGAAATTAATCTGAGGGTTCTAGGGGTCAGTCCCCATTATCCACCTTAGCTGGGTAAAACCCTACTAACAGGGAGATTCAATAGAACCTATTTAACATTTGAAAGCTAACATCTGATTGGCTGGGGCAAAATTAGCACCATTTTAAACAATAAGAACTTTTATTGAATAACCCTGTAAGTGTACTCACTTAACCTCACATGCTCTGTTGTGTTTAACAGATCAAAACAAGGAAGTTGCAGCCTTGTCTCCTAGAAGCTGTCAGCCAATCATATAACAGCACAGAGATCCCCCTCTCCCTGACACAAAACAGGCATTTCAGGTTTTTTTTCCTTTCAAACACATTCAATGCTCTAGTCGTAACAATGATACAATCCTTTGCTTTTTATACATAAATGAAAAGTAATATTTGCAGTGTATTTCTTAGCTAGCATGGATGTAACAAACAGAATATTTACATTACAATACAAGTACCTACGGGGGAAGTAACTATTGGGAATTGAACCTGCAAACCCATGTACTCTGTCTTGCTAACCCACTAAACATACTAGGGGGAGCACTTATATAAAAACTTATATACTGGTATATCCCCCGCCAAAAACCCTAAACGGTAATAGATTGAAATCTGAAATATTTAAGTCTAACCAGAAAACCTGCACTGTTGTCCCTGTTTCTGCTTGCTGGTTCTTCCAGCTAGCAACAGTCAGTTATGGATTTTACAGTTGACATCACAGCCAATGATTGAATGCTATTTCCCTAGCTGCTCAGTACAGGTTTCTAAATTGCTCAGTTTCCATGAGGCATCCAGAAGCATAGCAGGCATACAGTAATAAATTTAGAGGACAAAGTAGGATATATCAACATATTTTAAAGAGGCCATTTCTAAAGCTAGGTACACACCTAGCGATTTTTCCTCCTGACCGACCGTTCGATACTTTCGAACGGTCGGCCAGGAGGAAGGACTGTCTGGTGCGAAAAGCAGCCGAGTCCGATAGTCACCGCGACCGATCGTGCGGTCCATAGAGGACCGCACGATCGGACGAGGTTTTCCACCCTGTCCGATTGTCCTTTCGTCCGATTTGGACGAACGGTCGATCGGACAGGGCACATTCGGATGCGATAATTCGGGTCGATTCGACCCGATACACTGAACTATCGGTCGATCGGACCGTAATATCTCATCGTGTGTACCCAGCTTTAAAGATGTTATTATGAGGGTGGAGTTGTCCTTTAAGTCTGGGGATTTGAAACAGTGACCTTGTGGCCTGAAAACAAGTGCTTTAACAGGTAAGCCACTGCAGCAAATGCAATGTACTTTTTACTTTTTTCAATTAACTTTTTTAGTTTTACATTTAGAAGCATTATATTTTCCTGGTAATAGAATTTGCTTGTGGAGGTTCTCATTTATCCAGGTCATGATATATCGGTTGTATTCAGTTAGATTAACTGAACTTAAAGTTTAGTTCTTGAAGACATTTTGCTAGTCATCTGACTGGCTTTCTCAATTCAGAATGACTTGTATAAGAATCTCTTGGCAATTATGTACCTTGGAAAGTCCCAACTAACAGTTCTGTTAGGGCTCGTTCACACTACATCAGTTTGTATCCGTTTTTCAAACGCAGGTGTGTTTAAAAAAACGGACAGGCAGTAAAACTTCATAGGATTTCATAATATCGTTCACACTTGCTGCGTTATAATCCGTTCCATTCCAGTCCGTTTAAAATAACGCACTGCATGCAGCATTTCTGTCCGTTTTTTCTTGCATTTTCTATAGAAATCTATGGAATACACATTGTTAAAAAATGGATACAAATGTATGAAAAAAATGGATACAAACTGACAAACACATGCTGTGCGTTACTGTCAGTTTCTGTCCGTTTTAAGTGTGAATGAGCCCTTATACTGAGTCCTATATAAGGGAACCCGCTAACAGTTCTGTTCAAAATACAGAATGGGAAAATGGGAATAACTACTGTGCACTGTATAACGGAACTAGACACTCTACTACCCTGCTTACAGTTGCCGATAGAGAAATGCAACATCAATAGGGTTATTCAATAAAAGTTCTTATCGTTTAAAATGGTGCTAATTTTGCCCCAACCAATCAGATCTTATTTAATATTTGAAAGCTAACATCTTATTGGTTGGGGCAACATTTTAAACAATAAGAACTTTTATTGAATCTCCCTGCTAGTGTTTACCATTCGTCTGAAAGAACCCTAAGCATGGGTATACACCGTACTATATTTACGGTTGATAGTACTGTACATCGGTCGGTTGGTTGGGAATATTTGATAGTGTAGGTTGGGGCCGGCCGTGAATGATCTCAGATCGGGTGTGTTGGTAAATCACCCTTGACTGTTCATTTCTCTATGAGAATGCACAATCGGTCACCACGGCTACTTTTCCCATGACCAACAGTGATTTGTCCCGTCCGACCTTTCGTTAGTGGTGAATGGTCGGTTGGGACAAATCTTGGCCTGTGTGTCCCCAGCCTAAATGAAACCAAATATATTTGGACATAAAAGTGTCAGGAAAGGGTGTAGTGACTTGGCATGAACGGGTTAACTATGGGTATTTGTTCTTTCAAAGACCCATAAAAATGCCATTCCACCCTGGAAACAGCCCTAGTGTTTATATTAGGATTCCTGAAGCATAGAGCCAGAACTTCTCTTCCAGACAATGTGGGGCCGTAGAATTCTCTACAGCTAGAGGTCTGGTGGATACCTTAATAGGTCATTTTAAAATAAATATATTTTGGCATTTTAATATGTGATATGGAAACCAATATTATATTTGTGAATGGGATGGTAGGCCCATTAAAATGATAAAATCTTTAAAAGTATCTTGCTTGGGAGTATGGGTAGGGGAAGGGTTAAAACAAGAAGTAAAAAATAAATAGGTTAAGATCAAGATCTCTGTAAACAAACCAGTTTAAAATGACACTTCCATATATTAAAATTAAACTTCAACCACTCACTTGTGTCTATCCACCACTAGGGGTAATGCAGGCTTTACTCTGTGCTGTTCTGATGCTTGCTTGGTCTGTATAGTTCCCAAAAACCTCTGCACACAGGAATAAGGTTGCCAACAAACTTTATTATAGCAATTAAAAACAATAAAAAGCACTAAAAAACCTTGCAAAAAACGTCCATTAGCAGTTTTTGAAGTTGCACCTCTCATTAAAATGATACCCAACATGGAAACCTTATTCCCTTGCCAAGGCAAGTTATTAATATCTTGAGAAATATGTATTACACACAGGTCATGGTATTGTAGGAATTGATAATTAATACAGGAGAGGGATATGTGGTCTATATCCCAGTATAATGTACATATCTACATTTATATGGAGTCTGTCTAACTGAGGGGGAATGAATGCTTTTGGCTAGTCGTAAATCTGGACATTCCTAGACACTCCCAACTCATGCATAGCCCAGGAGGGGGGTGGTTCAACAAGGGGTTTAAAAATTCTTGTGGCCCCTATGTGTTCATACTGAGGGGACATGCTAAATGTGTATGGACCCAATGTTTCCTTCTTGCTCCCGAGACACAGGACTTTTCTAGTAAGTAGTAGGGTCTGTGAACATTTTTATCCTTTTTATTTTATATAACTGTTGTACCTGTACACCATTTTTCTTTTATTTTTGTATAATATGCACTGTCCACCTTTTGGAATATTAAATCTAAAATTGAATAAGTTTTGTCTTTGAAAGAACTAAAAGAACTCAGTTTGCCTCTGATAAGTTTGTATGTGTTTGGATGTTGGATGGAGTGCTTTGCTAGTGTAAATGCTAATTAACTCTGTGACTGTTTGTGAAGGACTGATGCTAATTAACCAGTTAGTTGCTGGAGTGAATGGTGTAGTGTTAACCATTTATCTGCCAGGACAGGGGTGTGCATAGTCAATGAGCGTCTAGAAGGGTTCTGGGCATTGTCAAACCCTTGAAGAAATTTGGCATGGTGGCAGCTTATATCGATTGATTGGTCAGATCACGTGCCCAGCGAACTGGCGTTCGTGACAAAAAGCAAACATTTTTGTTACATAACTAACTGATTAAAATGCAAGCAGTTTTGTTTCTAATATAATATATTGTGTCTGAATAAATGCTATCACTCCAATTGGTGAATACTTGCCCCCTGACCACTTCCATTTTCCATCATTCTCTAGTCTAGTGGTCAGCATATCAGAAAAAGGCATGTATAGCCAGGTACTACAGGTACTTGACTGGAAAAAAAAAAATAAGATTTTGAAGGGGCACCCACATTAAAGTAGAATTAAATGTTAAAGGAGAACAAAACTTTTTAACTAATATGCCAGCTTTTCTCCCTATAACATTATACATTGCAAGATTATTTTCAAGTAAGTTGCATTTAGTGCATGTAAGTAATAAGTTCTGTAAATAAGAAGGCTTCCATGTTGTTGCCAGTACAACCCACAGCCCTTGTAGGCTACAAAGAGCCACGCCACCTGACCCCAGTATTCACTGTCTTTATGCACAGACTGTTTTCTATACAGATGTCTACACACCAATATGGAAGTCCCTAATAAGACTTTGAAAGCTTCTTGTTACCCTTCAGTTTATTGACCAGCCAGCGTAAATTACATCCAGCAATCCTGGGGCAAAACAAATCCGTCAGCATTTAACTGACATTTTTTTTACACCCTGAAAGTGAATAATAAACCTATAGCAAATGGAAGATGACCAGAAAACAAAAGTTACAGTTATGTGAAACAGTTTTCTGTTTTCTCTGTCACCCATGGCAGTCATCCACCTTATGGGAATGTACCAAATAACTGGAAAGGAGACTAAATTTTAATGCTCACATGAAAAGAGAAAACATCTAGTTTCCAATGCTTTCAATTCTGCTGGATGAATAAGATTAACCTGCTTGATAGCTTCTGGCCACTCTGATGCCCAAGAGCAAGGCAGTGCCTAATGTTAGTCATACACTGACTGACATCACATCAATTTGACTTTTCATATACACTGACTTCATATTCATTAGCCATGGACTAAAAGATGCCATACATTTGGCTATAAGAAGGCCAAATATTCCAAGAGGGAACACTTGGTATTTGGCACTAAAACTAGCAGCAAAGTGGTTAACTTAGTCACTGACTACAACAATTGTTAAAGAAATATTGGCCCATTCTCCAATTGGATGATTGCGTCAAAAAGTATCTGGGAGAGTCACCAAGGATGATACCTTATAGGCCCTCCACAATTGGCCAGTCATTGGTATCCAGCCATTTTGTGCCTACTAGGGACCCCACTTGGTTGGAGAAAAGATCTATAAGAGGTAACCAAAAGTGTGGTAAATGCAAAATGTGTCAATATATGTGTAAAAATGTACCTTTCAGAACCAGGATGGTATTCAAGAGTTTCATTTAACTGTAGATCTAAAGGAGTAATTTATGCTCCCCAATGCAGTTGCCCTATGATATACATGGGCAAAACCACTCGAGAATTACTCACTAGGGTGTTGAAGCATTTATGCGATAGCAGAAATAGCAGAGAGGAAAGAAGTGTAGCCAGACGTTTCCGTCAAAAACATGCCGCCAATCCGGACTGTCTCTCCATCTGGGGAATGGAGAAAGTGCTACCACCTATACAGGGTGGAGACTGGGATAAGAAAATCCTCCAGAGGGAGAGCAGATGGATTTTTACTATGAAAAGTAAACATCCTAGAGGCATGAATGAGGAACTGCAGTATCATATGTTCCTTTAATGTACCTGAATTGAATGCCATGGTAGGCATACTTCAGACGCACACTTATGATAGAACTGCTATTCTACGCCCAAAAGAACCTAATCTTTTATTGGATGGCTGACGAAGTCCCAACAAAAAAGAAATGGATTAGACTAGTGAATGCTGACCTAGCATTCTACAAAATTCTTTATATACATAGGAAATGCCCCAATAAATATGTGAAAATTTGGGAGACCTGGTATGAATCAGAACACACATTAGACTGCATAGATTAAACTAAATGGACGCCCCCCCATGCTCCAAATATAAAACACTATAATATGATAACCTGCCCTCACCTAACTTGAATCCTATTATATATATTTCATAAATAAAGATATAGGCAATGGGGGGCGGAGCCTGGAGCCGCATGGTGTAAGTCGCAGAGAACAGTAGCTCCCGAGACTGCACACACATCCTAGGCTAATACCTGCTTTAAACCATCACTGTTTGCCCCCTAACCTTGCGGCAGTAGAGGTGGAGACGGAGGACACCCGATGACCAAACACAAAGTCACCAAAACAGGCACGCCAGCCAAAAACAAACTCCAGCAATACGCGTGGAAAGGCTCCAGCCCAAACCAGGCCGCACCAATGGCTGCACGCCAACACTCACCACTAGAGGAGGAGACCCCCTCTCCGAACCCACATGCTCACCAAGCAACCTCCGAACCAGATTGCTCCATGCGAGACCTGAAAAAAGACCTACTAGGCGCCATAACAGACACGAAAAAAACTCTAACTACACTACTGGAAGAGGTTAAATCCGATGTCTGCCTCATGAGACAAGATCTGGCAAAAGTGCGCCAAAGAGTCGGAGAAACCGAAACCCGCATTTCAACACTGGAGGACACGATGGGCCCGCAGGTACGACAAATCGCACAACTCCAGCAGGAGCTCCAGCTCACCCGCAGCAAAATGGATGACCTGGAAAATCGATCTCGGAGACAGAACCTCCGCTTTATCGGCTTTCCAGAGGGAGCGGAGGCCCAAGACCCAGCTCGGTTCCTTGAGAGATGGATCAGATCCCACTTCGCCGAATCAGAACTCTCCCCACAGTTCGCAATCGAGAGAGCACACCGAATCCCGGCAAAGACCCCTGTCCCTGGGGCCCCCCCCAGACCGATGATAGCTAGACTGCTAAACGCGAAAGATAGGGATGGCCTGCTGAGACTGGCCCGTACAACAGGAGATCTAAAATTTGAAAACGCAGTAATAAAACTGTTTCCCGATTACTCAATTGATCTCCAAAAGAGGCGAGCAAACTTCATGGATGTAAAAAAAAGACTAGCCCAGGCGGGCATCACCTACTCGATGGCCTACCCGGCCCGCCTCCGAGTGCAATCGGAGGGAAGAGTGAAATTCTTCGAAACACCTACTGAGGCCTGTAATTGGCTGGACTCCCGCTAGAACCAGGGGTCCCCAACATCTGCTGACCCCCTGACACCGCCTATGCCACCCATGGAATAATACAATCTTACTAGATCCCTCCCCCTGGTGCACCAAGAGCAAACACCGGACCCTGACACCCACAATGCTTATCAAAAGGACCAGACTACTGGCCCCCGGGGCCCGGTGAGTACAGCCGGGGCAGTTGCCCCTCCCCCTCCCTGCTCCCTATCGTGATAGACCAAAGACGGCCACCCGGCTATAAAAGACACTAGACTATATGGTTGCCACCGCGCTTGGGACGCCCCCCGGCGGGCCCTTCATCTGAATTACTTGTCACCTATATGGAGGGACTAGAGGCTGGACCGTCCGCACCAGACTATAGACCACCCATGAATCAATAGACACTGCCGCGGCCCCAGACCCCCCCTTGGCTGTAGCGGAGGGCACCCGGCTACATGAGGGACAGATGGTAGATGCTGCTGCCCCCCCGCCTGAGACTCGGGGGACCCTCCTCTTCCCTACCTTGGGTCCCGTGGGCCCTGATCCGGCCCTTCGGGCCCCCCCCTTGGTTCCGAGGGAAAGAGTATAATGATCAAGCTATGTTTAAAACCCATACTGTGAACTAATGAAAATGTAAATATGGCGGGGGGGCTGGCCGGCCACCCGCGGTGGTCTGACCCGAGCAGATTTAGGCAGAGAGTCCCCCTGATCAAATCACAGGGGCCCCAAGCACAAGAGACCCCTAAATGTAAGGAGGCTGGGAAATAATTACAAATACACCTGACAACCCCATCTCTGCTGGAGGCTGCTGCGGGCCTGGCCGGCTGGCTGCCCCTCTTGTGGTGGGGCCCCTTGGCTGTAGCGGAGGGCCCCCGGCGCCGGGGGGTGGAGGGGGTGGCTCTGGGGGCTGCATTTGCAACACAGCCCATTAAAGACAGCCCACCTGTCACTGCTGAATCTACACTAGATCCGGTGCCAATTGTGCTGTCTGACCAAGCGGGGGGGAAAAAAAAAATGAGAACACTACATTAATAATTGGTGAATACTGTACATTGATCTCGGGGAGCTGGGTGGGCTTGGCGAACCCTCCAGAAGATAACAATAATACAATTAAATAACCATCAGCAAGTGGTATAAAACATCCTAAAAGCAAGCGGTGCACAGCTTCTTGTATATGTTAAATGTTTAAATCTAATATGCAGTCTAGGGACGCACAAAACCAATGCCGCTTCTGCTCTTTCTGCAGAAACCGCACTACGTGCATCCCCAATACTTAGTTCTAATACTTCTTAGAACAATGTTCTGTTCTAGTTACAGTTATTATATGTTATTATTAGAAATTTCTCGGTTAATTATTTATACTGGTAAAATATATCATCAAAGTTGCTACATTGTTAAAGTGTCATTGCTCAAAGTTATATACAACCACCACTGGACAAGCGCCTCTCAAGCTGGTATTTATATCCTCTCCCATATCCCCCACCACTTTGGTACTCCCAGACCAACCATACCCACCGTTAACACATGATTAAAGCAATAACATGGAATGTACGAGGTCTAAATGACCCTCAAAAAAGACTAGCTGTCTTCTCCCAGCTCCAAGCCTACCAACCTGATATAATATGTCTCCAGGAGACACACCTCATTCCCACAACCACCCAATATCTCCAAAGGCCATGGATAGGCTGGACCGCACACAGCACATACTCCTCCTACTCCAGAGGAGTCTCTGTACTGTTGCGTAAACAACTACGGTACTCCATCACTGAAGTTAAATCAGATAGAAACGGGAAATACTTATGTATTGCTCTTGACATAGAAGGTGCCCCATACGTCATAATTGGAATATATGACCCTCCCCCGGCATACTAACACCCCTTAAGAGATACCATCCCCTTTTTACTCAAATACCCCCAGGCCTCTGTATTATGCTTGGGCGATTTTAACGCCCTTATGGATCCCACCATAGACAAACTATATACATCAAAAACTGTAAACAGCTCCCCAAATCCCATTACCCCACTACAACAAATAATAACTGAACTCCAATGGGTGGATATCTGGAGACTTCGGCACCCATCTGCTAAGGAATTTACATGCCACTCCAAAACACACAATACCCTATCTCGCATCGACTATATATTTACTAATAGATGTTTAAGCCTAAAAGCTAAGGAAGCAATACACCTTCCAAGAGGTCTCTCGGATCATTCACCCATCCTACTCAAAATACAGACCACACACCCAGAACACCTCCCCCGATGCCCTTGGCGTATAAACCCTTTCTGGCTGACCCTATTCCCAGACCCTGACCCCACCCCCACCCAGATTCAACAATTCTTTGAAGACAACATAAACACAGTAGCTGCAGAGGTGGTATGGGACGCCTTTAAAGCAGTACTGAGAGGGAACCTACAAAACACTATATCGCACATCAAAAAATCCTCAACCCAGAATGAGCAGCAACTGGCAAAGGCACTCCAGACCGCCGAAACAGCCTATACGTCAAATCCTTCTCCAAGTACCAGATCTGCCTGGCAACTAGCACAATCGCTATATGACTCTCTACTGACAGAGAAATATGCCAGGAAATTGTTCTTCCAAAAACAAAGATACTTTGAGTTCGGCCACCAGTCTGCCAGACTACTAGCCCGCCTGGCACATGGCCCCTCTGACCAAAACACCATTATGCAAATTAAAGACAACAACAACAAAATACTAACAGACACCCCTGACATCCTTAATCACTTCACTTCATACTATACCAATCTGTATAAATCCAAACTCCCCACCTCCACCACGTCCCCCCAAACACTACTAACCAACATAAACTTCCCAACACTTACACATCAAGAAGCCTCCACTCTGGAGACCGAGATAACGCTACCGGAACTACAGGCTGCAGTTGCCAGCATGGCCCCCGGAAAATCCCCGGGACCGGACGGCATCCCCATAGAAATATATAAAAGATACAGTGACCACACTCTCCCACAACTATTAAACACCCTCCAAACGGCCTACCAGACGGGCTCCCTACCCTTATCTATGTGTGAAGCACATGTGGTCCTGATACCTAAGCCAGGAAAAGACCCACTAGACTGCGAGTCTTACCGTCCGATATCTCTCCTCAACAATGATTATAAAATTCTGGCAAAGGTCCTAGCAAACAGACTTCAAAAGGTCATTACTCGAATCATACACAAAGACCAGACTGGCTTCATGCCGGGAAAGTCGACCTCAATAAACATCAGAAAAACTTCATACACACCCAGGTCGACCATGATAACTCAGGGAGAGATGTATGCTATCTCTAGACGCCCAAAAGGCCTTCGACTCGGTGGAGTGGTCGTTCCTGTGGAGCTGTATGGAGAGATTTGGCTTTGGCACAAATTTATAAAATGGGTCCAAATCCTGTACACTAATCCCATGGGGCCATAAGAGTTAACAGTAAAATATCCCCATCTTCCCACTATGCAGGGGGACTAGACAAGGCTGTCCATTGTTCCCATACTGTTCGCACTTGCCATTGAGCCTCTCGCTATCCAGCTCCGTCCCACCAAGCATAGTCGGTCTATCACTAGGCAACACACCTCTCTACTCAGTCGTCTGTATGCAGATGACTTGTCCTATATCTGGCAGACACACACTCGTTCTCCGCCAGCATATGAGATATCACCCAGTACCGACCCATATCGGGCCTCTCATAACTGGAGTAAGTCGCACTGCTCCCAATGACAACGGAACTCATATCCCCCCATTTGTAAGAGACTGGTACCTGTGGTGGACAATTTTAAATACCTTGGTATATACGTCACCCGCTCCCCCACCGACTTCTACAACCGAAACATCACACCCCTATTAGACATGGTAATGAACAGACTCAAAAAATGGAAAACCCTACCCATTAACCTGATTGGCGTATAACACTAATCAAAATTATCATCTACCTAAACTCCTCTACATCCTCCAGCACAGCATGACATTATCCCCGAATCCTTCTTCACCAGACTACAATCCTGCATGATCTCCTTCTCTGGAATTCGTGCAGAGCAAGAGTAAAAATCACTACACTACAGAGGCCCAAAACAATGGCGGGCCTGGCGCTCCCAGATTTCGCCTGTACTACTGGGCAGGCCAGCTTAAATAATATCAGGCATGGCTACACTCACCACCAGCCCTCCCAGACAGAGAACCACCACAATTATTGATATGGAGGCATGCTACATGCTATCTCCCACCCATCCCCTAACTTTGGACTCCTGCCCCAACCCAATACCAGGAGGAGGCACCTGCCTCCATAACCAGCAATTTAAAGTCTGGAAGGGGTCCAGAGACACCTAAACTGGGAGGGAATATCACACGACACGCAACTCTGGCATAACCCAGATTTCCAACCTAGCTGCATTCCCAGTACCCAACACCTTGAACGACTAGGTATATACTCCTTCTCACAAATTATAGAAAATGACCAGCTACTCCCCTTCGCTACATTCAAACAAAGATTCCAAACAACAGACCAGTCATGTTCAGATATCTCCAATTGAGATACTGCTTAATGTCTGAGTTCCAGGGCTCTCGTATCACACTACAATCCCACCCAATCATTGAACTAACGAAACAGCAAGATGGGAAATGTAGTATATCCAAATTCTATCCTGTTTGATACATGCTAAACTCAAACAAGGAACTGTTAAATCTTGCAGAAATGGAAAAGATATATTCCTGAGCTGGAGGATCAGACTGGTGCAAAGTAGCGGAATCACATTTACATGTCTCTCCAGCAGCAGCGAACAAGCTGATGCAGTTCTATATCCTGCACCAGGTGTATATTACCCCTCTAAGGAAATCCACATGTCACCTACCTTTAAACATCCTGTCCCAAATGTAATATGGAACCCGCCGATTTCTGGCATCTGATCTGGTCATGCCCATGGGTATACCGTTTCTGGCCAAAGTTACACACTATCTCTCTGGCGTTATACATATTACAGTTGAAACGGAGCCCAAATTATGTCTGCTGGGAATCCCTGCAAAAGACTCCTGGGACAGGTGCCACCTGTCATTGCTCGAGAAACCCTTTATTTGCCAGGAGAACTATAATCATGGTATGGATGGCACCCGAATACCCAAGTTGGCCGTCTGGAGAGCCTTCATAAATAATATGTGCCCAAACTGAGAATCATATACCACAATAGAGGAAATACCAAAAAATTTGATAGAATCTGGGCCCCATGGTACGACGCTATAGACCCAGGTGCGGGGTGAGACGGTGGAATACGGGGGGAGATGGGAGGGAGATGAGGCACTAAACCCAACTACATATACTATATACTACCGTAGAAGGGATGAACCAACAGGAGGCACTACTAAATTATAATCTGTTAAACCTGATATAACCTGTATAAACTGTATTTACTAAAATGACACCGACACAATTGTATGTTGTTATGTTTTGTTTTGTTTATTTCTTTAATAAACAGTTAAAAAAAAAAAAGATATAGGCAATAAAAGTTTTACTTTTAATATATAAACACAGAGAAAACAAATGTTTATGCTCATAAGACTTTTTTCAACAATAATGAAATATATTAACAAATGTTAACTGTTCAAGATTGCTACTGTGAATATATGCAATATGTTTGTTATATGCACAACTTTTCTTCAAAATAAAACAAATTAAAAAAGGTTAGTGGGAAGCTGGAGCTTTAAAAAAATTGCCATTTTTTTCCCTATCCCCCTCTAGAGCCTACCTTTCCTGCTTCTTCATTCTGTATAGTGGAATGTGTAGCTCCGCCCCTCCGAGATTTCCTGGCTCCTCCAGCTTCATTGGCCTCAAATGGAAAACTTTGTTCCAAGCGCGTGCGATCTCGCCGCATGCACGTGCATGACGTTGCTGCACACACTACATGACGTCAGTTCGTGCATGGATGTGTGCGCACGTGACATCGTCTTGCCACGCACAAGCACGGCGCAGCAAGAGGATGTCACGAGCACACACGTCCATGCACGCACTGAAGTCATGTCGCGTGCACAGCGACTTCCTGAGAGTGCACGCTTGGAACAAATGGAATTTACCTTTTGAGACCAATGAAGCTGGAAGAACCAGGAAATCTAGGAGGGGCAGAGCTACACATTCCACTATACAGAATAAAAAGCCAGCAACTTTGAAGCAGTAAAGGTAGGCTCTAGGGGGGGATAGGGAAAAATAAAATGCCAATTTTTTTTTTTTTTTTTAAGCAGCAGCCCAGTAACCCTAACCTAACTTTTTTTTACAGCATACTTATCCTTTAGTAACTATAAAAATCTTGAGGTTTGGTGGGCGGGAATAGATTTTCAATCTGGGGTGGACAGTGATTGTATACCTTCCTCTAAAGTTCTGAAAACATTTAATTAGGTGATTTAGCTAGACTGCACAGTATAATTTAAATTTAAATAAATGTAATTTGTTTTACACGGTTTTACACATTTGTTTATTTTTTTTATTTGCTGCTATAAGATACTACAGAGCCATATTTTCTTATTAAAGGGGAGTCATTATAGGAGCCAGATTTCCAAAACAACACAGTCTTATGTGAGTACTAACTACAGAGAGAGGTCTCAGGATTATGTCTGACTTTAATGGATCTTGTACATTATTTCTTTTTAATGATATTAATATTAAAAACATTTAAATAAACTTACTGAGAGCAACTATATATATATATATAATACATAAGGCTCTGGATTTAAAATGTGGAGGTGCAGTGGCAAGAATCTATATAATCAGTTACTCAGTGATGTCACTGAGTGACTTCCTGTATTCCACTGCCCCTCCCCATTTCTCTCTCCCTGCCTGTATTAGTAATGTAGATAACAAGCCAGTTTTTGTACACTAACTGACTGAATTGCTGTGCTGATAAGAAGGAGCAGCGGCCGAGTCAAATCTGACTCAAAGGAGTGTGCTCCTCCATATCAGCACAGTAAGTCAGTTTAACGAACCGGAACTGCACTGGGTTAGAGATGATGTTTATTGTCTTCTTTTAGTTTGAGATAGAAATGGCAGTTAACTATTTGTATGTACAAAAAAACAGGCTTTTTATCTACACTTCTAATACAGGGTAAGGGGAGAGAGGGAGGGGGGAGACAGTGCCTGTGCTGGATTTTTCTTTTTTTGACCTTATGTATTATAAGGGATAATACGCTACCTACAGAATAATATACAGATATTACTTCACTTTGGAGTTCCCTGACCTGTATAAAAACACTCGGCCTAACGGTCTCGTGTTTTTATATGGTCAGGGAACTCCTCTGTGGCATAATATCCTTATATTACACTGTAGGTAGCGTATTAGCCCTTATAATATATATATATTTGCAATTAGAGAGCCAAACAACTTTTTCCCACAGTACCTAACACTGGGTTAACTAGGAATCAGTGCCCCCCCCCCCCAGCAAAACTAAGATGGGGCTCCTTCCCTGCCTTATCAATTTCTGGGGGGAGGCTATATCTGTCATAGGAGAAGAAGAAAATGGGGCCCCTCTGGCACCTGGGCACACCTGGAGTTGCAGGGTCTGCAACCCTGTTAATTACGCCCTTGGTACCTAAGATGGAAGGTGATCTGTAAAAAAAAAAATCTTGCCATGTCTCACAGATTGTCTCCACAGCTTGTCCCCTTCCCCCCTACTTCTCTAACGCAGTGCACATGGGTGATTCTGCAAAGCCAAAACAAGTGGAAGGGGAGGAGCAGTTTATCTGTCAGTCATGCCACAAATGACATTTTAAAAGTTCACCGCTAGGCTTAGAAAGAAAAATTGGAGGATGGAAAGTTCAAGGTTGTTTGGGCTCTACATTTTCCCTTTAAAAAGGTGTTGCCACAAATAGCTAGAAATGCAGTTTCAAGAGCAATATTGGATGTGTGACGTTTGTCTTTATTATATTATAGTGAGGGTTATAGATTAAGTTAAAAGGCAAACATTAAATCTGGGGACTTAATATGTTACTTTTTTATATAGAAATGTTAAATTTGAAGGAAATGAAAGGGTATGTAAAAAGAAAAAAAAAAACTTTGCTTCATCTTAGTCTATAAATGAAAACATGTAAGTAGCACATAATAATCTGAGGTGTGAGCATTACTTATTTTCCTTAGGCTAAGTATCCCCCCTCCCACAATTAACCGACACCCCCTTTATCAGACACAACTCTCAGTGAGGGCAAGCATGCTCAATAATCATTATGTGCCTGTACTGGGAGAGGGAATTTCCCAAAATGCATTTCTCATCTACCAACTGTCACCCCTAACTGCACACAGAAGAGTTTATAATAATAAGGCACTTGATTGACAGCTAAAATGATTCAATAGGTAAAGAAATAGGGGGCAGATTAACAAAAATAAATGGTACAGTGATAGTTGGGAAGAATTAAAGTTTCAACAGATGAGCAATTAAAAATTCTATATTTGAAATAAAATATTTAAAAAAGAAGGACATGGTATCCAAGTGAGTATATTAAACTTGTATTTAGAACTAGAAAGCTTTTGGTATTACATATGTCATTTGTCTGATAAACCTGTAATAAATACAACTTAATATATTCAACAGGTAAACAAAACTAACACTAGGTACAGACGTGCAATAGCACACACAATAACCAACAATTTGTTAGTGGTTAGGTGTCATAAATGATCTGACCTGGCTGATCATCTCTAGAGTCTTAAAATGCTAGGGGCAAAGAAAAATAATGATGGGGGACATATTCCAAATGAAATAAACACAATTGCATAAACAAAATTGCTGCCACTGGTGGATGTATAATTTATTTATTTAACTATCATATAATTTTGTTAGTGACTTTTGCTCAGTATCTATGGTTTTAAAATATCTATTTTCTTAAAGGGGAACTTCAGTGCAAATACATGTACTTTTCAGAAAAAAGAGCAGTATTTTTTCACCCCAATGACCTTAATCTGCCAATCAGCATTTTGTCTGTATATAATAAATGCTGACATCTTTGACCCATCCAACAGCCAATCAGTAGAAATACTGGTGCATTCTGGAAAGAACGTTAGAAACAGAAATGTCAACAGCAGGGAACAGCAAAGGGTATGAAATCAACTGATTCTTCAAAATGAGAGAGAAAATGTAGAATAACTAAGTATGTATTACACAATCTAACAATTTAAGAAATATTGATCATTTCCCTGAACTGTACTTTAAATAATAATAGTGTTTCATTTTTAATGTTATTGTTATTAGAAATATATATATATATATAGTTTAAAAAAAACTGTATATTTACCATTAATTATAAATGTTCTTAAAACAATTAGTGGTAAAAATGTAATTATTTTAATTCATTTCCCATATTAAAAAATACACAGCAATTTTATTCCAACTCTACTGGACTGCATCAAAGTGTTTCCCTCCAATTAAAAAAAATACACTTCATGGTTTCTTTCTATTGGCTGGTCCACTGTGGGAGGTATCTAACTTGACAACGCCCACATATCTGCATAGAAGTGGGATTGGGCTTAGACCACGTGATAGGGCTCGTCATCCACTTCACTTTAGCCAGCCTCCTCATGACGTAACCTAACACTTAAGTCACGCGATAGCTCCAGTGAAATGGACTAAGAAGGGGGTATAAGCAGAATAGCACCTGTATGAGTGGGGAACAATTTAGGGAGCGTATAGGCGCCCAAATGCACTGATTTCTCTTTAATTTGCATATGACCCCCAAAGAAGTTTTAAAAACACAGACCCCTGAAATAATAAAGGCAAAGGGCGTGGCCTCATAGGCTACTTCTCAACATGCAAATTGTAGGGTATTTGACGTCACTTCCTTGCGCTCTATACAGCCGCCATTTTGTGGCACTGAGTTATTGGGGGGAAGGCGCATAGGTGGCGGGACGGCTAAGGAGAGGAGCGAGGGGAGACAGTCACTAAGCTATTCCACCCACAAGGTTTGTGGTAGATAACACTAGTTTACACCCACTATAGGGGCACTGGGGGGGGGGGAGTCCGTGTAAACTAAGTCAGTAACAAAGGAAAGCCACAAGAAGAAAGCAGGACCAGTCCCCACACAGACAAGAGGATCCGCTCCCTCTCCAGCGCTGCCGGGTAAGTCAATGTACTTGGGGCGGAGGTAGGACCGTACCACGTGCTGCGGGAGGGGATCCCTGTGCGGGGAACAGGCGCTGACCGTGCAGTAACCTTACATAGCCGCTTCTTTTAGTCATGCTTCATGAATCGCGATCCCCACTAGAGCGGGGCTGTTATCGTGCTTGGATGAAAAGCCCAACTCGGTGTTTTTGTTTTACCGGCGTGTTTTCTCTTTTGGATGCTGCAGTTAGAACTGGATTTGGTGAGGAGGCAGAAGGTGGTTATTGTCCGGAAACATCAAGGGACCAGACCGGTGACTACTTACAACTGCCCATAGTGGGTGCTGTTAAGTTAGGGGAAGGGAGTCTATATCATAACCTGTTAAAGGACAGCTCCACCCTTGTAAGACCATCTTTTAGAAAGAATGGCCTCTTTAAAATATGTTCATATATCATAGTTTGTCCTATGAATTCATTACTGTATGCCTGCTATGCTTCTGGATGCCTCATGAAAACTGCGCAATTTAGAAACCTGTACTGAGCTTGGGCATGCTCAGAAGAAGCAGATAGGGGATTAACATTCAGTCATTGGCTGTGATGTCAACTGTCAAATCCATAACTGATGTTGCTAACTGGAGGAAGCAGAACCAGGGGTACCGGGATTGTGCAGGATTTCAGGTTAGACTTGTATATTTCAGGTTTCAAACTATTACCGTTTGGGGGGTGATTTACCTGTATGTAAGTTCTCATTTTAGGGCTGGAATTGTCCTTTTAAAACTGATGTATTATATATTTAGAGATAAGGATATGGAGATAGGTATAGGTAGATGAGTAGAAGGATGCTAGGAATGTAGATGGTTATGCTGGCTTTACCCTATAAACTTCATGGCATACCCCAACCTAGGCCTTTTCATTTTGCTACAAATAAATGGACCAGGACAGGAAAAGAGGGAAGGAAAAATACCAGTAGGCAATTCTCTTTAGATATTAGATTTGTCAAATCTATCACAATGTTGTGTATTGGCTGGCATCATTGTGTACCCATCAATGTTCCAACCACTGCCTTCGATGATAGTTTTGTGATTAACATTATCCTGTATGTTAAAAAAAAAATGCCAGGGAATCCGTTTTTTTGATTGTTTCAGTATGTATGGCAAGCAAATGATGTCTTACGGCTCCTCATCATCTATTAACACATGATCTCCTGTGGTAGAGTTGGCAGTGACAATGACTAGGAAGAGCCAGAAAGAAGTCTGTTGCTGATGAGTATAATTCTGCTTTAAAATGCATAATCGGTGTGCGAAAAATTAAAGGACAACTAAAGCCTCAGAACAACACTTTCAAAGCGAAGAGCACCTTAATATAAAAGCAGTAATCCATGTCTTAGCTCATTTTGATATGTTTGTATCGAACACATGGGGCTTGTGTTTTATTTCCCAGTATCTCACAGTGTGGTCACTGACCATTGTGTTCTTGACACATGCTCAATCCTAAGATACAGCAGAAACTTGTTACAGTTGGTCACACCCACTATTAGCCTCTAGCCAATCCTTTTACAGCTCAGATTAGTCAAGGGAGCATGGGTCAGAGGTCAGATTCTAGAGTGAACAAATTTGGGTTTAATCCACTTTTAAGTGCACCCTTACAGCTTCCATGAGAATTAGGAGTAGCAACCAAGTGTCAGTAATCAAATGTAATTTATAAACTGATTATCGGCATGACCACTTCTGCAACAGCAAAAGTTTCCTCAATTTGGAAAGGAGGAAAGACACTGTTAGTTGTCATAAAAAAACAATTGTTGCCCATCAATCAAAGGATAAGAATTTCCAAACAATTAGTCCCATCATTCTACAGCGAGAGATTATTCTCAAGTGAAGAACTTTAAAGGTTAGACCTTGCAATACTTGGAAGAAATTGCAATAATCTACATTTCCAACCAGTTCTGGACAAATCATGGTTGCCATGGGGACTACACCTCATGGTTCCCAACCATCCATTAAAAGTACCCATGTTTTATCAGTTTTCCTGTACACTGGGACTGGGGTCTCTGGCTAGAATGTTTACAGCTGGGACACAAACCCTTCTATGAAGCTGTAGTCCTTTGTTATTGTCGGGGAACTTCTGCTCGGTGAAGACATTATGACCAGCTATTAAAGGCAGCTGGAGAGAGATTGGAGGAAACTTTACATTTCTAGCTTTTAGGAAATGCAAGACTCAGCTGGTATATGTGTGCACTTAGATAAGGTAATTAGACCTTGCTTTTCAGCAAGTCTCCCTGCTAGAATGTCCTTAGATTCACTGACTATCGGCTGGTTTGTCCCCCTGTCTGTCCCCCATATATTTCATAGCCAATTAACCATCTCAAAAGTATATTAATTGGTTATGATAAAAAATGGCAACCATAAGGTATCTAATAATGAAGTAAAAATGGTACATTTGCAGCAAAGCTCAAAATTACTAGGGAGAACCAGGTCCACAAACGGCAATATTGGCAAATTCAGCCTGTATAGTTGCTGACTATTTAGAGATGTCTCCTACAATTTGGAAATACTATAGCTGTCAGACTCTAAAGGCACTAAACTGATAAAACAAAATCACAAAAGCCTATTGTGGGGGCATCAAATCTGTCTTGGGCAGGTGTCTGCACAAGCCAGTAAAGGGTCTACTTGATCCAAACAAACGGAGCGAAAGCGCACACCGGTGTGCGCTCTCGCTCCATTTGTTTGGATCAAGTACAGAGTATCTTGGGCCAGAAGAGACGGGTCCAGGGCAGGTAGCACCCTGACCAGACATACGGAGGTGAGTGTATGGTCTGCATTCGTGTATCTCGTGAAGTCCTTTTCTACCAAAAAGGGTTGGCATTTATGGCAGTTAAGGACCTGGGGCAAGTGTGCACCCGGGTCACCCCATACTTGGTGTGAGTGCCAGATTTAAGCTTTCACTTATTTTGTATATGACATAAGGAGTTTACAGGGTCTGAGCACTGGATTTAATTTTTTATAGGTTTTTGTGGTTACTTCCTTGGTCCTGCACAGGCCCCACCTCAATCTTCCCAGGCTCCACCCACAAACCATTCATGTCCTGCCCATAGATACACCCACTTGACATTTTTTTTCGTGGCACCCCTGCCCTAAATGATTTCTAGGGAGCTACGAACACCACCTCCTAACTCCCATTCTTACCTTACAGCATATTTTTGCTGGCCATACACTTGCCGACATTTCATTGATTTGACATTTGATCTGATATGCTGGATAATGCTTTGTGATCAACATAATGCCTGTAATGTAAGTCACAATCAGGTTTTTTTTCCCTTTTTGGTCCCACTTGTTTATTTTCTGAATAAACGCTAATAATTAGATCTCGTTGCTGTGGCTGCAATGCTTCATGCCCCTAGTGTATACTCCCAGATCCAGGTTTTCCCCTTCATAGAGAACCAGCACCTCTTGCCTTTTTGATATGCTTAATATTTTGGCAGCAGAAGAGCACAAAGCACCCAGCCCCCTCCCAGTCATAACTGTTTTTAAAAAATGTATTGAAAATGGATGTGTCCAGAAAATACATCTGTTTTCAAAGCAGTTCATAGCTCCTTCCTTATAATTAAACAGAGCCAGCATTTTCACTAACTTAAATTTACCACCTCTACAAGGTGATTGGCCGAAGGAACCTCACTAGGAGCATTTTGAGAGAATCCATAAGATCAGCCATTCACATATTTCTCCCAGTAGATGAACTGGAACCCTAAAAGTAAATTCTATACATCTCAGTTGGTGTGCACAAATGCTTGAGAGACACTATTCCAATGGTCTTCAACACAATACTATGTTGGCCTCAAATTTTCTCAAAAAATAGTCATAGTAGTGCATTTTGAAGTTAAATTGATTCATTATTAGGGATTATTTATCCAGAATGAACAGAAGATTTGTAATATAGTACAGAACAAGGCATTCCTTCCAAAGGCAGATTTTTTTTTCCCCCAGTCTCTTAAAAAAAAAAAAAAAAAAAAAACTTCCTCAAAATGTTTTTTTTGTTTTTTTTGTCCTCCAGAAAGACTTTCCTAGGCAAACAGTCATTAGTCTTCCAGAAAGTTTCCTCTTAAAACCCCATGGATCAGGTTGAAGGTCAGCTGCCTGAAAATAAGTATTTTGCAGCCCCCCCCCCCCTCCAGTTATAACTGATCCAAGCTCTTTGGCATTGAGCACATTGCTGGATCCATCCTGTCAGGAGCTTTATTAAGTTACACAAAGCTGAAGGCAGTTCAGGACAATTCTACCTCACCTTGCATAGCTTGCCAGGGCAATATCTGTTGGGAGTCCAATACCAATGTATCGTAGGCTATCTGTACTTGGGCAGACAGCCTGAAACTCAAAGCCTTAATACACAACTAATGGTCTCTGAATCTAATTGTTTTTTTCAATCTGTCCAGTAGAAAGTTGTGCAAGTGGATTTTATAGCAGCACACAAAAATGGCAAATTGTTTGTAAATTACTCCTTGGTCAAAGATCAAAATCTTTATGGATACTACCTTTAAAGGGCAAGTCCAGCCCCAAAATGAAAACTTATATACAGGTAAATCACCCCCCCCCCCAAACCCTAAACAGTAATAGTTTGAAATCTGAAATATAGAAGTCTAACCTGAAATCCTGCACAATGTCCTGTTCCCCTGTTTCTACTTCCTGGTTCTTCCAGTTAGCAACTGTCAGTTATGGATTTGACATCACAGCCAATGACTGAATGTTGACTAAATGTTAATCCCCTGTCTTCCTCTTCTGAGCATGCCCAGGCTCAGTACAGGTTTCTAAATTGCTCATTTTCCATGAGGCCTCCAGAAGCATAGCAGGCATACAGTAATGAATTGATAGGACAAACTACGATATATCAATATATTTTAAAGAGGCCATTCTTTCTAAAAGATGTTCTTATACGGGTGGAGTTGTCCTTTAATTTTACATCCTCAAAAAAGCTAATTTATCATCCTAATGCTAAATGTGACTTTCATCCTTAGTGGTTAATGCCTCAATTCAACACACTGTTGCAAAACGGTTACTTTCACTTTATGCCAGTGTGTCTAGTCGACTTTCCAAAATGGTTCTACTTATTCCATCAATTAAGGTTTAGTCAAAGGTTTACAGAAGTGTCTTTGTTTTAGCATGCTTAAAGTGCAAGTGTATTCTTGTATAGCTGGATGTTAGCTGATCAAGTGTTTGTTTTTTGTTTTTTTTCTGGGCTGCAGATAAATCTAATGATTTATCTCTAATCTCCAAGTTTATAAGCCTTAAAGCAGCACTACATACTTGCTCACCAACTGACATTCCTACAACATTCTTCTGCCTGACCTGTTCTTTTTTTTTTTTTTTTTTTTTTTAATAAATATATGGGCCAGACTGGAACGTTGGAAAGTAAGAACAGCTGCCCTAAAAAGCGCTTTAAAGAAATTATATTCCAGAACAAACATTTTTAAGTGTATGACCAGTAGAGAGAAACAAAACTGGTGTGTAGCGTTCTGATGGCAGCTCCACAAAGCAGATTTTTTTGAAATTTCGAATTTTCGTTTTTTGTGCGGCCTGATTATATTGGGTTATATGTTACCTTTCCAGGTCAGGCCGCACAACAACCCCCCTCCCTTCCATTTTTACACAACTAAACACCACCCCTTAATTTGCACAACTCCATCCCACCCTGGTGCTTCTACAGGCCATACAGCAACACTTTTGGCATGTGTTGGGCACAACTGACCTGGGGCCGCCTTCTCCCACAGGCTCAGATAACTGGGTTCTCCTAATTGTTTTCTTTATTACTTTCAGAGCTATCAAAATGTTTCAACCACCTGTTAACAGCTTGGAGAAAATCCGAAAAGCAAGAAAACGGGTTAAGCAAATTCTTCTTCAGATTGGATTAGAAAGTTGCAGAGAAGTTTTAGAGGCAAGTCTTTTCACATGGATAGTAAAATGTTTATTGCAAATTTTGAATATTTTTTTATACTTTTTTCCCCAATGTATGGTTAGAAACATATATACATATAATTCTGTGGTAACAAACGGTTAAGCTTATGTCAAAAAAGGGTTTAGCAAGCTAACAACTCTTGTAATAACCTCAAATATATTTTAGAAAGAGAATTGCATTGAAAGCTTTTATGTAGGCAGGATTGCCAAAGCAATGTAGTGATCAAAGGAGTGTTCAGCTAGTAGGAAAAAAGAATTGTCTAAAGAATAGTTCTTGTGTACCGGTAAATACATTGTAAAAATATCCTTTAAATTTAGTTAGCCTACCTAAAGAATGGTATATATGCGGGGATTAAACGTTAACTGGTTTATTAGTTTTATTTTGAAATATATCCAATGCTGATCTGCAGCCGCAATCAAGTTATGAAGATCCGATAACCTGGAGAATATTCCAGCACTCCAGCATACAGAAGTCACTTCACATGCACCATCACTGTCCGACATCAAAGCAGTTTGCAAGGGCGGAGCAACCAGACCAATGTCGGCATTTTGTAGAGCTGGAGGAGTCTGGATTTTCAGAACTTTATACCTTGATTGTAATTGCAGCTAGTAGTCGGCATGTCGAGAAAAAAATAGATTAAACACAAATGTTTATGTACAGTGACTTTGTATTTCACAAACTTTAACATATAAACAATAAATGTGGCATGTGCAATAGTTTAAAACCCATTGAATATTATATTTAAATGACAATTATACTCTCACTCAGACCACAGCTTATAAACAACTTTGTATCCAGCCAAGAGTCTGTTGCACCTTGCTGGGATTTTTGCTCATTTTTATTTTCAGATGGCCTTGGTGCTACCGATGAGAATTTCACATATATATTTGATATAAGTCCGTGCACACAAAAGGGCTTCTAAATATCCAAAATACAACTCTTATTCACACATAACTACACAAATTGTGTGAATAAAGTTGTATTTTGGTATTAAGAAGCCCTTTTGTGTGCACTGACTTCAATCAAATATATTATATATATATATATATATATAATAAATTTTATTATAATTTAAAAATGTATTTTTTTTTTTTTTTTGGTTTAACATCTTTCAGTGACAGCAGAATTTCACACTTTAATTGCATTACACAGACCAATTTTACAGCAGAACCCCCCATAAAATTATATACCATATAAGTACTTAACCAATATAAGTTTTGTAACTCTTTTCTGGAGATTTGGGAGTTTTGGTCTAATATGTCTTGGTAAATTTTCATTTTTCTTTTGCACTTTTATTTGTAAAATCTTTATATCTTGGTTATCATTCTGAGTACAATGATACCAGACTGATATTGGTATCCTATTGTACCTATCCAGGAGACAAAACACCGCGCGCTAGGGCCGACCCGGGGGCAGCATTCAGCTGCCCCCCTAGCCCCCTTGACCCCCCCTCGGTTGTGTCCAAATCCGAGGGGGGGATCGGGAGTTACAGTACCTTAAATGCAGTGATCGTATAGTGCTGCTGGTCCCACGTGGATGAAGAGCAGGAAGAGGAAATGGAGACCCCGGTGATGTCACATGGCTTTCTCCTTCACCGGGGTCTTACCATAGATAGGTATAACACTGCTAGTGGTCTAGTGGAGGTACTGCAGTGTGATCTCCATATAGATCACACTGCAGTACCTGTATAGTACAAGCTGTCATGCTGACAGCTGTACTATACATTTTGTGAATGGAACTCAAAGTTCCATTACTTAGCAAAGACTTAGAAAAAAAATGGGAACAGAGATCAAAATTTGGTGATCACTTCTGATCACCAAATTATTGATCTTTGCCAATGAATGAAAAATCACTTCCTGGAAAATGATTTCCGGGAAGTGAGTTTTCCGATCGGATTTCGAATTGGAAAACGGGCATTTATGCCCGTATTCCAAGTTCGGAATCATTCCCGAAGACGATCATCAAATCATCTTAGGGAATGATCAAAAAAAAAAGGGTAAATGCACACAAAAGTGTAAATGCACACAAAAAAAAATCTTAGTGATACACACACCTTTTTTTTTTTTTTTTTTGTCTTCTCCAAGCTTCCCAATGTCCCGGTGATATCGGTAAAGTAAACGCGGATCATTTATTTGTTGGATTTCAAGGGAAAAATAAGCCTATTTTGTAGGAAATTTGCAGAGGTACCAAAAAAGACCGTTTGAATTTTAGGATCAGTAAAGTGTGCAAAAACTTGTGATCTCTCCGTACTAACTGTTATTCACTAAAATACCACTAAAAGGGGGAGTGGGGATAGGGTTGGGGGGTGGGTTGTGGCGTTTTTAATTTTTTCTTGTAATTGCAATGCGCATGGATCCCATTTGAGCTAGTTGGTGCCCGTCTCTGTTTGCACCCACCCTTATGGCAACCGTTTGATTCAGGACATGTGGGAAATTGCCATTTAGTGGGTTTTTTTACTGCCAAGTGGGTTTAGGTAGGATTTCAACCATTGGTCCTCTATTTTATTTTTTCACAAAATCTCGTAAAAGCACGGAGTTCTATGAATAGCAGCGTCTGGAATTCTTCACGATATACGAAAGCATGATACCATCACGTAGCTGAAGGTGTGTAGCTTCCAAAAATATATAGTTTGTTGGGGGGTATTTCCAAATTGATAGGCTGTTCAAATTACAGAGCACTTTGATTTTTTCTTTGTAATTCACTTGTGCATGTGTCCCTTGAGCTAGTTGTGGCACGTCTCTGTGTGCACCCACACATATGGCATACCGTTTGATGCAGGATATGTGGGAGATTGACATTTAGTGGGTTTTTTTGCTGTCAAAAGGGTTTAGGTAGGATTTCAACCCTTGAATCATCTTATTTTATTTTTCACAAAACCTCTTAAAAACACGGAGTTCTTGGATCACTGGGTCTGGAATTCTTCATGATGCCTGAAAGCATGGCACCGTAACGTAGCTGAAGGTGTGTAGATTCCAAAAATATATAGTTTGTGGGGGGATTTCCATTTTCGGGACGTTTCCTTAGAAAAAGTGTAGGCTGTTCAAATTACAGAGCACTTTGATTTTTTCTGTAATTGCATTTGTGCATGCGTCCCATTTGAGCTGTTGGTGGCCACTCTCTGTGTGCATCCACGCATATGGCATAACATTTTATTCAGAACATGTGGGAGATTGATATTTAGTGGGAGGGTTTTTTTGTGGGGGGCATTTCCAAGTTTTGGGGCTGTTTGAAATTAGAGAACTTTGATTTTTTTCTTTTAATTACACTTGTGCATGCGTCCCGTTTGAGCTAGTTGGTGGCCATCTCTTATGTCGCCCCCACATATGGCATACCATTTGATGCAGGATACGGGGAGATTGACATTAGTGGGTTTTTTTGCTTGTCAAGTTGGTTTAGGTAGGATTTCAATCCTTGAATCATCTTTCAGGTCGTTTATTTTCACAAAACCTCTAAAAAACGGAGTTTTTGGATCACTGGGTCTGGAATTCTTCATGTATGTATGAAAGCATGGCACCGTAACGTAGCTGAAGGTGTGTAAATTCCAAGAATATATAGTTTTGGGGGGTATTTCTAATATAGAGGGGTGTTTGTCTGACAAATCTGAAAAGTTGCTGTAATTGGGCCATTGTTCATTGGCTCACTTTGTGGCTAGTTGATTCCATGTTTGCGTGTGTAACCATACATAGGGCATACCGTTTGATTCAGGACATTTAGAAATTGATATTTGGTAACTTTTTTTTTACATTACTTGGGATTTTGGCATGATTTTCCTTTGGGGGTGTTTTTTTTTCAATTTTTTTAGAAAATCTGCTAAAACTGCGAAATTCTACGAAGAACTGCGCCCACACCATTGATGGTTACGAATGAACAAACTACAGAATTTCGTAGATAAAGGTGTGTGGATTCGAGAAGTATATGGTTTGTGGGGGTTGTTTTGTGGGGGGGGAAAGTGCAGACGTTCAAATTCAGATTTGACTGAATATTTTTGTGTTTCTGAGCCATTGTGCATTGTTTCACTTTGGGTCTTTTGGCTTCCACGTCCGCGTGTGTAACCACACATATGGCATACCGTATGATTCAGGACATTTAGGAGATTGATATTTAGTAACTTTTTTTACATTCAAGGAGCTCGGTTTGGCATGATTTCTACCTTTTGAAGTTGTTTTTGTTCATTTTTTCAGACAAATGCGAATTTCTACGAAGAACTGCGCCCACACCATTCATGGTATGAATGAACAAACTACAGCGTTACGTAGCTGAAGGTATGTAGATTCTGAGAATATATAGTTTTGTGGGGGTATTTCCAAGTTAGAGGGGTGTTCAGTTTGAAAAATCTGGGAAAATGCTGTTATTGGCTCACTGCGCATTGTTTTACATTTTGACTAGTCGCTTCCACGTCCTTGTGTGTAACCACACATATGGCATACCATTTGATTCAGGACATTTAGGAGATTGATATTTGGTAAGTTTTTTTTACATTACATGGGGTTTTGGTGTGATTTTGTAACTTTGAAATGTATTTTTCTCTATTTTTCCAGAAAATTGTGTAGAAATGCGAAATTCTATGAAGAACTGCGCCCACACCATTGATGGTATGAATGAACGAACTACAGTGCTACATAGCTGAAGGTGTTTAGATTTCAGGAGATATATTTGTGTGGGTATTTCTGAGTTATCAGGTGTGTTTTGTGGAAAAAACTGCAGACTGTCCAAATTCGGAGTTGGCTAATATTTTCGCTGTTTCTGAGCCATCGTGCATTGTCCACTTTGTTCTTTTCGCTTCCACGTCCGCGTGTTAACCACACATATGGCATACTGTTTGATTCAGGACATTGGGGAGATTGATATTTTGTAACTTTTTTTTAGATTCCATGAGGTTTTGGCATGATTTCTACCTTTTGAAGTTGTTTTTTGTTCATTTTTCAGACAAATGCGAACTTCTACGAAGAACTGCGCCCACACATTGATGGTATGAATGAATAACTACTACTGCGTTTCATAGCTGAAGGTTGTATTTAGGAATGTATAGTTTGTGGGGGTTATTTCTAAGTTACGGGGGTGTTTTGTGGAAAAAACTGCAGTCTGTCCAAATTCGGAGTTGGCTAAATATTTTCGTCGTTTCTGAGCCATCGTGCATTGTCTCACTTTGTGGCTTTTCGCTTCCACGTCTGCACATATGGCATACCGTTTGATTCAGGACATTTGGGAGATTGATATTTGGTAACTTTTTTTTTTTACATTCCATGGGGTTTTGGCATGATTTCTACCTTGTTGAATGTTGTTTGATGTTCATTTTTTTTGAAAATCTGGTAAAAGTGCAAACTTCTACTAAGAACTGCGCCCACACCATTGATGGTATGAATGAACGAACTACAGCGTTACATAGCTGAAGGTGTGTAGATTTCAGGAATATAGTTTGTGGGGGGTATTTTTGAGTTGGGGGGTGTTTTGTGGAAAAACTGCAGACTGTTCAAATACAAAACTGGCAAATTTTTTTTTTCTGCTACTGACATTTGGCACTGGTCACGCTCTGGGTTAGTTGGTAGCCATGTCTCTGGGTACACCCATGAATGTGGCATACCGTTTTATTCGGGAGGGGTTAGGCTTTCGTATTTGAGATGTTTTTGAACTTTCCTCCACAGTTTTTAGCTGAAATTCGCATTTGATTTTGTCTCTGATTTTATAGTTGAGGAAAAAAAGGAAAATGTGAGAAAATAACTTACAATTTGACGAAGAGCTGCGCCCGGGTATCTGCATTTTGATCGACACTTACCTCACTCGTAAAATCCTGCGGGTGTGTAGTTTCTAAAAATATCTCACTTGTGGGGATATTTTAGTTAATTTGGTAGATATATGTTAACTGTCAGTAGTATTTATAAATTTTAATTTGGTTGTAATCATTCTAGAAGGTGCAGTTTATTGTTTGGGGGGGGTCTCCTGTACAGGAAAAGTCGGGTACCTACATATATCTTGGTATCGCTGTACTCGGGAGTATCTGAGCTTTTAGAACAGTAAGATTTTGTGGCGTAACCTTAAGATAACTATAGTAAAAATGGAAAAAAATCCATGAAAATTTGCAAATTTTTCATTTTTTTTTTTTACATATTTTACCCATAATTCCAGTAAAATTTCCAGAAAAGTTACAAAATTTTGTTACCATGTTAAAGTACACTTTGTGCTGAAAAAAACAATGTATAATATTCCTGATTTACTGTAAGGTTTCCTACTGTAAAATTAGTCTAAAGCGATTAAGGGCAAAATCCTGAAAATTCTTCTGGCAGTTAACGCAAAAAAAAATGAAATCCTCCTGGCAGTGAAAAGGTTAAATGGGAAACCATTCCCAAAACAATATAATTGGGATCTATACACAGTCTGCTACATTATTTCACACATGCAGAAATCCAAATGTAATTCTTTGTAGAACTTCAAGCTTTTTGTTTGATTTTGTAAAAAAAAATAAATTCAGTTAATATTTCCAAACCTCCATGATGAGTAAAAAATAAATTAAAAAAAGCCCATTAAATATCAATCTCTCACATCTCCAGAATTAAACATTAAAGAACAATTATACTCTCCTCACCTTGGATCCATACCTAAAGGAGTACCCAGTAAACTGCTAGGTTCCCGCTTCTGGGTACTTTACATCTTTAATATTTACTTGAAGCGCTCTTTTTCTGAACTGGGCCACTTCCCTCCATCTTTCTGTTACTGACAGTCTGCAATGGGGCCAGTGAGAAAACAGTCTTCATGCAGAGCACGTCTTCTCATTGGCTATGTCACGCACTGCAAACCAAAGATGGAAGGGAAGCCAGCTGGATGGTCTGAAATGTACCCAGAGGAGAGGAGATAAGGTCCTCACCGTGGGTAGTTTTTGGTTGTGTAAGAAGATGAGCGAGGGGGAGGCGAGTATATATTCTTTTATACGTACATACAAAATTCAAACTTTCTTTTCCAAAAAAGTGCAGAACTTGGAAATATTGACCAAACTCTCAGTGCAAATAAAAAATACCTCTAAATATTTCTCAATCATGTCCTGAATAAAACAGTACCCAACTTGCATGTATGTCTGCCAGATACAAACAAACTCAATAAAAAAAGTGAGTTATCCTTTCCAAAGATGATCATTGGCTCACCTTTGGGGAGTTTTTTCTCTCCATTTGCAAACATAAATAGATCAATGTTTTTTACTTGCTAGCAGAGACTTAAAAGCGGTATTTATGAATAAATCCCTTTCTGCTGCAGCTCTGCTCCATTACGGTATATGATCTGGCAATTCGTGAGTTAATTTTTTGTGATAAATGCATCACTTTGGGCTTAATCGATGGGGGATTGAAGGAGAAAGGGGGGGCTTTTGTGATTAATAGGTCAGTGTCCAGATTGTAAATTTTATGGTCTGTGACACTTAAAGGGTTTGTGTAGTTTTGAAATAATGGGATCAAGCTTTTATCTGTGCCTATTCACTGTTATGTCATGGTATGGTGGGGGTAATTTTATTGAACAAGACATGAAACCTTTACCTGAAAAGTTTTAATTGTGTTTTTTGCATATTAATATAAACAGATTTTACGTTTAGAGCCTTTTGCCAAATATTTTTACCCATATCAGTCCACCCTTCAAACAAAGAAATAGTAGGCAAATTACACCCCCAAAACTGCAGAAGTTAGAAATCTGAGAGATGTAAGACTAACTTTAAATGCTGTCCAATGTTAAGTTCCTTTTCTTTCTGGTTCTTCTGGTGTGCATGAATGGGACATGGATGAGGAGGGAGTTGGTTGTGTTCTTCCAGTGAGCATGGATATGGCAGTTGACCTCACATCCAATGACTGAATGCTATTTCTATAGTTACTGCTATTTCCCTAGCATGTGCAAACCTGTCAAATAGCTTTGATTGGAGTCAAACACCTTAGGAGTGGGGAGAAGGAACATATTTCTACATTAGTTTAGTCTTACATTTGACAGCCTTTTAACTATTGGGGTTTAGGGGACTTTCCTATATACACTTTTATTTCTCATTTTAGGGTTGACCATGACCTTCAAGACTGTTTACGTGTGTATAAACTTTGAGGGCACAAAATTTAAACTGGGCTATGGTTACGTATAGTATTTCAGATACTTATAGATGCAAATAAGGAACAGATTTCTGGGAATTTACCATGTTTCCATGGAAGCTCTTAGGAAGCTATATCTTTAAAAATACGTTTACAGCATTCCACAAGCTAAATGCAAAACCAGAGCACCAACTACAGATCGGCTTCGGCTTTATTGAGCCATCATCAGTGTAGTGCAGGCCTCTGGTTTTGCAGTGTGAAGCACCTATGGACAGACGTCACCAATAAATTAAATAGGATTGGGAGAGAATACAGGCTTTGAAACTCCATTTTCAGCAATATGCAGATAAGGATGCAAATAAGGAACAAAGACTTCTGGGAATTTACCATGTTTCCATGGAAGCTCTTAGGTAGCTATATCTTTAAAAAGATAAACCCGTTGTGTCTGCAGGTTAGATAATTGGCTCTATAGATCAAGCTATATTGCATGTTATTAGTCAGCGGTGCTGGACACATGCATAAGCTAAGGGACATAAATGAGTATTTTGCAAATCCTCCACCCCTTACTCTGGGGAACATAGAAGTAAGAAATTACTTCTTGCTTCTTAGGTTTTGTGGGCAATGCTATTCATATCGCATGACTGCAAGATGCCATCTGTTATAAGAAGTTTTCTCCATTTTTATGCACGGTGAAGGGCTTTTGGCCCCTCTCTCCCTAAGCTTTCTAGCTGCCTTTTAAAAAGATACTTATAAATTAAATTAATAAGCTTGGATGGTCAGTCGTTTTAAATACTCTTTAAATGATCCAAAAAATAGGTTCTGAAAATCCAGATGTTGCTGGGATCAAAAACCAATGGGAATGAAAAAGAAAATGTGTAGTCTCCAACTAACAGCACTTACAGCATACCCACTAAATAACACACAAATCAATTACCTACATATTGCCATATATTAGCAGACGAGTACCAAAAAATAAAGAAATGTTATGGAGGTAATATTTGACAACATATTGATTTTTCTGGTTAAGCGGTTAGTGAAAGATTATCTTAACCTATTCAAATAGAACACAACATTCAAGCCATTTCATTTTTGCCAAAGTTCAGCAATTTTAAAGCTTTCATTCAATTCAGAAAATACTTGGAAAATCCATTTTTTTTCATCTATCTTTCACCTTTTGCAAAACAAAATTAATTGAAAAAATTAATATTCCATTTTCTTGAACTTCATTATAAAAGGTTTTATAGATGGTATGTTGTACTTGTTGGCCCAATGTTTCTCAGAGGACTTAAATGATAAGGAGGGTTATACTAAGAGGACTAGTCGGGTGGCCAACCTGAGCCATGCTGGGGGCTTCACGAGTGGCCCTCCATGCAGTGACTGGGCTGTGAGTGTAGCCCAGTCCCTGATTCGCTATTTCCCCGCCCACCCGTGGGCCTCAAAAAATCACAGGTGGGATGCTGGTAGCCCATGGGTTGAGCTTAGGCATTACTGAGCTAGGTCCTACCCCTTGGGTTACAGCTAATAGTTGGGAAAACTAACCTTCAGGTGCCCTCGCTGTTCATTCTGACCCTGTCTTTCACAAGCCAGATTTCCCAACCTATGAGAGGACATTCTCATCAAATAAAACATCCTAAAACAACTCCTAAAAAGTTGAGTTGATGCAAAAAAAGTGATGATGTTGACAAAAAGGATGTTCAAGTGAACTATTTATGCTTACAGGCACACATTTATACCACTTAAATGAGAACTAAAGTATCCAGACAACATTATGCCAATAGAAAGAGCACATTCACAAAGAAAAAGCAAGCCGTCTCACACCTCTCCCTTTGTTCTATCTGTGAGTTGATTTATAAAATTATCCTGTGGATACTAGGTGTCATTTCAATACTATACTTCAGAGGAAGCTGCAGCCTTGCCCCCTAGATGTGGACAGCCAATTATGTACTAGCACAGAGACCTGCCTCTGTTAATCACAGATCATGCTACAGCAGATCCTGGTTCTCTGGAACAGAGGTTCAACACATTTTCTTTTTTGAATTTCATAGGAAAAAACAATATTAATCTTTTGTAGTTTTTTTCCTATCAATCACTGTGGATGGGGGGGGGGCAAGGGATTTGAATCCTTGACCTCTTGGGCTGTGCATCTAAAAGGAATGCATTAGACTGCTGAGCCACCACAGCATGCACAATAAAAAGAGGTACATTTTCTTTTGCTAGGAACAGAATGGAAGCAAAACATTTTAAATGAGACCATAAAAACAGCTAATGTCTAGTATTCTTGATAGGAAATGCATGCCGACTGGAAAATAAACTGCAGGGTAACAAGCATCTTTCAAAGTCTTAGGTACTTCCATAGTGGTGTGGAGACATCTGTATAGAAAAATGTGCATAGAAACCGTAAATAGTAAGGTTAGGGTATGGCACACAGGTGCACATGCTCACTATGCCCTTTGTAGATTACATGGGCTATGAGTTGTATTGTCAACAATATATGGAAGCCTTGGAACCAAATTTACATGTATGTAAATGCAACTTACTAGAGAATCTTACAATTTATAGGTTTTCTTGAGAGAAAAGCCTTCACATTAGGATTATAAAAAAACAAGTTTAATTCTCAAACAATATTGGGAGGCAGGAATTGCCAGTCCTATATCCCTGTCCCAAGTACATTTCATTTTAAAGGACATGTCCACCCATAAAAACATTTCGCATATAGATTAAGCTTCCCCTAAACCCAAGTTCTGCTTTACTTACCTTCCCCAAAGATGTCCAGGAACATAGGAACATACTTACAAGACCCAGTCCATCACCGCTCTGCTACATGGTTGTGGCTGTCAGTCAAAGGTGCGCTGGGGATGTCACAGCCAATAGCTGACAGCTGTGACCAGGAAGCGCCTTACTGCTCTTGTTCTTACTCAAAACAAGCTTGCAACTGGAGCAGGGGGTGGCACCTAGGCAGTGAGGAAATGGGTCTTGTAAGTATGGGCATCTTTGGGGAAGGTAAGTAAAATGTAACTTAGGTTTGGGGGAATGCTTAATCTATATGTGAAATTTTTTTACAGATTGGCATGCCCTTTAACTTTTTTTTTTTTAATAAAAAAAAACTTTAATACTCAATATGGGTACGCCTTCAATTTATTTTTCCTGCTGAACTTCCCCTTTTTGTGTGTGAACCATTAAAAATACTTAAATCTTACTCTGCTTCCAATGTGTCATAATAAATTGTCCAGGCAGTGCTGTAAACAGTTACTCCCTGCAGAAAATGTAATCATTCAAGTATATATTTTGCCTTGATTTCTAGACACTCTATTGTACTAGCACCCTGGATAGCTGCCTCTCTTTTGAAAGGATAATTTTAGGCAACTTGGCAGGGTACTTGTATTGAAAACTAATGGTGAAAATCTGATATTAGCTCAAAATATTGGAGATCTGCCCTTTATGGCATTACATTTAGAATAAATTGTATTCAATTCCAGTCTATTGAGTTGAGTGAATTTAATTGCTAAATTCTTTAGTGCAAATCTGCTTGGCTGTATTTGCAGTGGCAGAGACTGTTGGAGATTGGGTGAACACTTCCAAACACCAGCTGTTGGAAGCACGATGCTCTCTCCTGTTTGCATGGTTTGTATTAATTACATATTGCAGGCAAACTTAAGCTTACAATCTTTCCATATAAATACATAAAGTATCAAAACATATATTCTTCTGTTTGTTTTCTAGGAAATCAGCAGTTTTAATCCAGGAGACAAACATTTTTCCAGTACATCATGGGAGGATATCTCGCTATGGGAAGCTAATGGACGTAGAAATGTATGTCTTACGCTGGTGACTGCCAATAGAGTAGAAGAGGAGAGAGCATCTTGCATTACTCCCATTTGTCTTTCATTGTTTGCACATCTGTTTAAGTATTAAGATGTTTTTCCAGTACAAAATTTGCCACATTTGGGTTATTTTCCTGCGTCTTAACTAGGGATAACATATTAAATGTAAATCTTACCACAAGTACATTGTAGCTTGCATTGTGCAAAATTTGGTTCAGAATTTCCTGTTTGCCAAACTAATGGTGGCTATTGCCGCAAGTTCTAAAAAATTATTTAATCTACCCTAGTTACTGTATTCAGTATGCATTGTTGCCCTGGAACAAATCTATTTTATATAACAATACCAGTAACGTGCAACATTCCTTGTTTGCAGAAACTCATCCAACTTTTTTATTTTAAACTGTCTAATGAACCTGCCATCACAACGTCCACTGGAAGACTGTTCCATAGCTTTACCATTCTCACAGTGAAAAACCCTTTCCGAACTTGAAGCCTTAATTCCTTTTCTTCAAGTCTTAAGGATGTCCTCGTGTGTCCTCTAAATGCTCTGTTGGTGTACAGTGCCCCAGATAGTTTATTGTATCGCCCGTTAATGTATTTACAATAATCATATCCCACGCAAGCACCTTTTCTCTAGCGTACATAATTGTAACTTATCCAATCTGTCTTCATATTCCTGCTCCCCCAATCCCCCTGTTAATTAGTTACTTTCCATACCAAAGATGTCCTTTTTGTACACAGGATTTCTAAATTGCTCTGCATATTTCAAATGAGGCCTTATCAATGCTTTGTAAAGAGGGAGAATTACATTTTCCTACTTTGAATCCATAACTCTTAATACAAGACAATACCATGCTGGCTCTAGCTGCTGCCTGGCACTGCTTGCTACCTTTAAGTTTATTGACCGAAATTCCAAGCTTCTTTTTCAACGGGAATCACTTAACACAGAGCCATTTATAGTATAAGCAGCAAAAGGATTTTTAAGTCTAAAATGCATCCTTACATTTATAAACATTGAATCTCATCTGCCACTTAGCAACCCAATGTGACAATCAGAACCCTGTGGCACCCCACTTAGCACTTTAGTCCATATTGATGAAGCTCCATTAACAACTACTCTCTGCATCCTATTAACCATTTTTCTATCCATGTCCATATGTTCCACTCCAGACCAACAGACCTTAGCTTATACATTAGTCACCTATGGGGGACTGTATCAAAAGCCTTTGCAAAATCCAAGTATCTACTAGATTTACTGCTATGCCAGAGTCTAAATTTCTACTCCCTCATAAAAGCCAAGCAAGGAAGTTTGACGAGATCTATTCTTCCTAAATCCATGCTGGTTACTATTTTTATAAGGTCAGTCCTTGAAACATACCCTAGAATATGTTCCCTTAAACTTTCTGATATCTTACCCACCACTGAAGTTAAACTTACAGGCCTGTAATTACCCAGCTGTGAACGACTACCACTTTTAGAATATTGGAATAACATTGGCATTTTTCCAATTCAGAGGCACACATGAGGGAATCTACAAAAATCAGAACCGTGCATAGGGATGAATAGTAACTTACCGTATATACTCGAGTATAAACCGAGGTACCCAATTTCAGCTAAAAATCCTAATAAGTTGTTGACTCGAGTATAAACCGAGGGTAGAAACTTGGCATTCAAGATGTTTGGAAACTACAACTCCCAGCTAATAAAGCATGCTGGGAGTTGTAGTTCCACTGGGAGTTGTAGTTCCCAAACATGTTGAATGCCCCCCTCACCCTCCCACCCAGTTCAGTTTGTACCTGTGGGCTCTCCTCCATCCAAGGGCTTCCTCCATCCAAGGGCTTCCTGGCAGGTACGGTATCCTTAGCGGTATCCTGAGCATTCCGGCAGCCGTGCGCTCATTCCAGTACTGGCGCGCCTGGCGCCGGGCAGTGACGTCAGGCCGGCGTGCCAGTACACAAAGATCGTGCGGCTGCCGGAATGCTCAGGTAAGCTACTGACTCGAGTATAAACCGAGTCCAAGTTTTCAGGCTGATTTTTCAGCCTGAAAAACTCTGTTTATACTCGAGTATATACGGTATAACTCCCCTTTTTTTCTTAAACACTGTACAAACCTGATTCAGTAAATGCTGTTATCCTGTTTTTTTACCCACAGTGGGGGTTTTTTGATAGTTGATTGTCATATTAAAAAAAGCAGGGAATCATAGACATAATTGGTAAGGGTTTCCATCAATTACAGCACATTCCTTAAAAGCTGTGAAGGGCTTAGCCAAGTATATAGTGTGGGGGGGTCAATGTTGGGTTGTGTTTATACAAGTCTTGCAATTTTTATTTTTTCATTTTAGTCTGTGTTTTACAGTTCATCATAGCTTTAGTTTTGTAGTAAATTAAAACCATAGTATCTTACATTATGGGCCCCACTTCCCATGTAGATTCTGTTTTAAGATGTTGTTTTTTTAAAATTTTCTCTAGAAAGTCCTCTAAGTAGAATTGCTGTTTAAAGGGCATCTATAGTGAACACAAATTGCCCCATTGCAAAGTTAAACTCATGTACACTGTGCTGCCTTTCTCTACCTCTGTCAGTGACTGTTTTTCCATGTTAGATCTTTTTGCAGCACTCCCCCCCCCCCGTTCCCCCCTTTATGTCTAAACTCTGGCTGCCTGACAAACTTCTTATGTGCAGTAGAAGTTAAAAGTTCAACATCCTGAAAAACACACCCAAGCACAGTGGCCAATAGAAAGCAAGCTGTCCTGGAGACACGGATATTTCCATGTCTTGCTACAATACAATCTCTTTGTGACCCATCATCAAACCGTGAAATCTATCAAGAAGGGGGGGTCAAGTGCAGCCTTCTCTGTAGTCAAATCTACCTCTCTCCCTGCTAATGTTCTTTTTGTAACAGAGCAGGGAGGAGGGAGGGAATTGAGCAGGGAATAGGGTCACGTCACAGGGATTTCATTGAAAGTATAAGTTGGATTAGAGGAATGCAATTGCGTCTTCTAATTTTGTGTATCTCGGCCCAGAGAGAAACGGGAAAAAAGTAAAGACTGGCGGTTGAAGGGAATTATTGAACACATGGAAGGAGAATAAAAAGTTCCCAAATTTTCGCACTATAGATGCCCTTTTAAGTATAACATGGCTGTAACCTTGATGGTGCAGTTGTGGGGTCAGGGACATTTGGTGGAGTTTCTGTATTGGAATTTGGACCTTGTTATCTAAACTCCATAGAGGCCATAGGCTGGCACCTCCGCACTGTCCCAACAGTTGTAATACACCACATTTACATTTTAAAGCACATTCTTAATTGCAAAGTTGCATCAAAAGTAGAGCCTGCTTATCAAGAATGCATAAATAATGGTAAATCATAAAGATAGGAAAGTGACATCTAGTATGAGTAAATATGTATCCTGCTTGTTGCGCACTGGTAAATGGTGTGTTTTGTGACTTATCTTTATTCATACTAGAAATAAAGTGTGGAAAAGTAACACATTTTTAAGGATAGGTTCGCTCCGACAATCATCCTAACCTATGTATTTATAGCTTTCCGACATGAACCTTTCACAAGAACTCAAGTTATTTAAAAGTGATACCTTCATTGGCTTTCAGACCGTATAATCCAAATGGCACCATTCAGAGGTCCAGATTGCACTTGGAATGTTCTAATAAAAATGTTAATAAAACATCGCCTAACGTGTTTTTAGCATGTTACTCTTTATCAACGCTTTAATGATACTCAATGTATCAGGTGGTCTGTTCTGGGCCTCTGTGTGGTGCTGTTTTGAGTGTAATGCTGGCTCCTACTTTTACCTTTTGTTCATATTTCTTTCTAATTAGAGACTGGCATGGCTGCACTGGGACTGGTGAATCTAATTTTCTACTAATATGCTAAGATAGAGATTCTATGCACTGTACTTATAGTGGTGGGTTATATAATTGTTAATAATGACATAATTGTGAGGGGTAATCATGATTATTTAAGGGATAATTTGCCGCTTACAGTGTAGTAGAAATATAGTGTGACTTCATATCCTTATATAAAGGGGTTCACCATTTCCTTAGGCTTAGTTTTTTTTTTTTATTACCGATATTTTTAGTAATACTGCCTTTTTAATGTAAATCAGTAGAAGAAACCGTGATTAACGCTCTTTTCACAAACTCCTGAAGAGCCAGAATTAATCCTCCATAGCTCATAGTGATTGTTTACCAGCAGTGCATGCCAATCCTATGAGTCATAGGCACGCCCTCTGCAGCAACTGATAAAATATAACTTTCGGTTATGGGGGATTAATTCCGGTTCTAAGTGAGTTTGCGAAAAGGACATTAATCACGTTTAGTTTCTTGTACTTCTTTACATTAAAAATAGTTTTACATGGTTTCTGCAGGCAGACAGTCTGTAAAGGGTATGGGAGGAACTGGAATATTTTCTTATAAATAAGTAAAATTTTTATAGAGAAATGTTCCGCTATTGCTCCATGTGGATCGTGCTTGTGAAGGTTCTCATTCATCCAGGTCATTGTATATCTGTTGTATTCAATTAGATCAACTGGACTTGAAGTTTAGTTCTTGAAGACGTTTCGCTAGTCATCGGAACCAGTGTGTTGAGAAAGCCAGTCGGATGACTAGCGAAACGTCTTCAAGAACTAAACTTCAAGTCCAGTTGATCTAATTGAATACAACAGATACTCCATGTGGATCGATATTGCTTTTCCCTTTCAGCTTGGGATAGCTTTGTTTCTATGTAGTTTATTTATTTTTTAGGTGCCTATTTTGTATTTCGAAACATGCCATATTTTACATAATATCTAAAGTTCTTGTGTGACACTGGCTAAAAGGGGAACTGTGGTCTCCCTACAAACGGCCTTTAAAAAAAAAAAAAAAAAAGTAAACTCTTTGCCCTGTTAAAATGACTCCAGGATCATGCAGTATAAAGGGTGTATTTTTTTTTTCCTGCTAGCACTGAGATGCAACATCACCAGCACCAAGTGTAAGGTTGGAGCATGCTAAAACTCTGCTAAACTGCTTGGAGGAAATAGTCTCCCTGTCATTTATTGAGCAGTTTCAAACACTAGTGTCTCTCCCTGCAGCTCCCCTCCCTCTTTCCTATGACTGTTTAGAGCCACATACAGTGGCTTTGTTCCCTACTTTCTCTTCCCCACCCCCTTTCTTCCTTGTCTGCTTTGATCCCTGTACAGTACAGCTCCTTTATTTACAGTTTATCACTGTTTATAACAGTCTTTGCATAGAACTACTACTATGGTTATCGGCTTATTTACTATTTGGAACCAAGCCACGACAAGACAAACAGCTGGTTTGGACGAGAATCGCACACGTGTATGCTTTCAGTCGGGGGTCTGGCAGATCAACGAACGACCTCTGACTAAACACATACACATGTGCGATTCTTGGCCGTTTGTCGCACAAATACGCCGTTGTTGGGGGTCTTGGGTCGGTTCCAAATCTTAACGTGTGTACGAATCTTTTGTGACTATAGTGTTTTTAAAGCGTTAGTTAACTTGTAGAAAAGAATAAGAGAATATAGTACGAGATTTTGCTATATTATTTATTTGCACTAACAATAGTTCTTAGCTTTCAGGAGCTTCCTCTCTTCAGTATTTACAGTATAAAAGTCTTTACAGAAAATGTAAAGGCCTGAAAAACGGGACGCTAATCTACTAAGAAAACTATTGTTAGTGCAAATAAGTATCGCATACTCTACTTTCTCATAGTATTTCTATGCAAAAATAGTTACAAATGGTGATAATGTGAATGAAGGTGTGGCATCAAAGCAGATGTGGCTGATGGCTCATTTTAAAGTAGGAACTGGGCATTTTGTTTTAGAATAAGCAGTTCCCTCTTTAAAGGGTAACTGTGGTCTTGGAATTCTTCCAAACTAGTAAGAATTGTATAAAAAGCCTTCCATCGTACCTTCAAAATAAAACCTAAATCGGATCTCTAGATAAAATATGTGAGAAGTTGTTGCTGGAAAGGTTCAGCAATATTCCTTCCTGCTTGAACCTCCTGTTTTCAGCCATGTGACTAGCCTCAGCCTGCAATAATAGGCTCTGCTTCTCAACTGTCATTTTTTTCACCAGGTACTTCATGATTTCCCCAGCATTAAGTCTTAACTGAGCATGCTTCTCCCCTGGGGCAGATGGACAGGGCAGAGGTCAGGTGATGTCACTCAACCTACTGGAAGCAGGAAGTTTGAACATTCACCCCAATGTAATGTCTCACAGGCTCCAGCCAGAGATGTGATTGTCGGCTCATTTTCAGAGAAATACTGCAGGCTTTCATTTAACCCTAACAGTTGCCCTTTAATGTTTTTATATGATCAATGAAGAGTATCTTGTGGTATGGCTTAAGGATTGTGCACACGTACGATGTTTGCAGCGACCACGACACACCCGCGACGAACGGCTGTTTCGGCGGGCGGGCTGTATGCGTTTGATTGGGGTGGATCAACGACCCCCGACCGAACGCATGCATGTGTAAGATTAGCAGCTGTGTGCATAAACGTGCTTGGGGATTGTTGGTCACTACAGACCTCTTATGTGTGTTCAAGGCTTCACTTATTTAGGTATTCTTCAGTAGTGTTTGTTATGCCAGATAACATAGCATACAAATATAATGTGTTTTTTTTTTTTTCCTAGGATTATAGGTCAATGCCTTTTTGCTGTAGTCTGTGCAAATTTTCAACAAAGCTGCTTTCTTCATTTAAAAGTCATCTTAAACGATACCATGAAGATGAGAGGGACCAAGAACTGATGGCTACTTGCCCAAGCTGTCCATTTGCTTCCCAATCAAAAACTGTGCTAAAACATGTGCGGATATTTCATACAAATCTAAGAAAACTTCCTTCCAGTACTGTGAAAGACAATGTTAATTTGCCTAGAAATCACCTGACGGTCAAGTTTTCTTGCACCAAATGTCCTTTTACAGACACCTTGTATTATAGCATGAAAAAACATGTTCTTATGACCCATTATGAAGATGTGGTTGCTTCTTATTTTGGTGAAAAAACAGAAGAAGAAATCAACAGTATAAGTATAAATTCCAGCATTTCTTTTTTCAAACTCCAACCCTTTGATAAATTCTTTTGCAAAAGATGCAGTTCAACTGCTAGTACCCATGATGCATTAATCTACCATATCTTAACATCTGAAAAACACAGAGATCTGGAACAGAAACTAAGGACAGATATTTTGGAGACCAGCAAGGAAAAAACTAGAAAAATACAATCCAAGCATATGCAAGCTGACTTTGTGCCTAAAAAATCGGTATTGATACCCAGGTTTAATGCTGCAATTCCAGGGAATCAAGCAATTAAAGTAGCCTCTTTGCCACAAAACGGGCTCAGTCAAACATCTGTGACATCTACTCCACTTACCCAAAGTGCCATGCCAACCATAGCTGCCATTTCAAATTCTACTGGAAGTAAGACGCCTACACTTTCTCCTAAAGCTCAGGTTGGATTCGTCACTGCTTCTCTGGCACAAAACCAAAATATAGCCATTCAGGCATCTCTTCCTCAGTCTGTTTTTGTGTCTTCAAGATTTCCACTTAATCAGTCTGTAGCCACAGTCCTTCCTCCAGGGTGCAGTGTGAGTGGACATATACTTTCTGCAGCTCAGACTTCTGTAAGGCCTGCTGTCCTGCCAACAGCTCAGACTCCCATAAGGCCTGCAGTTCTTCCTGTTAACCAACAACTTTCACAAGGTTTGCTCCCTATAAATCAACAAACAGTAATTGCTTGCCCCCCTCAGCCATTACAGCCCAATGTCATTAATGTAACTCGGGCTGCAAGGCCTGCAGTTTTTCCTGTAAACCAGGCACTTGGTTCTGACAATCTCACAGCAAATCAACCTGGGGCTGCCCAAAACACATTCCTGACAGCTCCTATATTTAGACAGCTCATTCCAACAGGCAGACAAGTTAATGGAATACCCACCTATACCCTTGCTCCAATTTCAGTAACTTTGCCTGTTGCCCCCTGTAATGTTCCTGCTGCTAACCCTCCAACTGTACCAGCACAAGTATCGCAGCCAGATAAATCAGTGCAGGTTCCACCTTTATCAGTTTCACCAGCTGCTCAGCAGACACAGACATCCAAGGTCAAAGCTCAAGGACCTTTGCGCAAAGGAACTAAACTGTGGAAGACATGCCCAGTGTGTAGTGAGCTCTTTCCTCCAAATGTATATGAAGTGCATATGCAGATTGCTCATGTAAAAGAAGCAAATATCAAGGGGACTGAAGCGAAAGAATGTGTAGTGATTGCAGCACAAGCCTCTTTTTTAAAAGTGGTGAAAGAAAATTCTATAAGATGTGTCTCTTGCAGGTGTTTTACTGCTGAAGAAGAGATTTTAAAACACCTTTTGATGCATGGTATGGTTTGCTTGTACTGCAAAGCAGTTTTTCATGAACTGAGAAACTTTATCTATCACATGAAAATAATGCATTTGGACAAAAAAATTGTACATCCAGACTTTGTCAAGAAAGGATTTGAAATAACCAGTGATGCAAATGGTAATGTGCTTTTCCCACATTTTGATTACAATTTAAAAATCACCAAGGAAGAACTTGGAGACAAAGAAATTAATCTTGCTGTAGTTACAGGAACAAATTCTCAAACCGCTGCCCCTGTCTACATTAGAATTCAGCACAAAACTATTGAATTAGATAATCAGAAGTGTTCCAAATGCCCTTTTTGTAATTGTAATCTGTCTAACACCGAAGAGTATGAAACACATTTAAAGGAAAGACACCATATTATGCCAACTGTGCATACAATCCTGAAAACCCCTGCTTTTAAGTGTATCCACTGCTGTGGTGTCTACACTGGAAGTATGACACTCTCTGCTATTGCTGTGCACCTGCTCCGATGTCGAAATGCACCTAAAGATAGTGGCTCTTTAGTAGAGCTTTCTGTTGAAAAAAGCAAAACCTCAATCTCTCAGGAAGAGGCAAAGAGTAGTCCGTATCAAAATGACATGGATGTGGAAAAAGAATTGCTTGTGCCTTCAAAAAGAAGAAAATTAGATGTAAGAACCGATCATTCGGAAAATCCCATTGAACTCTCTCTTGATATACTTGCATTAGTTCCAAACAAATCTGAAACTTCCTATGAATATAACAAGGAGTTCTTGCTAAAATATTTTAACACAAGACCATATCCAAGCAAGAAGGAAATAGAACTTCTCTCTACTCTGCTTAATATGTCCAAAACGGAGTTGCTTCATATATTGGCACAAGGCGATACCTGTGTATAAAATCTGTCAAAAACCACAAAGAAAGGGTGCTACTTGGTTTTAAGATGTCTGAACTTAAAAATGTAAAGCTTAATTTAGAATTTGATTGACTTGCACTGATATATATGTAAAATTATAATTGGATTTAAAGTAATCTTGCAAATCCCCTGGTTTGCAGAACAGCATGCTTCTGGTTTGTATTTGTGTTTTCATGTAAATTTTATTCTCAGTTTTTTTTTTTTTTTTTTATCTGGAAGGGGAAAAGGACCATTTCCTCTCCCATAATATCCTCAGTGTTGGTACTTGGCTTTTCAGCAGAAATTAGTTTTGTGTTTTGTCTGCTATTTCATATGTAGCGCAATGTACAGATTATTCCCCATGCCATGGTTTAAACAATTGGTTTTAAAGCAAACTTCTTTTTACTAATTTTAATGTAGTGTAACAAACTGCAAATTTCTTACTTTTCCTTTTTTAAACCAGTTAACTAACAAAAATGCTTGCTCGATCGGCAAATGTACTCTGTAACTTACCTATAAATTAGAGTTTGGCAGGCAGAATTCATTCATGTGATAAGTTGTCTACTTAAGGAAGGTCCAACCTTTGGCCCTCCAGATGTTTTGCAAACTAAACAAAACTCCCAGCATTGGAACGCTGGGAGTTGTAGTTTGCAAACATCTGGAATGCAGCAGGTAGGACTTCTTTGATAAACTTGCAAGAAATGTGTAGGGTATAATTTGGGTAAGCTTTGCATATGCAAACCCTTCTTAAAATCTCTAATTTTCCTGTATTATGTCAGGTAATCTATAGTTTTTATGTTTTGCACTCCCTTTAAAATTAAGATTTACTGTACAATAAAAAGGTGTTTATTCCTTGTGGCTTAAGTCGGTTGGGTTGCAAAGTATAACGACTGAATGTCTGCTGAACAAATATTATTGCATTATAGACCATGCTGCCCTTAAGATGTTCTAAAACTACCAAGCAAGAAATGTAGTTTTCAAACAATTGGTGGGCTGCTAGCTGGATATCCCGTGTTCTAGTTGCCATGGAAAATTCCACTTATGCATTGAACAGGATAAAGGTGCCTTTTTACTTTTTGTGCAAAAATGTAATAATTTTAAGTTCTATTTTTTTTTTTTTTTCCCTCTCTTTTGGTTGTAAAGTTTGTTTATATGAACCTATAATTTATTAGTAGTCTTGGGGAAACTGGGGACTTTTACATATAGGAATACCCTTGTTTGTCTTACCAGGCACCTTCATTTCTACTTCATTGTTCCTTGTGTAGTTAAAACTTTACCCATGTTTTCTTTAAAATAAATATTTAAAATGGTTACGGTATGTAGTTTTTACATTTTCATTTGCAAAATATTTTGCAAACATTGCAATTATATTTTACCAGTAGAATGCTGTAATGAAAATCTTGAATTCCGATTTACATGATTATGCCTTTGCAAGCTTACATGGCTAACTGATTCACAGGACTGGACAGTAAATATTGAAGGATACTCCTTATTTAGACATGAAAGAGCAATTAAACTAGCTAAAATTTAAAAAATTAAATACGGTTAGCAGAACAAAGCAAGTTAAACCCCAGAATGTTTATTAAATATATCAATAGTAAAAAGATGAGGGCCGAGAATGTAGGACCATTAAATAATGGGGCTGAGATAGTTATAGAGGATGCCGAGAAGGCCAGTGTGCTAAACCATTCCCCCCCCCTCGGTATTCACGATAGAGGATCCTAGTCCTTATAGTATGGACTGTAATAATATGAAGGGTATATATGAGGAATATCCACTCTGGCTGACCAAGGATATGGTGCGGAAACAATTGGACAAACTTAATATCAATAAAGCCCCAGTGCCGGATGGAATACATCCTCGGATCGTAATAGAGCTTAGTCCAGTTTTATCTAAACCACTGTTTCTTTTCAGATTCACTTTGGTCTGGTGATGTGCCACTGGATTGGAAAAAAGCCAATGTAGTACCAATATTAAAAAAAGGTAGTTCCCAACCTGGTAACTATAGACCTGTAAGCCTAACATCAATGGTAGGGAAGGTGCTGGAAACTTTATGGGATCATATATTTGATTTTGTCTCCAGAACTGATCTTATTAGTAGTAGCCAGCATGGATTTATGAGAAATACGGTAGATTGTGCCACACAAATTTACTTGATTTTTATAGCCGTAGATGTGGTATACTTTTTTTTTTTTTGACACTCTGCCACATAGGCGACTAATGTATAAACTGAGGACTGTTGGCCTAGAAAAAACATTTATATGTGGATAGAAAATTGGTTATTGGATTGCAAACAGAGTGGTGATCTCGGGGTTCTGTACTGAGGCCACTTCTTTTTAATCTGTTTATAAATGACTTAGAAGGTGCATTGAGAGCAAGGTCTCTGTTTGCTGATGACTCTAAACTACGCAGAGCTTTGGAAACTTTAAATGATGTGCAATTGCTGCAAGCTGACCTAGATAGATTATCAAAATAGGCAGCAGAATGGAAGATGAGATTCAATGTTGATAAATTTAAGGTGATGCATTTGGTGTTTAGCAATCTCTGTACCTCCTGCACCACAAATAACTGTATTAAGTGAATTTCTAATGGAAAAAGATTTGGGGGTTCTGGTAGATGACTTAGCTGTAGCAAACAATGCCAGGCAGCCACAGCTAGAGCTAGCAAGATATTTTCTTGTATAAAGACGGGGATTGAATTAAGAGAGAGAAATATTTATTCTCCCTCTTTACAAGGCACTGGTAAGGCCTCATTTGGAATATGCGGTGCAGTTTTGGAATCCCAGATACAAAAGGGACATCTTGGAAATGGAAGAAGTTCAGAGAAGGGCAACTAAAATAATAAAGGTAATGGAGGTGCTTGACTGCTGACAGATTAGGGGTTGTTTACATTAGAGAAGCTATGGGGGATATTATCATTTTATATAAATATATTAATGGGCCATACAATAAACTCTCTGGTGCATTGTTTACTAATCTGTCATATCCGTGGACATCCTTTTAAGAAGTTTCATTTTCTGGTTAGGAAAGGTTTCTTTACAGTGAGAAGGGTGAAACTGGAACGGTCTTCCAGCAGATGTGGTAATGACAAGTTCATTAAATAGCTTTGAAATTGGGTTAGATAAGTTTCTAAAACTAAAAAATATTGAGAATTACTGGTATTAATACCATATACTGTAGTTCTGGTTGATCCAGGGATACTTTCCGATTGCCATTTGGAGTCAGGAAGGAATTTCCCCCTTTTTTTAAATTTTGTTTTTGCCTTCCTCTGGATCAACTGTTGTTAAAACTGAGTTAAAAAAGGAGGGTGAAAAGGTTGGACTTGATGGACGAATGTCTTTATTCAGGCTATGTGTTCCTGTATTAAGGTCTCATTATAAACCTGTGTATCTGAATGATCATATTCCTGAGGCCAAAAATAGGCATGTATCTGGTTCAATTTTCTTCTCATAATAGAGCATAAAGACCATATAGATACAGAAGGTGCAGCTCTTGTGAATTTGGGGTGTTAGTCTACATGTCTAGGCGATGTGATAAATTTAGTCAGCTGTGGATAAAGTACACCAAATGCAATGGATCAGGATCCTGCACACCTAAACCAAGGTTGTAGAAAGAAAAGTGCTGGGTGCTCCGGCACTGTAACCAATGGTAATTACATACAAAAGATAAGCGTAGCTGGGCACACCAGTGTTGAGTGAATCAAATCTTTATTTGTGACGTTTCGGAACTGTAGTGGTTCTTTCCTCAAACACAGTTATGGAGTAGCAAGGTGCTATTTATAGACTAACATTTCAAACAATCAAGATGGCCATCTAGTGGTTAAAGTCTATAATACATCAAAATGGAAGGTGCACAGATACAAGGTGATAAGTGTTAAAAAAAAAAAAAGTGCTAGTGCTATTAAAAATAGATGACTTTAAAAAAAAAAAAAAAGCTAATTCCACATACATAATTAACAATATTAATATGTGATGATGCTAAAACCACTCAAAGGTGAACAGTGTCTAATCATAATATAAATATTTGGATATTTAAAAAGATCGCATGAATAAATATCTGGGAATATATATCAGAAGCATAAATATTAAATATCACAGTATAGTTTCAAAATCCATTTTATTAACATTTTGGCAGTAAACAAGAAAGCCCTAAGTTCATGTTCAGACCTTTGGGTTGTACCGCAACTAATTTGTGTATCCACATGGCCTCTGCGTAAAATCATAAAATACTAGACTTTTATGCAGAGAGGCCATGTGGATATACAAATTAGATGCGGTACAACACAAAGGTCAACATGAACTTAGGGCTTTCTTGTTTTCTGACAAAACATTAATAGAATAGATTTATACTCGACTGTGATATTTAATATTTTTGCTTCTGATATACCCAGATATTTGTTCATGTGATTATCTTTTTAAATATCAAAATATTTATATTATGATTAATTAAACGCTGTTCGCCTGTTTTATCATCATGTATTAATATTGATAATTACTGTATGTATATGGAATTAGCTATTTTTTTTAAAAAACATCAATTTTTATTAGCACTAACACTTTTGTACACTTAGCACCTTGTATTTATGCACCTTCCATTTTGAAAGCATTGTACATGGCAGACAGTTTGTGTCAAACACCCCCCCCATCTCTATTCAGGCTTGGTTTCTTTGTTTTCACATAAATGGCCTCCTTGACACGTCTCTTTAACCAGTCATGTTCCTTTATGTGCCAATATGTTAACATTACAATCTTCAAAGGTATGTTCCTTTTCCTTAAGATGCAGGTATACGGCTGAGTCCTGACCTGAGAATTGGCTCTTCTGTGCTGGGCCATATGTTGATGTAGTTGCAACTACGTAAAACAAATAATGAAAGTAAATTGCACAAATCCTCAGGAAAGCAATTCCTGTCAATTTAACTAAATTCATATTTGGACCAAAGTTCCCCCTGCTACATATGGGATGACCATGTTCTTTCTCCTGTCACTGTTGGTATTCGTGTTCTTTTCATTCCTTCTACGTACTTCATTTGAGAAAGGCCCAGTCTAGATATCCACAAGATTTAAGGGCACCTCTGAGATGTTTTATTTATTTTGCCTCTGTGCTAGTGGGGATGTTCTCTGTTTTGTGTTGCAGGGTTCTGATGACACCCGGCTTGTGATCTAATGAGTGGTGGGAGTTAAACATCAAATACTGATCTGTGTGGGTTGGTTTTCTGTAAACCTCTACTTCCAGTTTACCATTCTCCCTGACTTCTACCAAGCAGTCCATTTCAAAAAACACTGTATGCTTTAAACCAAACACACTGAGGCAGCTATTGGTACATCTGAAAGACCCAAATGCCAAAACACAAGAAAAGCGACATTATATGTGCAGTGACTAGTGCTCTGATTTGTATGTGGGGGGAGACCAAACCGCAACTGCATTAACGTATGGCCCAGCACAAAAGAGGCAATTCATCGGGTCATGTACCTGCATCTTAAGGAAAAAGGACACACCTTTGAAGATCGTAATGTTAACATTTTGGCAAAGGAACATGACTGGTTCAAGAGAGGTGTCAAGGAGGCCATTTATTTAAAAATAAGAAACCAAGCCTGAATAGAAGGGGGGGATCGACACCAACTGTCTGCCATGAACAATGCTATTTTGACACCTTACCCTGGGCAGTTCCTATAACACCACAATGCGTTCAAGTCTTGCATTCTGAAGGTCCCTAACACCTGGCTGTGATATGCTAATTTGGACTTTCCAGGGTACAGAATTGCCACAGATTCTTGTACAAGTCATTGTGACAAGATGACTAGCGAAACGTCTTCAAGAACTAAACTTCAAGTCCAGTTGATCTAATTGAATACAACAGATATTCCTGCTTGAACATTTCCTGTTTTCAGTCATGTGACCAGCCTTTACCTGCATTAATAGGCACCCCTTCTCAACTTACCAATTTTTGTATGTCTTTGTATATACATGATTCCCCAGAAGTCTTAAGTGAGCATATTTATTCTCGGGCAGACGGTTAGCGGATGTCACTCAGCCTACAGGAAGCAGGAAATTTGAGCATTCACTGCAATACAGTTTATCATTGGCTGCTGCCAGATATGTGATCCAGGCTAATTTTAAAGAAAAACTAGTTTGTATTAAAAAAAAAAAAAGTTTAAATCAAAAGTACCTGGAGCAGGGAGGCAGGAATGATAATAACACAAACAGGTGACTGTTTTCATTACTGCATTCCAGATCAGGAAATGAAAATCTGGGTAAGTTAGAATTGATTTTCTGATTGCATTGGTCCGACAGCTAGAGTAAAAGAAATTGGATTTCCAACGTAGTAAACACATATGGTTAGGATGCAAATTAATTATTTTTCTTTATTGAGCTTAGCAATTTTAGACCAAAGTTTGAATCTAAACAACTTTGAATGTTTATAACTCTTTTACAAATGTCGACATTGAGGTCAAATTGCCTGCTTTGCAAATTTCAGAAGGAGAAGGTCCATGAAGTAGCCATGGCTCTCGTTGAATGAGCTGTTACCCTATTGAGTTGATGGTTGGTATCATTTTTCCCTTCTGTGAAACAATACAAACATTGAGTTGGTTTTATGAAACTTCTCAGTTTTTTTCCCCAAAATCTAACAAATGGTTTTTGGTTGTCTAAATCTTTTTTGGCCAGTGTTGGAAAAACTTTTTCCTTATTTATGTGGAAGTTCAGGGCTACTTTAGGAAGAAAAAAATAGTGCTGGAATGAGCACTACTTTGTCCTCATCAGGTTGGTGGAGAGATTTTCAATGCACTGATATTCTAGCTAAAATCACTGCAGTTTAAAAAAAAAAGGGGGGTTTTCAAGTCAAATATTTAATATCGGTTACTTCCAGAGGTTCAAATGGTGAATGGAGATTCTTGCAATATATTGTGGACTAAAGGCAAACCCCATGAAGAAACTCTACTTTTTGTTGGTGGATTAATGATTCACTGCTCTAAAGAATCTAGTTCAGGAATGTCCAACCTCTGGCTCTCTAGATGTTTTAAAACTACAACTCTCAGCATTCCTTGGTTTCTTCTGCAATGGAGAAATGCTGGTAGTTGTAGTTTTCAAACATCTGGAGGGCCAAAGGTTGGTGATCCATGATCTAGTTAGCAGGGCTTCCTGAAACCATATTTTATCAGTAATTGCTGAAATTTGTCTTTTGAGTATAGGACCTTTCTGTAAGAATTCCCATATATTTTCTGCAGAGGGTTCTCTCTAGTCCACCTTTCAAACAGGATTAATAATTTTTGCGAGTCGACATCAAATTATTGATTAATTCAGTGGATAAACCGGTTTTCCATTGTCTGCTTTTCAATTGCTAAGCCACTTAATTGAGCTTTTGAACTAATGAATGGGATTAGAGTTCCCTAAAGGTTCATACACACGTGCGTTCGCGGGTCCCGACGCACGATGTGTACAAACGAACGTTTTGGCCCATGTGTAGGCACTTTATCGGGCGAAATGGACGTTCAGTCGGGGATCGTTGAGCGACCGACTGACTGACCGGCCAATAAAGTGCCTACACACAGGCCGATTATCGGCCAAAATGTTCCTTTGTACACATCAAGAGTTGCGGGTTGGGACTCGCAATCTCACGTGTGTACGAACCTTAAGATTGGGAATTTTTGATTAGTCTTATTAGCTAGCAACTGTATCCAGGGAAACCAAGGCCTCCTCGGCCACCAAGGTGTTACCATAATGACTGTCATCTGAGAACACGAGGAATTTTAAGATATTGTTGGAAAAATTTAGACCAGATGGAACCTCCACTTCACTGAGAACACATTTTGTGCATGTTGAAAAGGGGTCTAGAAACAAGTACAACATTGCGGTAGTTTACTACAACATGGTATTCAATGACCAAATATTTGTTAATTAACGAACAATTGGTAATTAATAACTGGTCGAAAATGTACAATCGTGATCATACATTAACCTGCGGTATTGCGGGTTTATAAATATGGCCCATAGTGCTTTTTAAAAGAGACTGGGCTTTTATTTAACCTTGTTTAGAGACCACAGTTGCCCTTTAATCATTTTCCTCCAACAATCATAAAGACATACTGATAGGTTGTATGTGCCAAATAAAATTGCTTAGATTGAAAGCTCTTCGGGGCAGGGCCTGATATGAATGAATACATTTGCATGTGACACAGGCAATCAAGACAGGTATTCAGCATTGGTTAGGTCTGCTCACGGTATTTCAGCGCTTATAAGGTCTGCTCACAGTATTTTGGGGTAACAAAAAATAAAGATGGGTACCACTGGCATACATTATAAACAAAGGGGTTTTAGTATACATTACTATGATCACATGAATGAAATAATAATATATGCCAGTATTTATGTATATATAATTTTATTTAAAAAGCGCCACTTGGGTATGCAGCGCTGTACATTATAAAATACAGAGTATACAAACAAGGGGATAAGTGCAAGCCATTATACACATAGATAAAAATTTAATTAAGTTAAATACAATTTCATACATCGGTTAAGAAAGCATATATATAAATTATTTATGTATAAATGGATATAAGTGCAACATGTCTCGACACATTAGGAATGAGACCATGAAGACCTTACAATTTAAGGGGGGGGGGGGGGGGGAGTGTGCTGATAATATGATATTGTATGGGGACTAGGAATGTGCACTGATAATCTTTTCTATGTTTGTATAAATGTTTGACCAGATCAGTTGCACTTCCACTAAATGTAGTTGTAAATTAGCCTAAGGAGTTCTTCCACAATCCTTCTATTGTATAGAAGCTTGATACCGAAGCATTGCTTTTTTTTGCACAATGTTTGTGTTATATACCTAATAATGATTTGAAGGAATTCCCAGGAGTGCACCTGCGTCTTTTTCAATATTATATATATAATTTACAGGCTAGGTCTTTATTAGGCTGAACTTCCCCTTTAAAAGGCATCTATATTGATTTTTTTTTTTCAAATTGCCCATTATTGGAAACTATAATTATCCCTAATTATCACTCACTGTACCATATTTGTTGCCCCCTGTTGCTTTAGATACCCAATCTGAATCATCTTACATTTCAGCTGTCAATCAAGTTCCTTATTATCAATAACCTTTCTTCAGTGTGCAGTTTTGCTTTGTGAAATAGTGACAGCTGAAATGTTTGTATTGCATGGTGGGAAATTCTCTCTTCCAATAATGCCTTATAGTGATTACTGAGCATGCTTGTCCTTATAGTAAGTCTGGTCAGATAGAAGAAGGGGGGATACTGAGCCTGAGCAAAAGTACTAGATTGAAGGCATGCAGCAACACACACAACTCAAAGTAAGGGCTACTTACATGTCCTAAATTAAAGATTATGGTCAGTTTTGTCATATTTGCCCTTTAAATGCAACACATGCCTAATAGAGCAACAATATGTATACTTTAAAATCTGCTTAAGATTCAAACATTCCTTTTATTGTGATGCGAGACCTATCAATTTTTAACATAACACAATTGCTTCACATTTGTACTGATCCTAAAGAAGAGTTTATTCCAACATCTTACATTCCAGTAAATTCATTTGTATTGTGGACCTGGAATAGAAGAAATTTAAAGCACAGCTACTTAAAATCAATCTTATTGTTAATTCTACATATTTCTGTTTACTATGGTCAAATTGATTGGATTGGTGCCAAATAAAAATCTGGTTTAGTGGGAGGTATTAACAGAGTGGAGAACCTTGGTGGTAATATGATGAGCAGCCCATGTAACCAAATTACGTTTTAGATAAGTTATTGCACCTTTTATGTGAAAAAGGTTTAGTTCAATCTGTAAAAAGAATACTGTGCATAACAGCTGTAAAGGGAAACTAAAGTTAACAGGCAACATTGTCCCAATAAACAGCACATTCAAAATGATACAACAAGCTGTGTCTCACCTCTCTTTGCCGTGACTGTTGGTTGACTTACTAACCTGTGAATACTAGGGGTCAACTTCAATAATTTATCTCTGTGTTGCTGGGAATCAAAGTGTATGCTGTACACTTCAGAATTAGAGATGGGCAAAAATGATAAAAATCTGTTCCGCCTGCGGATTCATGAAAAAATTTGAAAAACCCATTAAAGTTAATGGAAGAAAAAAATCTGCACATATGCACCTAAATATAAGGTAAAATAGCAATAGTAACTTAGTATAGTATAGTATTTGAGGTTGAATAAAGACATACGTCCATCAAGACCAACCCATCTAGCAATATCCTCATTTCCTGCCTAACTGTTGATCCAGAGGAAGGCCAAAAAACCCCACCAAATTTATGAAGGGGAAAAAAATTCCTTCCTGACTCCAAGTGGCAATCGGAAATTTCCCTGGATCAACTCTACTTTATGTATCATTACCAGTAACTTGCAACATTCCTTGTTTGCAGAAACTCATCCAGCTTTTTTTTTAAACTGACCAATGAATCTGCCATAACAACATCCACTGGAAGAAAGTTCCATAGCCTTACCGTTCTCACAGTGAAAAACCCTTTCCGAGCTTGAAGCCTAAACCTTTTTTTTTTTTTTCTTCAAGTCTTAAGGGATGTCCAGATGTCCTCTAACATGCTCTATTGGTGAACAATGCCCCAGATAGTTTATTGTATGGCTCGTTAAAGGGCATGTCCACCCCCAAAACTAACTTTTTATTTTTATTTATTTGGCCCAAATAAGTGCTCCAAAACAAACTTTACAGCATGTAAATCGGTCCAGTGGTTCAAAAGTTACAGACCTTTGTAGCTGGCTTAATCCTGCAGCATGGACCAATACAGCGATGAACAGAGACAGGTTACATTACAGAGGAAGTTGCATCAGTAATGGTCTGACCCCTGGATCCCGCCCTCTTTTCCCTCTCAACCAATCACAGCTGTAAAGTTATGTGTACTGAAGAAATCCAGGATCAACAGCTGCAGCCAGCCAGCCCAGAGAGAGAGAGAGAGTGAGACACACACAAACACAGGCAAGATTTTTATTTTTTTTTCTAAACTGCAGCTCGGGGTCATCTAAAGAGGAAGTGGAGAGGAAGTGCAGCCTGATATATATCTCATTAAATATCAGGCAAGGCAAATGATTTTGAGAAAAATGAACATGGTGTTTGAGGTTGGTGCTATTATATAAAGAACATATAAAAAGTTTATTTTTGGGTGGACGTACCCTTTAATGTATTTATACACAGTAATCATATCCCCACGCAAGCGCCTTTTCTCCAGTGTACATAATTGTAACTTTTCCAGTCTTCATATTGAAGATCCCCTTATTAATTTAGTTGCCCTTCTCTGAACCCTTTCCATTCAAACGATGTCCTTTTTATACACAAGATTCCAAAATTGCACTGCATATTCCAAATGAGGCCTTACCAATGCTTTGTAAAAAGGGATAATAACATTTTCCTCCCTTGAATTCATACCTCTCTTTATACAAGACAATACCATGCTGGCTTTGGCTGTTGCCGCCAGGCACTGCTTGATTCCTTTAAGTTTTATCCACCAAAACTCCAAGATCCCTTTCCAATAGGGATTCACTTAACACAGAGCCATTTATAGTATAAGCAACACAAGGATTTTTAAGTCCAAAATGCATCACCTTGCATTTCTGAACATTGAATCTCATCTGACACTTAGAAGCCCAATGTTAACCAAACTGCACTTGCATCTTTTATACCATTGTTGCTACTATACTCTATGATATCTGTACTTGAATCTTATATAGTGTATACAGAGGAAAAAAAAACATTTAAGACATTTGCTTTATCGCCATCCTCTGTAACTAACTTATCCCCATTAATTAATGGTGCCACATTTTCAGTCCTCATCATATTACTATAAATATACTTATAAAATAAAATTAAGTCTTAGTAATGCTTTGTTCAGCTATCCTGACTTCATTATTCATTTTGTCTAGTTTGATCGCTTTCTAAGGCTGGGTACACACCAGTCAATATTTTCGGCCGACTGACCGATTCACGGCACTTTCGGACGATCGGCTGAAAATATTGGCTGGTGTGGGGCTGGCGAATGAATATTGGCTGGTGTCCGGATCGGACGAACGAACGATCGGGCATGGTGGAAAAAACCCTCTAGCCATCTTCTCCCCTAGAATAGCTGCACCGCCCTCAGTGAGGTGCAACCCATCCCTACTAAAGTGCCTGTAGCCAACAGGAAAGTATGCCCAGTTCTCTATAAACCTAAACCCATCTAAACTTACTGTAAATGGATCTGGGAAATGGTCTGGGGAACACATACATATATCCAGAACGTTTAAAAAATATAACTTTCCTTACGATCGCACTGTTTTTCAAGCGTCCGCATTCTATTTTCGAGCTGCTATTGAAAATTTTAGAAAATTTGTTTGTTTTCGATGAATTTTCGAGTTTTCACAGATTTTCGAAAATTTTGTAAAAAAAATTATACAGTAACTTACCGTAAATTGCTCTGGGACCTCGGAAATGGTCTGGGGAACAGACCAATCTGATAGCCTATTCACCAATAAAGGTGAAGTTTTAACCCTTTCAGTGCCACAGAACGTAAATACACATTCTGTGGATAAAAGGCTCAAACTGCCACAGACTGTATTAACGTTCTGTGGCTGTCCCTTTAAAAAAAATGGCGTATGCTAGGGGCGATCGGGGGGAAGCATTCAAGTGCCCCCCTATCCCCCTCGATCACCCATTTATTTTGTCCGGAACCGATAGGGGGATCGCAAGAAATTAACCCTCAAAGTGCCGGACCGTATAGGGAATCCCACCTCCCTGCACTTCCTTGATCGCAGAGGTGCAGTGGAAAGGGAAACCGGATGTCCGAGGCTTCCCTTTAGTGTTCCCCCACATGATGCCTGGTGGTCCAGTGGAGTAGGAAACTCAGATCAGATGCGATCACAGTTTTCTACTAAGCTATAGCAGCAGGCACTATGTGCCTGCTTTCTATAGTGCACACACAAAAATGTGTACTGCTAGGGGCGATCGGGGGGCAACATTCATGTGCCCACCTAGCCCCCTCGATCGCCCCTTGGTTTCATAAAAATCCAATGGGGGGATTTGGAGAAAGCAGTGGCTAAAGTTCGTGCCCCCTCTCAATTAGGGAGACCCTGCGACGTCATAGGGCTTTCCCTTCACCAGGGTATTCCCTTGCAATGAATGGGGGGGTACTGCAATCTCCATTCAGATCACTGTGCAGTAGAAGCTATAGAAAAGCTGTCAGTGTATGACCGCATACTACTGTATGCTTTCTCTGAATGGAGCTCAGAGCCTCATTCACAAATAGTATGTTTTCTGAATCTTTGCTACTTACTTGAAATGTATTTTTGTACATTTTTCCAGAAAATCTGGTAAAAGTGCGAAATTCTACACAGAACTGCGCCCACACCATTGGTGGTATGCATAAAAGAATGGCACCGTTATGTAGCGTGAGGTGTGTAGATTCCAAGAATTATAGTTTGGGGGTGATTTCTAATATAGGAAAAGTTGCTGTAATTGGGCCACTGTGAATTGGCTCACTTTGTGGCTAGATTCCACGTGCTCGTGTGTAACCATGCATATGGCATACCGTTTTATTCAGGACATTTGGGGGATTGATATTTGGTAACTTTTTTTTTACATTTCATTGGGTTTTGGTATGATTTCTACCTTCAAAAGTTGATTTTGTTAATTTTTTCAGAAAATCTGCGAAAAGTGCGAACTTCTACAAAGTACTGCGTCCACACTATTGATTGTATGAATGAACTAACTACATTGTACATCTGTAGCTGAAAGTGTGAAGATTCGAGGAATATATGGTTTGCGGAGGTTATTTCTGAGGAGGGTGTTTTGTGGGAAAAACAGCAGTTCAAATTGCCTAAATATTTTTGCTGTTTTTGAGCCATCGTGCATATGGCATACCGTTTGATTCAGGACAATTGGGGGATTGATATTTGGTAACTTTTTTTTACATTCCATGAAGTTTTTGCGTGATTGTTTTTTTTTTTAACCTTTGTTTTTTGTAAATTTTTTCAGAAAAGTACGAAATTCTACGAAGAACTGCGCCCACATCATTGATGTTATGAATTACCGAACTACACATTTACATAGCTGAAGATTTCAGGAATATATAGTTTGTGGGGGGTATTTCTAAGTTAGGGGGGTGTTTTGTGGGAAAAACTGCAGACTGTTCAAATTCGGAGTTGGCGAAATATTTGTGCTGTTTTTGAGCCATCGTGCATTATCTTACTTGGCTTTTCGCTTCCATGTGCGCGTGTGTAATCACACATGGCATACAGTTTGATTCAGGACATTTGGGGGGATTTATATTTGGTAACTTTTTTTACATTTCAATGGGTTTTGGTATGATTTCTACCTTTTGGATTAGTTTTTTTGTTCATTTTTTCAGAAAATTCTACGAAGAACTGCGCCGACACCATTGATGGTATGAATAAAATAACTACAGCATTAAATAGCTGAAGGTGTGTAGATTTCAGGAATGTATAGTTTGTGGGGGTTGTTTCTAAGTTATGGGTGTGTTTTGGGGGAAAACTGCAGACTGTTCAAATTCAGAGTTGGCTGAATATTTTTGCTGTTTTTGAGCCATTGTGCATTGTCTTACATCGTGGCTTTTCGCTTCCATGTGAGCATGTGTAACCACACATATGGCATACCTTTTGATTCAGGACATTTGGGGATTGATATTTGGTAATTTTTTTTACATTCCATGAGGGTTTGGTATGATTTCTTCCTTTTGAAGATTTTTGTTAATTTTTTCAGAAAAGTGCGAACGTCTACGAAAAACTGCGCCCACACTATTGGTGGTATGAATGTACGAACTACAGCATTACATAGCTGAAGATGTGTAGATTTCAGGAATATACAGGTTGTGAGGGGTATTTATGAGTTACGGGGGTGTTTTGTGGAAAAAAAACTGCAGACTGTTCAAATTTGGAGTTGGCAAATTTTTTCCCCGCTGTTTCTGAGCCATCGTGTCTCATTTCGTGGCTATTCGCTTCCATGTCCATATGTGTAACCGCACATATGGCATACCGTTTGATTCAAGGCATTTGGGAGATTGATATTTAGTAACGTTTTAAAATTCCATGAGGTTTTGACATGATTTCTACCTTTTGAATGTTGTTTGATGTTCATTTTTTTTAGAAAATCTGTGAAAAGTGAGAACTTCTACGAAGAACTGCGCCCACCCCATCGGTGGTATGAATGACCGAACTATATATATGAATGAATATATAGTTTGAGGGGGTATTTCTGAGTTAGGGGGGTGTTTTGTGGGCAATTTTTTTTCTTGCTGTTACTGACATTTGGCATGTCACGCTCTGGGTTAGTTGGTAGCCATGTCTCTGGGTACACCCATGAATGTGTCATACCTTTTTACTTGGTAGGTTCAGAGAATATATAATTCAGAGCGCACACCAGTCTTAAACCACCAAACTGTGTTTATTAACACGTGACGTTTCGGTGCCCGTGGGGCACCTTCCTCAGACAAACAATAATTCAAACAAAGTGCAAGTGCAGTTAAAATATCAATTGGAGCCTTAACCCCTTAGTAGTATTTCAATCTAAAAACCAATACAAGTAAATTGTAATAGTGACCTCTAGTGTGCAATAAATATATAACAACCAAAGTCTATCTTGTACATTGACCACGAACAAACAAAGAAATATACATTAATGTAATCTTGAAGTGTATCATAATATTCATAAAGTGCATATTTACGTTTTAGTGTTATCCCTGTAAGGGAAATATTGATATTAAAACTGTGATACCCAATAGGTAATATTAATATGTTTTAAAATAAATATTTTGTGAATAAAATATAGTGAAAAAGTGATAAAATACAATAAAAATACCATGAAAACTAAAACAGCATTGCATATATATATAGTATGAGGTCCAATCTTGATAAACCTACAAACACCAAATAGTACAGTATTCATTAACTATCGTTGGGAGAAACACCTTAATCCTAAATTGGTATTTAACCCTTTGGTTGCAAAGCATTCAGTTTGTAAATCCAGTAGGCTTCCTTTCTTAATGGGCGTTATCCTGTTACCACCCCTCTTTAATATGGGAACATGGTCAATGACCATCCCTTTAAGATCACAAATTGCGGTGTTAGATTCTACGAAATGTGTGGCTACTGGGGATGTTTCTATTTTGAAGATGAGAGACTGATTAATTCTTTATATGCCAATTATGTCGTTCTATGGCGTTGGAACCTTTTCTTGAATGGGCCATTGTTTTGCCCACGTATATCTTGGTACAGGGACATTTCAGTAATAAACACAGAATTCAGTATTAAATGATAGAATTCTTTTATCCTGTAATTATTACCATTCCATGGGTGAGAGAAGATTTGACCTGTAATCAATGCATTACACATGTTGCAATTAAAGCATTTATAACACCCAGTCTTATTGGATAACTTAATCTTCTGTTTTTGATATTTGTATACAGGATCAGCTTGTACTAGTTGTTTGTATAAGGTGTTACCCTTTTGTATGTCATCATAGGTTTATCCTTTATATCTGTGCTGAGGTCCACATACTCCCTGTATGATTGGCCATATTTATGTGTGGCAAATTTGATTTTTCAGATGCCACAGTATATTTTTGGGTGAAGGGTAGCCCTGTTTTTGTGCCTTTTGTGACACTGTATGTCTAGCGGCTTCAAGTTTGGCTTCTGTATGTTTGTGTAATAGCCCCTCTCAAGAAATTATCTGTCATCCTTTTTAGTTGTAACTCCTGTTCCTTAGTCTCATCACAATCCTATGTATCCTGAAAACTGTGATTTGGGTAAATTGGAGATAATATGTCTGGGATGGAAGCTATCGGCTCTAAGTAATGTGTTCCTGTCAGTTTGTTTGGTAAAAGTGTCGTATGTAACCCAGTATCTTTAATTTCGATACAGACATCCAAATAATGGGCGTTTTTTGTGATATGGTGGCAGTAAAAATGAGATTCTTATCCATAGAATTAAGCAGTGTAATAAATTCCTGGGCTTGTGCTTCCGTGCCTTCCCATATCACAAATAAATCGTCATGTAACGCATTAGTTTTTACAATATTTTTGGTATAAGTCACTGGGGTATATGAATTTCTTTTCGAGCAACCGACATACAAATTCGCGTAGGACGGCGCAGCTGGAGCCCATGCCGTACCGCCACCACCGTCGTCTCGTATGTAGAACTGGTTCTCGAATTTGAAGTATGTTATGCAGATTAATGACAAAACAAGCAATAATAATTCGCTGGTGGTGCCCACAGTGTTCCAATGACAGGAAGTGTCCGACTGCTTCAAGTCCCAATTCATGTGTAACGATGTGTATAGTGGAAGAAATGTCCAATGTAATAATAATCCAAGTGGGGTCCCATGTCTCAATTGTCCTAAGTTGTTGCAGGAATTCGTGTGTCTTTTATGTGGATGGAATGTCGTTGACCAAAGGATTAGGAAGAAGTCTATAAATTGGGCCAATGGTTGCAGTGCAGATCCAATAGCAGATACGATTGGTCTGAATGGTGGTTTCTTTATATCCTTATGGACTTTGGTAGTCCATACATAACTGGTTTCTGGGGTATCATCTACCAGAAAATTGAACAATTTGTCATCTAACCATTCATGACTTAAACCCATTTCACATAGTTTTTTAACTTTCAAGCAGATACTCACAGTTGGATCCCGGTCAAGTGGAGTGTACGCATCTGTATTCAAGTGGGTCAGCATACTTGTTGATAAAAATGGTAATCCATAAGAAAAATTGCTCCACCCTTATCTGCTGGCTTTATTATTATCCCTTTGTTGTTTTTTAAACTTTTTAAGGCTTGTTTTTCATTTTTAGTTAGATTGGGTTGCACTCCTTGTAAGTAGTTTGCAAGTACTTCACTTCTAAGATGTTTGACAATAAATCAATACTAGGATATATCCAATCGGCAAAAAGAACTTTTTGCTTTAAAGGGTAAGTATCCACCGGTTTGTAGTGTTTTTAAACATTCTCTAAGTTTGAGCTTTCTCAAATTTAATAAATCAACTCAAAGTCCCAAGCATTAAAGTCTGTTATGTTGAAATTGAGCCCCTTTTTTATAGAGAGAAAGTTCACTCACCGTGAGGTTATGTGATGATATGTTTATTACGATTGTTCCTGTTCCTTTGTCTGAGTCCTGCGCTCTTCTCCTCCCCCGTCTCGTCGTACTCCATCTTCTAAAAAGACACCTGTTTTTCTGTTAAATCGTGCGCTTCCACTCTTAACTGTGTTTTCCGGTGTATCCTGGCTCATGGTTCCATTGACATAAGGTCGGATCCCGCCGAGTCCTCCGTGCATGCATCCGAATCGGCTCTTACTGATGACCTATTCTCTTCGCCGTCCGCTTCTCCCCTTATTCGTAGCAGGGCGCATGTGACGCGGTCGCCATGGTGATCTCGAGCGGCGTCTTAGTGTACCGCTGTCAGCCATGGATACACAGTTCCTTCGGTGGATGTAATCTGTACAAACAGTTCTATATTTGTTGCGCTTATAGTTACGTAGATCATTGCCAACATTATTGATCTGTTCCTGCAGTTCACTTAGCATATTTTCCTTTTCAGGTTCATTTGTTGTTGCAGTCTCCTCCATCTTGGAAATTTCCCCATCAATTCTGATTAATGTTTTTGGTTTCTTCAATACCAGCAAAATTAAGTCCATTGAGCCTTTATTCAGTAAGCAACACATTTTTCGCAGAATTGTTGTGTTATTTCTACCGATGGTGGGTTGGTTTCTTATGCGGAAGCTCTCGGAATCTTTTAAATCCGATAATATTCGGATAAGGTAAGTCCGTGTAGATTGGAATTATCCGTTTGGTTTTTAACCTTTTTAATTCCAAATGGTTGTCTCTCACTGTGTTTTTTACCAAAGGTGTTGTCAAATCACTGTAAACAAATGCTAGCTGCGTCTTCCTCTGTATATGCAATAATGATGCATGTTGTGAGGTGAGTTCACTGAGGTCTGTAACACTCTCCATTTCCAAGGTTAAGAGAGATCAGATGCTCCAATCTAGGGTGCTGGGAGATGTAGGCGCATATACGGATCCACCAAGTTGTTTGTTTCTCCCGCACACCTGCAAGGTAATGTAGCTGCTGTGGTGCCCTCAGAGACCATAGCAACGGTCTGTAAGATCCAGAGATATATAATTCAGGCGCCACACCGTCTTAACCACCAAACTGTGTTTATTAACACGTGACGTTTCGGTGCCCGTGTGGCACCTTCCTCAGACAACATAATTCAAACAAAGGTGCAAGTGCAGTAAAATATCAATTGGAGCCTTAACCCCTTAGTGTATTTCAATCTAAAACCAATACAAGTAATTGTAATAGTGACCTCTAGTGTGCAATAATATTAACACAAAGTCTATCTTGTACATTGACCAGACAACATAAGAAAATACATTAATGTAATCTTGAGTGTATATCATAATATTCATAAAGTGCATATTTACGTTTTAGTGTTATCCCTGTAGGAAATATTGATATTAAAACATGTGATACCCAATAGGTAATATTAAATATGTTTAGAAAATAAAATATTTTGTGAATAAAATAGTGAAAAGTGAATAAAATCACAATAAAAATACCATGAAAACTAAAACAGCATCGCATATATATATAGTATGAGGTCCAATCTTGATAACAACCTACAAAAACACCAAATAGTACAGTATTCATTAACTATCGTGAGGAACACCTTAATCCTAAATTGGTATTTAACCCTTTTGGTTGCAAAGCATTCAGTTTGTAATCCAGTAGGCTTCCTTTCTTAATAGGGCGTTATCCCTGTTATATCCCATATTAAAGAGGGGTGGTAAAGGGATAACGCCCTATTAAGAAAGGACGCCTACTGGATTTACAAACTGAATGCTTTGCAACCAAAAGGTTAATACCAATTTAGGATTAAGGTGTTTCCTCAACGATAGTTATATACTGTACTATTGTTGTTTTGTAGGTTTTATCAAGATTGGACCTCATACTATATATATATGCAATGCTGTTTTTAGTTTTTCATGGTATTTTTATTGTATTTATTCACTTTTTCACTATATTTTATTCACAAAATATTTATTTTTAAACATATTTATATTACCTATTGGGTATACACATGTTTTAATATCAATATTTCCTTACAGGGATATACACAAACGAAATATGCACTTTATGAATATGCTTACACTTCAAGATGTTACATTAGTGTATATTTTGTATGTTGTTTCTGGGTCAATGTACAGATAGACTTTGTTGTTATATATTATTGCACACTAGAGGTCACTATTACAATTTACTTGTATTGGTTTTAGATTGAATACTACTAAGGGGTTAGGCTCCAATTGATATTTAACTGCACTTGCACTTTGTTTGAATTATTGTTTGTCTGGGAAGGTGCCACACGGGCACCGAAACGTCACGTGTTAATAAACACAGTTTGTGGTGGTTTAAGACTGGTGTGCGCTCGAATATATATTCTCTGGATACTTACAGACCGTTGGGCTATGGTCCTTCTGAGTGGCACCCAGCAGCTACATACCTTGCAGGTGTGCGGGAGAAAAAACAAACTTGGTGGATATTTTTACTTGGTAGGGGTTAGGCTTTCAATTTGAAATGCATTTGAACTTTCCTCCGCAGTTTTTAGCTGAAATTCGCGTTTGATTTGTCTTTGATTTTTACAGTGACGGAAAAAAGGAAATGTGAGAAAATAACTGGATGATAATTTGGAAGAATAAACGTCAGAAGTGGTTATACATTTCAATTTGTGTAATATTCTTGAAGGTGTAGTTTTAGTTTGGGGGGGGGGTCTCCTGTACAGGAAAAGTGGGGTACCTACATATATCTGGTATTGTTGTATTCGGTAGTATTAGAGATTTAAGAAACAGTAAGATTTTTGTGCGTAAACTTAAGATAACTATAAATAAAATGGGAAAATTGGAAAAATCCATGAAAATTTGCAAATTTTTAAATATTTTGACATATTTTACCCATAATTCCAGTAAAATTTCCACAAAAGTTACAAAATTCTGTTACCATGTTAAAGTACACTTTGTGCAGAAAAAAACAATGTATAATATTCCTGATTTATTGGAGGGTGGGGGGGTGTTTACTACTACTGTAAAATAAGTCTAAACTGATTGAGGACAAAATCTTTAAAATTCTGCTGGCATTGAGCGCAAACAAAATTGAAATTCTGCTGGCACTGAAAGGGTTAAACCACTCCAGCTTTGTTTGCAGTGTATATGTTTTCAAGGACTGCGCACCATGCTGAAAGGCTGTTGACGTGGAGCTCCGCATTTCTCCCCATTTCTGTATAGGTTACGGACAATGTTCCCTCTAATTTTAAATCAGCTGTGTGCACAGAAATATATTTTCTTTGCGCATGTAAAATAACATTTTGTGCTCTCCATACCACAGGCACTTATATTCCAGCAGATTTTTGTATGCGCACCACTATAACCTCTGTGTGAAAGCCTGCACAGCTTAGAGGGAACACTGGTTATGGAACATCAATTCGAACGTTCGATAATTATTGAAAATTCAATATTCATTAAAAGTTCAAATTCTGGAACAGTTCAGGTTCGTTCGAACTGTTAAAGGGGAACTAAAGTCTCCAGACAACATTGTCCCAATAGACAGATCACATTCACAAACATACAAAAAGCTGTGTCTCACCTCTCCCTTTGCTGTGGCCATTGGGTGATTTATGAAAATAACCTGTGAGTACTAGGGGTCAGCTCCCACAATCCACCTTAGCTGGGTAAACCCCCAGCGAATGTGTGCCGTAAAGGCACATGCTCCCTAAAGCTCAACAGATCAAAACAAGGAAGTTGAGCCTTGCTTCCTAAAAGCCGACAACCAATCACATTAAGCCCAGAGATCCTCCCTCTCCATGACACAGAACAGGGATTTCAGTTTTTGTTTTCAAACACATTCAAGGCTCCTGTCCTAACAATGATATAATCCTTTGCTTTTCATACAAAAAGAAAATTAATCTTTGCAGTGTATTTCATAGATAACATGGATGTAAGAAACAGAATACTTACATTTCAGCAAAATGTTGGGGAATAGAACCTGCAACTTGTACATTTACCCTGTCTTGCTAAAAGCAGAAGTCTTACCTCTAGGCTAAGAGGGACACTATAAACCATTGGTACATGAGAATATTGTAGTAGGAACATAATGGAAACAAAACTAAAGATACATTGGGGGAATCAAACTCATAACCTTCTGAACTGTATGTGTCAAACCTGGCACTTACAAGGTGAGCCACCGCTGAATAAGCTTAAAGCCTAGGAACATTTAGAAGCTTTATCTTTTGCAAAAAAAAAAAAGGATTAGCTGGATGGATATTGAACTGTGATCTTCTGAACTGTATGTGTCTAAACCTGGCATCTTACAAGGAGACACCACTGCACAAGCTGAATGCATGGTAAATTAGAAGCTTTATCTTTCTCATGGAATATAATAGAAACAAAAAAAGCTACATCTGGGGTATTGAACTTGTGACCTTCTGAACTGTGTATCTTTTAAATTGGTGCCTTACCTGGTGTGAGCCAACACTGAATAAGCAGAGAGTCCCGCTACATTGGAAGCTTTATTTTGGTAGGAAAAGAATAATAAAAAAATGGAATATGGAACCCCTGATAACTTAGAAAGCTGCTTGTTACCCTGCAGTTTATTTTCTAGCAACTCACACTGACTGGTAAATAAACTGCAGGGTAACAAGCAGCTTTAAAAGTCTTATCAGGGACTTCCATATTGGTGTGTAGACATCTGTATAGAAAACACTTTGTGCATAGAGACATTGATTACTGGGGTCAGGGGGCGTGGTTCTTTGATGACTTCATGGGCTGTGGGGTGGAATGGCACCAACATGGAAGCCTTCTTATTTACAGAATCTATTTCTCATATATACTAAATGCAATGTACCACAGAAGAATTTTACAATGTATAGGTGTTCTGGGGAGAAAAACTTTCACATTAGGTTTTTGAAAATGTAAGTTTAGTTCTCCTTTAAAGGCTATGTCCACCCTTCTGAAAAATTTTTTACCAAACATTCCCCCTGTCCCCCCAGCCCCAACCACTATATTAGTAATATCAGAAAATGCCCAAAACTTTACTTACCCTCCCTCTTTCCTCCGCCGCGCTGCCAGGCCCTCTGCTTGCAAGAAAATGCAAGCAGAGGGGCGGGACCGGCAGTCGCGTCTGTGATTGCCTCAGCGGCAGCCAATCACGGACGCGGCTGCCGGGAGTTCAATGGGGCAGAGGCAAGAGGGAAGGTAAGTAATGTTTTGGGCATTTTCTGATATTACTAATAGAGCGGTTCGGGCTGGGGGGACGGGGAATGTTTGGTAAAAAGGGTTTTATGGTAGGGGGAGGGAATCCTAATCGGGAGGGAGAGGGAGGGGGAGGGAGAAGGGCTGCAGTATGCATGACAAACTTCTCCCGGAGGCCAGATAGGAGGCAGAGTCCTATATGGACTCTGCTATCCTCCTGGTGGGCAGTTTTTGGGACTTTGGGGGGGACTACAGGAGAACCATATGGAGCTGGGATGTGAGGTAAGGATTAAACTACACTACACAATGGGGCCAGTAGTGGGGGGATTATAGTTTTGGGGGTGGACATGCCCTTTAATTTTATTACTTTTGACCACTAGATGGCCATCTTGACTTGTGTCTCTGCCCTATATATAGATCTCTATTGTTTCTATTAAAATGTGTTCTGTTTTATGAAGGTACATGAGCACAGAAAAATTACAGTGCAATAAACATGTGCACTCCATGCACTCCAATTATTCTTTTAACATTTTGGTATACTCTGGAACACCCAGTATTTTTCACATCTATTACATTGAGTTTTAGAGCGCAGGATCTTTCCCTGTTTTAATTAAATATATATAGTTCATATATAACCTAAATGTAAATTATTATTAGACTTAAAGGGCAAATGAAAACTTACATACAGGTAAATCACCCCCCAAAACCCTAAACTGTAATAGTTTGAAATCTGAAATATATAAGTCTAACCTGAAAGTCTGCACAATGTCCTGTTTCCCCTGTTTCTGCTTCCTGCTTCTTCCAGTTACCAACTGTCAGTTATATGGTAACTGACATGATTTGACAGTTGACATCACAGCCAATGACTGAATGTTAATCCCCTGTCTGCCTCTTCTGAGCATGCCCAGGCTCAGTACGAGCTCAGTACAGGTTTCTAAATTGCTCAGTTTCCATGAGGCATCCAGGAGCATAGCAGGCATACAGTAATGAATTCATAGGACAAAGTATGATATATCAACAATTTTTAAAGAGGCCGTTCTTTCTAAAAGATGTTCTTATGAGGGTGGATTTGCCCTTTAATTTCTCTGTTAAAACATCCTACACTGATGAAAAACAACAAACAACAAACATTAAACACTCTATTTTAATAATGTGTCCACAGTGCTCTGAACAGGAAATGTAATACATTGCATAATTAAATAGAAGTAAAGCATAACTGTTAAACGTAGAAATATCAAATTAACTGTAAGAGCCCTTTTAGTGTGTTTTAACAGAACATGTTTTTGCATAGATGTTATATAAGGCAGCACTGCACTCCATCTGAAATGCTACAGAAATATAAAAAGGAACCATAAAATGTAGGAAGCAAAACTTGTAAAATGCTTCTAATAAACTGCTTCTTGATATGGAGCTGGAAAACTAGTTGGCAGTGTTTTATAAAAGTATTCTTATTAAAGAAAGTCCAGTTTCATGTGTATGATGCCATAAATTTGTATCCATTCATTTTAAAAAAAAATCTTTTAGAAGCTTGATCAGCTGTTATTGAAGTAGTCATCAGTATTAAAAACACTGGGTGGCCCATATCTTGCTTGCTGCGATCTTGCAGATGTCTGTTTCTTAAAGAGAGAGATAAAAATGATACACACTACCAGTACTAAATACTATAATACAGTTCTAAAAACAATAATATAAAACCACATAAACTTTGAGAAATGCTAAAAAATATCTACCGGCTTACATGTACACAGTAATATACAACCAGTAATGCTTTACAATACAACTAAGAGCACAGGCCTAAACATAAGAAATAGAGGCAAGCAGGGATGGACCCCTGCCAAGGGCCTACTGGGCCAATGCCCAGGGTCTTAAATGTCTGTGGGGCCCTTTTGAGAAACGAAACATCCTGGTTCCCCACTGTCCAAATAATGCCTACCTGGGATCCAGACACACACACACCCAACCCCACCCAGGGAAAATGGAGTTAATGGTCACTCTTTTGGATCTCAAACTCAAAATAAGTGGGTTTTTGGTTGCAGTTTGGGCACCCAGTCTCTAAAACCATACCTCTAACATATTCTTCTTTTTCCTTGGTATTAATGGTGTTCGTTTTTTATATATTCTCTATAATCACTTAGCCGATATTTATTCTAACAAATGGTAGTAAGCACACTATGCACTATGCATAAAGGTGGTTCTTTAAAACATAACTTCAAAAAGGAAGGGGATAGTGGTAGGCTATATATATATATATATATATATATATATATAAATATATATATATATCTTGTATATAAATGTTTCTAGCAGGGAGAAACTGGTACTGAAGTTGAACTTCGCATTTATGTTTGGTGTGCACATCAAAGGACTGTTCCATGTATTAAGAACAAATGGACATACTTAGTACTTGAGAGCAGTGTGTACATGTTGAGTTATATGTGCATAATAAAAGCACACTCGTAAACTTTCAAAACCATGACTGACATCTACTAACTGGAAGAACCAGGATGTTTTACAACAGAACATCGGGCAGCATTAGTCTTACATCTCTCAGCTTTCTAACTTTTGCAGTTTTTGACTTTGGGGGTGATCTACAGTGATTGTTGGACCTTTGGAATGGGGTTTAACCAGAGCAGCACCGGAGGAAAGTAAGAATGTATTGTAAGCATGTGTGTACATTGTAAGGATGCCAGAGAAGCCAACACTGGAGCTCGATCTCGTGTAAGTTCACATGTTCCCTGCCCTCTCCTGACGGTTTAATTGAAGAATGGGAGGAAAGACATAGCTCCTTTACCTACCATTCTTCAAATAAAGAGATACCCTGCTCTTTTAAATAGAGGTCACTAGTTCCACAGTTCCCCTTTAATACTAAATTGTGTTATTTTTTTTTTTATGAAGACATGAATTTGTAATAGATACTTACATTTGGTGGGGAAAAGAAAGTTGTTGAGCCGATATTCTGTAAAAGTTTCTTGAAGGGATTAGAAAATGATCCCATGATGGTTTCTGCATGAGTGATTTGCTCCTCCATAGCAGCAACATTGCTTCCTACCATTTTCACAAAAGCCTATTTATAAAGCATGTATGTTATTGCTACAAGCTATTAAAAAAGCACTTAAAACACAGTATAAAATAAAAGCACTTAAAGGATATATCCACCCCCAAATTTGTAATTTGGGGGTGGAGATATAATATAGCCCCCCACCCCCACCCCACCCTAAATGTCAGCTTGAAGACACTTATCCACCTTAGCTCCCTTGGTCTCTTCTGCTTTTTCCAGGAAAAGAAGAGCAGAAGGGGCCAGACAGGCAGCCAAACACAGGCGTGGAGAGAGGGCGGAGAGCTCCAGTGCAGATGAGCAGATGACAGAGTCCTCTAAGAGGAGCATGAAGTAGCAGACACCGGATTGTCGGCGACGAGGCCAATAGGAAGGCACGCTCTGCAACAAGAGTGCCTTCCTATTGGCCTTGTCGCCGACGGGGAGGAGGGGGTGGAGCCTACCAGAGCAGCGTTGCTCTAAGACAGTGCTTTAAGTTACGCGAACCCAGGGGTGAGGAACTAGCGGTTAAGGTCCTCACCCTGGGTAAAAGGTAATGAACAAAGAAGAGGAGTGGAGGGAAGCTGAGTATAATTGTCCTTTAAACACATCTTTAATAAAACAATCCAACCCCTTTATATATCCATTTGAAGGCCTTACCTTCAGTATGCTGTGCAATTTTGGGCACCAGAATACAGAAAAGATATAAATAAGTTAAAAGTGTACGGAAACATTGGGCACACATTTTTTTCAGGGTTTCCTTGCCCCAGTGCACGGAAAAGGAACGGAAGACAGACAGAACACTTGTACAAGAATCTGTAGCTATTATGTACCCTGGAAAATCCCAATTAGCATATCACAGCCAGGTGTTAAGGGCCTGTTTATAAATACTGCTGAAAGAAAGAACTATAGTTTGTATCAACAAAAAAACGTACTTGGGGCAGGGAGGTAGGATTAAACCTCAACGAAATGATATTGGGAGGTTGGAAAGATCAATCCTACCTTTCTACCCCAGGTACTTTTCTTTTTTTAAAAGTTCATTTTAAGAGTTTAGTTGTTCTTTATTGTTTGGTGCCATCTTCAATTCGTCATTAGACAGCGATGTAATATTTAAACAAATAACAGTTTAACAGGTTATATGATGAGCAAATAACCCCAAGGACATTGTACTATTAAGATGAATCACTCAGAACTGACCTTTTTCTTTCAATGAAAACAGCTATCCACCCATAAAGAGGAATTTGAGAAGTATTAATCAACATTTATAGGTTTGGAATTGTCATTAAAGTTATTTCCTCAACAAGTTATATAAAAACTTTCTATATGGAACTTTACAAAAATCGGAATGTGAAAAATATCAAGTTCCTGAGACCCAGTATAATCTAGGTTCACCAACCCCACATTAACAGGGTTATTCAATAAAAGTTCTTATTGTTTAAAATGGTGCCAATTTTGCCCCAACCAATCAGATGTTAGCCTTCAAATGTTAAATAACATCTGATTGGTTGGGGCAAAATTAGCACCATTTTAAACGATAAGAACTTTTATTGAATCTCCCTGTAAATGTGAAAATGAGATGTTTTTCTTCTCTCTTTTCTTGTATTTATATGTTTAAAAACTTCTATTTTAAAAAAATTATAAAAACAAAGTTATTTTAAAAAAAGGTATTTCCTCAAAGCAGTTCTAAGTCTTATACCCTAGGTGTGTATTTGTAGAGAGTAACGAACACTCCTTGAATTTCTCAACTTTATTTTTATTTGGTTCAAAAGTTGAGTCAACTGAAACTCCAAATGTGGTGCCTCTAGTTTCTACCTCAAACAAATCTATTACGCTACAACAGTAATTTCAGGACAGACACAACTTTTTTCAGAGAATTTTAATTGTACAAATAAATTAGCTGTAAACACAATTTACCTGTTAAATATCAACTTAAAGGGCATCTATACCGAAAAATAGGTTATTTTAAATTGACCAAAACTGGAAACTATAATTCTTCCCAACCACCACTGTATCATTTTTTTGTTGATCTGCCCCCTATTTCTTTAGCTATCCAAACTAAAACTTCTTATAATTCAACTGTCAATCAAGTTCTTTGCTCTCAAAATCTATTCTTCTGTTTGTAGTTTTACTGTAGCTGGAATGGTGACAGAGTTTTGACAGTTGGAATGCTGTGTGCAGGCTTGACAGTTGGCTTGTGGGAAAAAAGTCAGGTCAGATGGAAGTGGGAGTGGTTAAAAGAGGGAGGGGGGATACTGCTCCTAAACAAAATGTGTGCTGGATTGAAGACATGCAGCAACACATGCAAATCAGAGTAAGTGCTACTTACATGTATTCAATTATAGATTATAGATATATAGATTATAGATTATAGATTAAGTCATTTTTCAGTATAGTGTCCCTTTAACAACTGATTTCCAAATGTTCTTATACAACTGCAGTAATTTTTAGAGTCAGACTGTCCATCCTGCTGTACCTAAACCTTTTTTGGTTAGTGTTAAAGGGAATGTACAGGGTAAATCAAAGTTCAGTCCATTGCAAAGCTGTATCTTTAAATCACACACTGTGTGTATGCAGATCTTTGAAAGATGGCATCATCTTTCAGAAATCTGTACTGTGTGTACCTAGCTTAAGTTACTCTTATTTTTCTAAGCCATTGGCAAAGCTTACCTTTAACACTTTACTTGCTTGTCAGATAGCTAGGACTGCCATGCTAGCTGTATATTACACTTAAAGTAGAATGTGGACTGGATTAGCGGAATGCCGCTTCTATGTATAGAATGCAGTTATGTTTAAAAGGCTAGCAAATTAATATTGGTGGCATTGAGCAGCAGTCATCTATCAATGGGTGACTATATATGTGGTTAATCTTTTGAAATGTTCCTATTAACTTCCTTGCACACTTTTGAAGTGTTTTTTTTTTTAAATGTGTAATGTTTAAATGTTTTTTATTTTTGCAAGCATACATTTTATGTGAGTGTGGCATCTGAACAGTTTTTTTCTGAGGGACATTGTGTGTCAATAATTAATTTGGTCGATTGCGGTACTTTTAAATGTAGGGGCTGTGTGTGCAACATAGTCTGTATTAAGGGGATATTGCAAAATGTCCAAATATGTATGTCTCCAATGTCAGAGAACTGTCAGTGACAACGACTGAGGGAGGAGCCAGAAAAAAATCCAGTTACTGCACAAGTATAAATCTCCTTTAACAATGACTGATACCTTTTCAGGTTAACTTCTACCATAAGCTACTTTTGATGCAGAATCTAAACACATTACGGTGTTTTTTGTGTTTGTTTCTTCTTAAAGCTGTCTCTCAAATAAAAAAAACAAATTATGGTTACTGATACATACTTTTCCATTTAGGGCGTTGAACACCGATGATGACTTGTTATTGCTCAGTTTTGAGAAAAACAAGATGGAGTATTGAGGATCTACAGAGAGAGTGCTGTTGTCCGAGCAGTTTGTTGCATTCACCAAGAGATCCAAAGACAAGTTATCAAGGTTTGAAGACTGTGCAAAGAATAGATACAAAAATGATTAGCTAATTAAATTCTTGTGCGGATTCTCCAAGCTGTAGACAAAAGCAACATAGATATACTCACATTAGTGCAAGCAAACTCTTTCAGTGTCCACTTACATGGGTCTAAAATGGCTGTAGGAAGACTACAAAGAGAGAGGTTTTCTTAGAATCAAAAGTAGAGCTACAGTTTCCTCATTTGAAAATCTCCCGAAGCCCAATTAAACTTTTGAGATCTCTAGAACTAAACCCAAATTGTTACAATTAAACTGTAAAATCCCACTGCAGTAAAAAGCATTAAAGTTAATGTAACCCTATAAAGAACTGGATGAAATAACTGTGTGTATGTACAGTGACTGGCCACACCCCTGATCTCAGTTACATGCTCCCTTGCTTAATCTGTCCTGTAAAAGGATTGGCTAGAGGCTACTAGTGGGTGTGACCAACAGAACCAACTGTTCCGGCAGTATCTTAGGACTGAGCATGTGTAAAGAACACAATAGTCAGTGACCACACTGTGATACTGGGATGTAGGGAAACAAAACACTAACCCTATGTTAGAAAGTTAAATTTCCCAACTAAACAAAAATGTCGTATGTTGACTCCTCTAAGTACCCACCCTCACTGGAATACATACTATATTTTAAATAAAGAAGGAATTGAGGGTCGCACTCCAAAAGTAAATGTACAAATTTATTGGTGACCACACGTCAGAAATACACAATGTTTCAGAGGGGGTTGGGGGTAAAAGGTGCCCCCTTCCTTTTTCGGGGGGTGGGGGGGTATAACGTTCTGATGTGTAGTCACCAATAAATTTGGACATTTACTTTTGGAGTGTGACCCTCTATTCCTTCCTATATTTGAAATTTCACAGCAACCATATCAAAATGAGAGATGAGACTCAGATTGCTACTTTTATATTAAGATGTTCCTCCTTTGGTTGTTCTGAGGCTTTAGTTGTCCTTTAGGTTTGAAAAAAATGAGGTTCATGATTAAGTCTTTTAATAGAGTCACTGTACAGGTAAAAAATGACTGTAGATGTCCCACTATACAGTATATCGAGAGGCTACTGATTGAAAACTGGGCCCTTACCTGGTCACGTTTGTACACAAAGTTGATTCTATAAAATAAAAAATAAAGAAAGTGTTAAATAGTGAAAAGAAAAACAAAAAAGTCTAATTTGGCAAATAATACGATTTAAGGAACATACCATTTACAGAGCTGGAAGGGCACTGTGTGGAGAACCAAGAAAAACATTAGAATAATTCATAAAGACATTTGACTGCAGAAATAGGATATGCTTTAGAGTGGATAACCAGAAGGACTCAACATAATATGTTTGGAACCCTGAAAGGTCCAGCGTCAAGGCCTCATTTCATATATCAGTGAATTAGAGTTTAACAAACTTCTAAAGCTAGGTACACACGATACAATAATTCGGCCCAACCGACCGGCATTTCAGTGTTTCAGTTGGTCGGGCCGAATTATTGTATGGACAGGTCGGAAAATCACAATCAATCATGCGGTCCTCTATGGACCACACGATCGGTCATGCCTAACTGTCGGACGCAGGTTCCTCCTGGGTATAGTGTCCTTTGTGCCTATGGATATATAGGGATCCTGTTAGGGTCACCTGGGAGCTCAGTATCCACTGTGTGTCATTTAGTATTGTGATATGTTTTCTGGCTGCGTGATCCTTGTTCCCCGTGTATGTATATAAAATATATATAAATAAAAATAATGTGGTGTGAGTAAAACTACTTATCAATGAATATCTCACACAAACCATATAAAAAAAAGAATAGAACTAAATGTAAAAAGCACTTACATTTAGTTTCCAGTATTTACTTCTACAGCCCACAGTTAAAATGTCCTTCCTCCTGGCCGACCGGACGAAAGCCTCGAACAGTTGGTCAGGAGGAAGGATTGTATAGTGTGTACCAGGGCTAGTCCACACTAGCGCATGCGTTTTCGCTCACGATTGCGCCTGTGATTTTCGGTAATATGTAAATCACAGGAACGCGAAATTTCCCGCGATTCCCGACGCGCATGCAAGTTCACCATTTTTGGTGCATTAACGCATGCGTTTCCATAACGGAAAACGGCAAAACGCACGAGAATCGCACACACAATTGCATACAATAACGCTCGCGATTGCATGCACGATTTGGTGCGTTGTAGTGTGGCCTTGGCCTAAGGCTTTGATATGTTGGCCTTAAAGGCTTTCAGGGAGATTCAATAAAAGTTCTTATTGTTTAAAATGGTGCTAATTTTGCCCCAACCAATCAGATGTTAGCTTTCAAATGTTAAATAAGATCTGATTGGCTGGGGCAAAATCAGCACCATTTTAAACGATAAGAACTTTTATTGAATCTCCCTGTTATGGTGATAAGATAGGAAAGTTCTTATACTTACAGTGACAGGAGGGGGGGCAGATGACACAACCGCCACAAGGCCTGAAAGCAGCAAAAGAAAATGTGTTTTTACATCATTGAAACTATTGTCAATGGTTCAGTTGTGGGTAGAACTTAACAGCAGAATATCAGAAAACTCCCTTAACTTCAAGGGAGTATCACTACTGCACAGCACTAATCAATACATTGCTCTGCAGGGTTACTTATAATGGAAATACTTTAAATGGATGTTCTTGCACACACACCCAAACACACAAATGCAGGTAATGATGCCTTGGAATCCATTTATTGTGAAATGAATCTTTAATTAGCCTGAGGGAATGAATTACACTGCTCTGGGCCTGGAGAACAGAGGACGAGGTGATCTCAGCCCTGACAATCCTCTGGGAGAACAGGTTCTAGACGCCTAGGAAAGATAAATAAGCAAGTCTGACAACTTTAGAGATCCCATCAATCATACAATGAATGACAGCGGTACATAGTTTTTAGTATTTTCCACTTTAATGCGAGTTTGGGGTTTCTGGAAATTCAGGGTGTGAATATCCCTTTAATTCCTAGTGCAAAGGAAGGTAATGTATGGGAGATTCAATAAAAGTTCTTATGTTAAAAATGGTGCTAATTTTGCCCCAACCAATCAAATTTTATTTAACATTTGTAAGCGAACATCTGATTGGTTGGGGCAAAATTAGCACCATTTTTAACGATAAGAACTTTTATTGAATAACCCTAAATGTGTTCTCCTCCCCCTTCAGCTACCTGTGCCCTTAATATTAACATTAAAGGGATCTCCAGTGGTTTAAACCACTTTTTGCTATTCACTTTTACTGAAAAATGGGAGGTAAAGGAGCTGTGTCTTACCTCCTGATCTTCAATAAAATGTTCAGGAGCCGGGTATAATGTTATGTTAAGCAACTTACTCAATCGCTCGCTCCTCTGCCGTGACTCTGTATTCTATACACATCACATATGTGCAAAGAGTACTGTGTGTCTGTCTGTTTATCTGTCTGTGTCTATGTGTCTGTCTGTGTGTGTCGGTCTGTGTGTGTCTGAATCAGCTGTGTGCACAGAAATATATTTTCTTTGCGCATGTAAAATAACATTTTGTGCTCTCCTACCACAGGCACTTATATTCCAGCAGATTTTTGTATGCGCACCACTATAACCTCTGTGTGAAAGCCTGCACAGCTTAGAGGGAACACTGGTTATGGAACATCAATTCGAACGTTCGATAATTTTGAAAATTCAATATTCATTAAAAGTTCAAATTCTGGACAGTTCAGGTTCGTTCGAACTGTTAAAGGGGAACTAAAGTCTCCAGACAACATTGTCCCAATAGACAGATCACATTCACAAACATACAAAAAGCTGTGTCTCACCTCTCCCTTTGCTGTGGCCATTGGGTGATTTATGAAAATAACCTGTGAGTACTAGGGGTCAGCTCCCACAATCCACCTTAGCTGGGTAAACCCCCAGCTAAGTGTCTGCGTACAGGCACATGCTCCATAAAGCTCAACAGATCAAACAAGAAGTTGCAGCCTGCTTCCTAAAAGCCGACAACCAATCACATTACAGCACAGAGATCCTCCCTCTCCATGACACAGACAGGGATTTCAGTTTTTTGTTTTCAAACACATTCAAGGCTCCTGTCCTAACAATGATATAATCCTTTGCTTTTCATACAAAAAGAAAATTAATCTTTGCAGTGTATTTCATAGATAACATGGATGTAAGAAACAGAATACTTACATTTCAGCAAAATGTGTGGGGAATAGAACCTGCAACTTGTACATTTACCCTGTCTTGCTAAAAGCAAGTCTTACCTCTAGGCTAAGAGGGACACTATATAAACCATTGGTACATGTAGAATATTGTAGTAGGAAAAATGGAAACAAAAACACTAAAGATACATTGGGGAATCAAACTCATAACCTCTGAACTGTATGTTTCTAAACCTGGATCTTACAAGGTGAGCCACCGCTAATAAGCTTAAAGCCTAGGAACATTTAGAAGCTTTATCTTTTGCAAAAAAAAAAAAGGATTAGCTGGGATATTGAACTGTGATCTCTGAACTGTATGTGTCTAAACCTGGCATCTTACAAGGTGACCACCACTGCACAAGCTGAATGCATGGATATTAGAAGCTTTATCTTTCTCATGGAATATAATAGAAACAAAAAAAGCTACATCTGGGGTATTGAACTTGTGACCTTCTGAACTGTGTATCTTTAAATCTGGTGCCTTACCTGTGAGCCACAACTGAAAAGCAAGAGTCCAGCTACATTTGGAAGCTTTATCTTTTGTTAGGAAAAGAATAATAAAAAATGGAATATGGAACCCCTGATAACTTAGAAAGCTGCTGTTACCCTGCAGTTTATTTTCTAGCAACTCACACTGACTGGTAAATAAACTGCAGGTACAAGCAGCTTTAAAAGTCTTCAGACTTCCATATTGGTGTGTAGACATCTGTAGAGAAAACACTTTTGTGCATAGAGACATTGATTACTGGGGTCAGGGGGCGTGGTTCTTTGATGACTTCATGGGCTGTGGGGTGGAATGGCACCAACATGGAAGCCTTCTTATTTCCAGAATCTATTTCTCATATATACAAAATGCAATGTACCACAGAAGAATTTTACAATGTATAGGTGTTCTGGGAGAAAAACTTTCACATTAGGTTTTTGAAAATGTAAGTTTAGTTCTCCTTTAAAGGCTATGTCCACCCTTCTGAAAAATTTTTACCAAACATTCCCCCTGTCCCCCCAGCCCCAACCACTATATAGTAATATCAGAAAATCCCAAAACTTTACTTACCCTCCCTCTTTCCTCCGCCGCGCTGCCAGGCCCTCTGCTTGCAAAAAATGCAAGCAGAGGGGCGGGACCGGCAGTCGCGTCTGTGATTGCCTCAGCGGCAGCCAATCACGGACGCGGCTGCCGGAGTTCAATGGGGAGAGGCAAGAGAAGGTAAGTAATTTTTGGGCATTTTCTGATATTCTAATAGAGCGGTTCGGGCTGGGGGACGGGAATGTTTGGTAAAAAGGGGTTTATGGTAGGGGGAGGGAATCCTAATCGGGAGGGAGAGGGAGGGGAGAGAAGGGCTGCAGTATGCATGACAAACTTCTCCCGAGGCCAGATAGGAGGCAGATCCTATATGGACTCTGCTATCCTCCTGGTGGGCAGTTTTTGGGACTTTGGGGGGGACTACAGGAGAACCATATGGAGCTGGGATGTGAGGTAAGGATTAAACTACACTACACAATGGGGCCAGTAGTGGGGGGATTATAGTTTTGGGGGTGGAATGCCCTTTAATTTTATTACTTTTGACCACTAGATGGCCATCTTGACTTGTGTCTCTGCCCTATATATAGATCTCTATTGTTTCTATTAAAATGTGTTCTGTTTTATGAAGGTACATGAGCACAGAAATTACAGTGCAATAAACATGTGCACTCCATGCACTCCATTATTCTTTTAACATTTTGGTATACCTGGAACACCCAGTATTTTTCACATCTATTACATTGAGTTTTAGAGCGCAGGATCTTTCCCTGTTTTAATTAATATATATAGTTCATAATAACCTAAATGTTAATTATTATTAGACTTAAAGGGCAAATGAAAACTTACATACAGGTAAATCACCCCCAAAACCCTAAACTGTAATAGTTGAAATCTGAAATATATAAGTCTAACCTGAAAGTCTGCACAATGTCCTGTTTCCCCTGTTTCTTCTTCCTGCTTCTTCCGTTACCACGTCAGTTATATGGTAACTGACATGATTTGACAGTTGACATCACAGCCAATGACTGAATGTAATCCCCTGTCTGCCTCTTCTGAGCATGCCCAGGCTCAGTACGAGCTCAGTACAGGTTTCTAAATTGCTCAGTTTCCATGAGGCATCCAGGAGCATAGCAGGCTACAGTAATGAATTCATAGGACAAGTATGATATATCAACAATTTTTAAAGAGGCCGTTCTTTCTAAAAGATGTTCTTATGAGGGTGGATTTGCCCTTTAATTTCTCGTTAAAACATCCTACACTGATGAAAACAACAACAACAAACATTAAACACTCTATTTAATAATGTGTCCACATGCTCTGAACAGGAAATGTAATACATTGCATAATTAAATAGAAGTAAAGCATAATGTTAAACGTAGAAATATCAAATTAACTGTAAGAGCCCTTTTAGTGTGTTTTAACAGAACATGTTTTTGCATAGATGTATATAAGGCAGCACTGCACTCCATCTGAAATGCTACAAAAGAAATATAAAAAGGAAAAATGTAGAAGCAAAATTGTAAAATGCTTCTAATAAACTGCTTCTTGATAGGAGCTGGAAAACTAGTTGGCAGTGTTTTAATAAGTATTCTTATTAAAGAAAGTCCAGTTTCAGTGTAGGATGCCATAAATTTGTATCCATTCATTTTAAAAAAAAATCTTTTAGAAGCTTGATCAGCTGTTATTGAAGTAGTCATCAGTATTAAAAACACTGGGTGGCCCATATCTGCTTGCTGCGATCTTGCAGAGTGTCTGTTCTTAAGAGAGAGATAAAAATGATACACACTACCAGTACTAAATACTATAATACAGTTCTAAAAAAATAATATAAAACCACATAAACTTTGAGAAATGCTAAAAATATCTACCGGCTTACATGTACACAGTAATAACAACCAGTAATGCTTTACAATACAACTAAGAGCACAGGCCTAAACATAAGAAATAAGGCAAGCAGGATGGACCCCTGCCAAGGCCTACTGGGCCAATGCCCAGGGTCTTAAATGTCTGTGGGCCCTTTTGAGAAACGAAACATCCTGGTTCCCCACTGTCCAAATAATCCTACCTGGGATCCAGAACACCCACCCACCCAACCCCACCCGGGAAAATGGAGTTAATGGTCACTCTTTTGGATCTCAAACTCAAAATAAGTGGGTTTTTGGTTGCAGTTTGGGCACCCAGTCTCTAAAACCATACCTCTAACTTATTCTTCTTTTTCCTTGGTATTAATGGTGTTCGTTTTTATATATTCTCTATAATCACTTAGCCGATATTTATTCTAACAAATGGTAGTAACACACTATGCACTATGCATAAAGGTGGTTCTTTAAAACATAACTTCCAAAAGGAGGGGATAGTGGTAGGCTATATATATATAAATATATATATATATATATAAATATATTATATACTTGTATATAAATGTTTCTAGCAGGGAGAAACTGGTACTGAAGTTGAACTTCGCATTTAGGTTTGGTGTGCACATCAAAGGACTGTTCCATGTATTAAGAACAAATGGACATACTTGTACTTGAGAGCAGTGTGTACATGTTGAGTTATATGTGCATAATAAAAGCACACTCGTAAACTTTCAAAACCATGACTGACATCTACTAACTGGAAGAACCAGGATGTTTTACAACAGAACATCGGGCAGCATTGTCTACATCCTCAGCTTTCTAACTTTTGCAGTTTTTGACTTGGGGGGTGATCTACAGTGATTGTTGGACCTTTGGAATGGGTTTTAACCAGAGCCACCGGAGGAAAGTAGAAGTATTGTAAGCATGTGTGTACATTGTAAGGATGCCAGAGAAGCCAACACTGGAGCTCGATCTCGTGTAAGTTCACATGTTCCCTGCCCCTCCTACGGTTTAATTGAAGAATGGAGGAAAGACATAGCTCCTTTACCTACCATTCTTCAAATAAAGAGATACCCTGCTCTTTTAAATAGAGGTCACTAGTTCCACAGTTCCCCTTAATCTAAAATTGTGTTATTTTTTTTTTATGAAGACATGAATTTGTAAATAGATACTTACATTTGGTGGGAAAAGAAATTGTTGAGCCGATATTCTGTAAAAGTTTCTTGAAGGGATTAGAAAATGATCCCATGATGGTTTCTGCATGAGTGATTTGCTCCTCATAGCAGCAACATTGCTTCCTACCATTTTCACAAAAGCCTATTATAAAGCATGTATGTTATTGCTACAAGCTATTAAAAAAGCACTTAAAACACAGTATAATAAAAGCACTTAAAGGATATATCCACCCCCAAATTTGTAATTTGGGGTGGAGATATAATATAGCCCCCCACCCCCACCCCACCCTAAATGTCAGCTTGAAGACACTTATCCACCTTAGCTCCCTTGGTCTCTTCTGCTTTTCCAGGAAAACAGCAGAAGAGGGCCCAACACAGCGTGGAAGAGGGGAAGCAGTGGCAAAGCATCCAAGGGATAGGGCAGATAGCAGACAGATGCAGTCCTCTAAGAGGACTAGTGCAGACACCGGATTGTCGGCGACGAGGCCAATAGGAAGGCACGCTCTGCAACAAGAGTGCCTTCCTATGGCCTTGTCGCCGACGGGAGAGGGGTGGAGCCTACCAGACAGCGTGCTCTAGACATGCTTTAAGTTCGCGAACCCAGGGGTGAGGAACTACGGTTAAGGTCCTCACCCTGGTAAAAGGTAATGACAAAAAGAGGAGTGGAGGGAAGCTGAGTATAATTGTCCTTTAAAACATCTTTAATAAAACAATCCAACCCCTTTATATTCCATTTGAAGGCCTTACCTTCAGTATGCTGTGCAATTTTGGGCACCAGAATACAGAAAAGATATAAATAGTTAAAGTGTACGGAAACATTGGGCACACATTTTTTTCAGGGTTTCCTGCCCCATCACGGAAAAGGAACGGAAGACAGACGAAACACTTGTACAAAATCTGTAGCTATTATGTACCCTGGAAAATCCCATAGCATATCACAGCCAGGTGTTAAGGGCCGGGGCGTTCCTATAACACCTCTTAGTCACTATGCAATCCTGCCCTTAACACCTGGCTGTGATATGCTAATTGGGATTTTCCAGGGTCTATTGCCACAGATTCTTGTACAAGCATCTGACCGCCAGTCAGGACTGCTTCGAAAACGTCTTCAAGAACTAAACTTCAAGTCCAGTTGATCTAATTGAATACAACAGATATTTATCATGAAGTATTAGGTTAGTATTAATATGCCAGAAAAGTGTGACAGCTTTTGATGTTTTTGCTAATGCTGTGTACACACTTACCTCAAGCATGTCAATCTTCTGATACAAATATCTCATTTCAGCAGCTTTTGCATAAATATGTGGTATTTTCTCATTAACTACTTGTGATGTGTCACTCCTAACCTGTTTAAAAAAAATAAACTGAATATAATGACTCAAAACAAGCTATTGTTTTTTATAACATCAAATACTATAATAATATAAACAACCACATTAGCCTGTATTTTACACAGAATATACTAGTGTTGGCTAATTGGTATGGCCACACTAGGTGCGCTGGTGCCTGTTGCATTTTTTTGTGCAATTGGCATGCACTCCAGTAACGGAAAATTACAGTGTTCTTAGTGCAAGTGGCCATCAACGCGCATTAAGCAGTGATCCATGTGGCCTCAGCCTAAAATTTCTCCCTTTCCTCTCCTTACCGACAGGAGATTATATTAAACCTGACTCAGCACTGCCCTCAATGCCCAGTGAATAATCTAAACAAAACAAGTAAATTGAGTAACCAACATTAACTTACACAGTATTAACACATTCTATTTAGAGACTAATATGTTTTTCCATTTGGTAGTATGAGATTGTTTTAAAGGGTCTATCCACCCTAAATATAATAGTAATGTATAGTAGTGTAGCTCATAGGGATTACAGAGCATGTTTGCAGGGGTCAGATAGTCTGGCAGGGGACTGAGCTTGAGAGAAACAAGTACTAGATTTAAGTCATGCAGCAACACAAACACATCAGGAAAAGTACTGCTTACATGTATTCATTTATAAAAGTACATGTATAAAGTACATTTATCAGTGTACAACTCTTTTACAACACAAAGTCTAGAAAAGTTTACATTCAACAGACTTTACATTTTTACATTTTCTTGTAATTTCAAGTACAGAGATACTTGAAAAACACAAATCACGGTAAACGGAGAAGAAATTTAGAAAATTAGATGTTGATTGCTAATATTGAGAACCATATTTGTCAATGCACAAATACAATATCTGAAAGCAAATAGCCAGAAGGGCAAAACAATCATTTGGATGCTTTATTATAATTATTGAGAACAAATTGTGTTTTTTTTTATAATATACCTACCATGTCTAACACCCAACAAACTCATCTACTCTGATCAGGAGCTCCTCCAAGCTTTTGTCAAGACCCTGAATCTAAAAAAAAAAGCAGGAAAGTAGCAGAAAATTCAGCGTTTTTTTTTATTAATGCCAATAGTTCTAAGTCACCCATGCTATTAAGTTAAATATAGCACTTTTACCTCCTGATCTTCCATCTATGCATTAAAGGAATAGCTTAATAAACTATTCTTTTAAAGGATAACAATCGTGTGTATAAAGTTTTTATAAAAAAAACAGTTAAAATGAAAAGTAGTTGGGACAGGGATATAGGACTGGTAATTTCTACCTTCCAATATTGCTTCTGTGAGGAGCACCAGCCCAAAGAATACTGATTCTGACAGTCTTCCTCCTGGCTTCAACACTATCTTTAATACAGGAATAGTCCAGGACTAACCTGGCAAATTAAAACTATCAGGGTTATTCAATAAAAGTTCTTATCGTTTAAAATGGTGCTAATTTTGCCCCAACCAATCAGATGATAGCTTTCAAATGTTAAATAAGATCTGATTGGTTGGGGCAAAATTAGCACCATTTTAAACGATAAGAACTTTTATTGAATCTCCCTGTAAATGTGCTGTAGCTCCTTAAAGGCACAGTTCAGTGGAAATGATCAATATTTGTTAAATTGTTAGTTTGTGTAATGCATACTTAGTTATTCTACATATTCTCTCCCATTTTGAAAAATCAGTTAATTTCAAACCCTTTACTCTTCCCTGCTGTTGACATTAGTGAGCTGACATTTTAGGTTCTAATTGTCCTTCTTCTTCCCAGGATGCACCACATCCTTGGAATGTTCCTAACAGTAATTTCTACTGATTGGCTGTTGGGATGGGTCAAACATGCTCAGATCTCTACTGAGCAACTGAATCAACCCAGGCGCTGGGTCAAGGGCAAGACCATAACGGTCTCTACTAGGGGTCCTGCAAACAGGAAGTCAGTATTTCGGTTGCATTTATTTATACACAGACAAAATGCTGAATTGGCAGGTTAAGGTCATTGGGATGGAAAAATACTGCTCTTTTTTCTGAAAAGCATATGTATTTGCACTAAACTTCCCCTTTAATGAAATGGTATCGTGAAGTAGGAATAATCCTACAATCCTACTTCCCTGCCCTAGGAACTTTCCATTTTTGAAAGTAAATTTTCAGAGTATAGTTATCATAGTTATCCTTTAAAGAGTCCACGCTTCCACCTTTATGTATATATTTAATTTGTATAAAGGCAGCACCCAAGCAATTGCGAATAATTTAATTTGTTTATTCTATACATCTGAGCAACGTTTCGAGAGCATCATGCTCTCCATCAGGATCACAAAAAAATAGTATCAAGCACAATCACATCACAGATTATTTAAAGGGCAACTATGTTGAAAAAAACTTTGTCTATATACAATGTACAGATCGCTTAGCATGAGCTGCCTTACTTTTATCTTGCTGTGTGGCTTTGTTTCTTTGCACTGGCAGAAGTTTGTACCATGCTGTGTAGTCCCCCTCCCCTCTCAGTCTAGTCCCCCTGAAGCAGAAAACGGCTGTTTGCAAAGTCCTGGCATGCTCAGTTGAAAGTACATGAAATTAAGTGCTAACATCATGTTGACCCTACTGAACACGCCCGATCCCTTCCAGAGCTAGACTGCAAGAAAGCAAAGTGTGGGAGAAAGTAGCGATGTGGAAAGAGGAGGACACGTGGTGCAGAGATTCTTTACAAGTTACTGAACTCTGCCTGTTCTCTAAGTTTGCTCATTTTTATTTATTATTGTACCTAAAGTTAATTTCTCTTCCCCTGCTTAGCTGAGATCATAATCACTGAAGAGAAAGGCAGTGTAGCAGCAGATGTAGTAAAACAAACAAACAAACACAGTGAAACCGCTTGTTGTCCTGATACATTTCAGTTTGCTTTATTCTATATATTTCATAGATTGCACTATATGGCTTGTTTGGTATATAGTCTGTATTAGTGTTTACTTGGTGATGTCCATTTGATTAACTGGTTTTGTATGTATATAAGATTTTTTGGGGGAGGGGCCGTTTTATAGTGAGTTATGCTCATATTGCTGGGTTAATGGTTTATTGATTGTGTTTAGCACAACAGCATTTGACTATGTGTGGCACATGGTGCATATAGTGTGAGGGAGTGTGTGACAGTACTGCATGGGAGCTTTGGATTGTGTGGGTGTGTGCCTTTGAGTGGCAGATGAGGTGTAGCAGCTCATACAAATCACAGCATATTAAAGGCTTATATCTCTGGGACTATGAAGAATTTAAAGAAACTAAAGGTACCCTGGTGGTTGGGATGACTTATAGGATATATTAGAATACAAAAAAAAATCGCCCTTTAATGGACATATGTATATATATAATTTATATATATATATATATTATAATAATATATATATGCAATATGTATCCTCTGCACACCATCAATCTTCAATCACCCGGTGCATCCGAAAGGAACACAATCATACTGAAGACTCGGAGCACACGCGGGATTTAGAACATTCAAAAAGAATTTATTCACTCGTGGCAAACCACATCTAACGCGTTTCGGCCATCTTGTGGGCGGCCGTCGTCAGGATTACAGAATCACTTGTGGTGAGTATAATACAAAACAAACACACTCGTTGTTTCCACGAGTGATAAATTCTTTTTTGAATGTTCTAAATCCCCGTGTGCTCCGAGTCTCAGTATGATTTATATATATATATATATATATATATATAATATATATATAATAATATAAAATATATATATATATATATAAAATATATAAGTGGCCTGGATTATAATGTGAGCAACAGTGAAATATATCCTTATAAAAATCACTCAACTACGTAGTTGAGTGATTTTTATAAGAATATATAGCTGCTCCCCATGCATTTGCCGTCCTCTTTCTGCTATATTTAGCCCATTCCGTCAAACCCTGCAATTAAAAAACATCGCTATAGCACACAGACATTTACTGTTTGAAAATTCCTTATCTTAGTCCTTCGTTTAAAATCCCTCTCACCCGGTAACTTGTTAAAGCCGTTCAGCCATGACACAAACTCCTGCAGCCCTCTGGACGACGTTAAGCAGAGCGTGCATGTCAGCGTACTGATAACTTCCCCTGCACGCTCTGCTTAACATCCTCGCAGGACTGCAGGAGTTTGTGTCACGGCTGAAAGGTTTTTATACCGGGTGAGAGGGATTTTAAATGAAGGACTAAGATAAGGAATTTACAAACAGTAAATGTCTGTGTGTTATATTAATGTTTTTATTGCAGGGTTTGACAGGGAAAGTGTTTTTAAAAGGGGAAGGAGGACAGAATGTAAAGGGAGCAGGGAATTCCTGAGGAAAGGCTGCCAAGAGGATGTCTACTAACAAGTCAATATGGTATGTATTAATTAATCTATTTTATTTCAAGGGGTTACTGTGTATTTAGGTGAGGAATTTAGTAAAGAGACTAGCCAGTAAATTCATTTTTTTAAACTTATATATTATAAGAAATAATATGCCCCATTACAGTGTAATATAAGGTTTATAAAGTTACCTCGGAGTTCCCTGTCCTGTATAAAAGCACTCGACCTTCGGTCCTCCTCTGTGACTTTATATCCTTATATTACACTGTAAGGGGCGCATTATCCCTTATATATTACATTCCAAAGGAACCCGCACGCCTATCCAAAAAACGCCAAACGCCTGGGTGCGCAAACCTTCATGATAATCATCCAATCTTCTCCACAATGAGGGCACTCGCAGGGCTTAATGAAACATACTAAACAAGTGTCGGAACATCCGTGATCAATGCATTTTGGCCATTACTTAGGCCGTCATTAGGATCGACTGTTCCTAATTGCTCTCACCATCTTAAAGAGCCATCTAGGTGACCACTCCAACTTATATATATCCAATCCTACTTATTACATAAAAACTTTTTGCACAAACATAAAAAAAAAAACATCTTTATGAAACCCACATACCTAAAGACAGATCGCTAAAAGGGCTACATAGGCAACACTTACATTAAAAATAATAATCCCTTAACGGGGAAGACGCGCCCATAACATAATACGTAAGCCTACTGACATAACCTGAAAACGACAAGACCCATGATGGGATCTAAAGAAAACATGATAGCGACAAATTTTCATTAAGACCTTTGGGGGATAAAGAGTCTAACCTCCTAATCCATCGAACTTTGAGTTGCCGAAGTTTTTTGTCCCTCAACAGGCCGACGGTATTGAGAGGGACATGGTCAATTGCCATCCACCTGAAGGCTGACAAATTATGACCCACATTTTTAAAATGTTTGGCCACTGTCTGTTTTCCATATTTAGTGTCCTTAAGAGAATTCGGGCCTGATAGTGCTGCTCTAATCACGGATCTGTGATTTCCCATACGCTCACGTACCGTGGTGCTCGTCTTGCCGACGTAATAGAGGCCACACGGACAAACCATGATATAGATAACAAATGATGACGTGCACATCAATCTAAAATTGATTTTATATCTCTTTCCCGTAAGTGGATGAGGGAAATCTTTCCCCCCAATAGCATACCTGCACGTCTGGCACTCCAAACATTTATAACAGCCTTTGTTGTTACTCTCCAACCAATTGGACTGTTGGACATCACCTTGTGGCCCCCAAAGCAATGTTGGTCTGTGGGCCAAAATCAGTTTTAACCACCAAATTCCTTAAAGGGCAAGTCAAGCCCTGAAATGAAAACTTACATACAGGTAAATCACCCCCCAAAACCCTAAACGGTAATAGTTTGAAATGTGAAATATATAAGTCTAACCTGAAATCCTGCACAATGTCCTGTTTCCCCGGTTTCTGCTTCCTGATTCTTCCAGTTAGCAACTGTCAGTTATATATTTGACAGTTGACATCACAGCCAATGACTGAATGCTAATCCCCTGTCTGCCTCTTCTGAGCATGCCCAGGCTCAGTACAGGTTTCTAAATGGCTCAGTTTCCATGATGCACCCAGAAGCATAGCAGACATACAGTAATGAATTCATAGGACAAACTATGATATATCAACATATTTTAAAGAGGCTATTCTATCTAAAAAATGTTTTTATGAGGGTGGAGTTGTCCTTTAAGTTTGGTGCCCTCCTAAACGCACACCTAACATCGGTGTTCTGGAATGGGAGTAGGCTTACATATTATGTTATGTGCGCGTCTTCCCCGTTAAGGGATTATTATTTTCTATTGGCTATGTACCCCTTTCAGCGATCTGTCTTTAGGTATGTGGGTTTCATAAAGATGTTTTTATTATGTTTGTGCAAAAAGTTTTTATGTAGTAAGTAGGATTGGATATGGGGCATTAGGTTTGTTTTATTCACAGGGAGTGGTCACATGGTAAGGGTTAAGGGATCCGGGGGGGGGTCCTCACGGCCCTTTAAGATAGAGAGAGAGAGAAATTAGGAACAGTCGATCCTGATGACGGCCTAAGTAATGGCCAAAATGCATTGATCACGGGTGTTCCGACAATTGTTTAGTATGGTTCATTAAGTCCTGCGAGTGCCTTCATTGTGGAGAAGATTATATATATACCCGGGTGCATTCCAAGACCACTTGTATGTAAACCATAAATAACAAGGAGCACTCCTGGGTCTTCTCAGTGTAATTTAGTAGGTGCAAAATTCAAGGCTTCAATTTTGCACCTAATAAATTGCACTGAGAAGACCCAGGAGTGCTCCTTCTTATTTATGGTTTACATATATAGTTTATATATATAAAAACATACGACCTGATAGCATTCCACACAACTGAAAGATATGCCCGGGTGTCTTTCCACAGTCCAAATCCACATCCATAGAAAATGAAAGCACTCAACGGGTCTTCTTCATAGCAGCAAACAGTCTTTATTACTTAAGACATGTGTCAACGCGTTTCCGCCCCAGTAGGGCCGTCGTCAGGACTATAATGACATACACTCTCCCCACCTTATAAACCCATGTGCCCAACCCCCCTTAAATGTGTAGCAACAACACTCACCAATCACAGGTGCACTGCAACTCCCACGCTCCCCTCTGGCCAAACTCTGAGAACATGTGGATCCAAAATGGCCACCGGCATACAAGACCCGCCCCTTACATCCCGAGGACCAATCCGCAAAAAGAGGAGGGAAAAGGGGACTGACTAGCCTGTAGGCACGCCCCTATAGATCAGCTAGACCAATCCATACATCCGGGCGGGAATAACTACTATGCTCCACGGCCAGGTAAATAAACAAAGTGGAGAAACACGCCTCCAGCCAGAAGCCACCGGAGACAAAACCCCCAGCAGGCTCAACCAATACACCCAGACCACCGCAGTCGAACATCCAATCGGCATCAGGGAGCAAACGGACCCAAAATGCACCAGTGAATAAATAGAATAAATATTACAATATAAAAACAGAAACATCCTATAACCACCACAACAATTATATATAAAAAACATACACAAACTAAAATCTCAAGAATGCATCAATATACCACACTAATATGGGGTCCTACTAAAAGAGACCCACTTCCCTAAGGGGGAAAAAAGCACAAAAATATCCAAGGTTATGCACGTAGAAAATCAGGGGACTACAACATTATAAAAACAATTCATTTTAATCATTTCATTGAGGCCCCTAGGCGTAAGCCTCTACACGGTGATACCCCAAGGAGAAGGGATTGAGACCTGTAGAAGGGCCCTAACTGAGTCACAACACGTGGGACCCCCGATTGAATTCTTAATGGAATTACTTGGTTTGGTTTTGACCAAAAACTATTTCAGATTTGAAAAGTCATTCTTTATTCAAAGCTGGGGGACAGCGATGGGTTCTAATGTGGCCCCATCCCTGGCGAATATATACATGAAATATTATGAGGAAGAGATCTTGTTACCTAATTTGGGGGAGAAAGTGGTTCTGTATAAAAAAAGTTTATTGATGATATTTTGGTCATATTGATGAGATCAAGAATATCATTGATAGAGTTAATGCTCACAACACCCCCATTAAGTTGACATGCATGTGCGATATGTAAAGGATTGATTTCTTAGATTTAAGAATATTTAAAATGCAGGATGGACTTGGGACCACCCTGTTTAGAAAACCTACGGATAGAAACACTATATTGCATGCAACCAGTTACCATCCTCCGGCCCTTTTAAGGGCCATACCCTATACACAATATCTGAGAGTTATACGTAACAATTCTGATATTGAATTGATGGAAACACAATTGAGGGATATGACCAATAGATTTGTGATTAGGGGGTATAATTTGGGTACTTTGAAGGAGCAATTAATCAAGGCCCTTGCGGTTAGTCCTGCTAAGTCTCAAAACCAACTGAGGAGTGAAAACATTTTGACCTTTCCCTTGGAATATGTGTCATTCAATAGAGAAATCAAGGACAGTATACAGAGACATTGGCCATTGATTACCTCTGATCATAAACTTCCATTCCAACTCAGCAGTGTTCGTATGGCATACAGGAGGGGACGAAATTTGAAAAATATTCTGGTCCGCACAGATCTTGGCAATGTGATTAAAGATAAACCAAAAAACTTTTTGACGATGACCATGAAACAGGAGTGCTTCCGTTGTCCACACTGTACGACCTGTAGTGCGATGTTAGTGGGGAAAGATTTCCCCCACCCACACACTGGGAAACGTATATCAATTCGATATAGATTAACATGCACCAGTACTTATGTAATATACTTACTAACTTGCCCTTGCGGGTTATATTACATTGGTAAGACCATAACGACCTTCAGAGAGAGAATGGCGAATCATAGGAGTTCAATACGGAGTGAACCGATGGCCAACACCAATAAATTTGGAGATCTAGCAGTAGCGAGACATTTTAAGAAAGAAGGACATAATTTATCAACTTTGATAAATTAAGTGCATGGTCTTTGATCATGTCCCTCTAGAAGACTCATCGACAGCGAGGGAAAAGAAATTATTGAGACTGGAGAGTAAATGGATCCTGAGATTACAAACTCTTACGCCTAGGGGCCTCAATGAAATGATTAATATGAATTGTTTTTTATAATGTAGTCCTCTGATTTTATACGTGCATAACCTTGGATATTTTTGTGCTTTTTCCCCCTTAGGGAAGTGGGTCTCTTTTAGTAGGACCCCATATTAGTTTGGTATATTGATGCATTCTTGAGATTTTAGTTTGTGTATGTTTTTTATATATAATAGTTGTGGTGGTTATAGGATGTTTCTATTTTTATATTGTAATATTTATTCTATTTATTCACTGGTGCACTTTAGGTCCGTATGCTCCCTGATGCCGATTGGATGTTCGACTGTGGGGGTCTGGGTGTATTGGTTGAGCCTGCTGGGGGTTTTGTCTCCGGTGGCTTCTGGCTGGAGGTGTGTTTCTCCGCTTTGTTTATTTACCTGGCTCCTGTTTGCCGTGGAGCATAGTAGTTATTCCCGCCCGGTTGTATGGATTGGTCTAGCTGAACTATAGGGGCGTGCCTACAGGCTAGTCAGTCCCCTTTTCCCTCCTCTTTTTGCGGATTGGTCCTCGGGAAGTAAGGGGCGGGTCTTGTATGCCAGTGGCCATTTTGGATCCACGTGTTCTCAGAGTTTGGCCAGAGGGGAGCGTGGGAGTTGCAGTGCACCTGTGATTGGTGAGTGATGTTGCTTCACATTTAAGGGGGGTTGGGCACATGGGTTTATAAGGTGGGGAGAGTGATGTCTGACTTAACACTGGCTAGAGAACTGGATGCCTGACTTAACACTCGCTGGTGATTTGGAGGGCTGATAAATATGGTGAAATGTAAAGGTGGCCATACACCAGCACGATATTACTTACCCGACCGGGTATATCATAGAATTATTAACTAAACGTGAGGCATACTGGATTTTAGAAATACATACCAGAATACAAAGGGATAGAATTCCAAATGGGAATTGAATAATATCTATTGAATATGTTGTTGGTAGAATAAACATTGAGAAATTGCTACATATACATTTCCTATTAGTAACTTTTAACTGCTATTAGATTTCTTCTTAGGATGAAAGGATGGCATTTGGAATATACACACTATCATGAGAGATAAAAATAGATACCGAACTGTCCCTTACATATAAAAAGGATATTAATTAGTAATCACACAGAAACAGAAAAAACAAATATAATAAACCTACAAAATGAGTCAGATAAAGAAGGGAGCTTTCTAGTAAATGATCTAAATACATAATAAAGAAAGAATAAAATACAATATTATTTTGGGTTCTAAGAATTAATGTTAATGTTTTTACCCATATTTGTAAGTAACATTGTACCTTTAAATTTTGAATAATCCTACCAGGAAACTGGAGATGATTGGCTGTGATATTTTTAAATGATGATTAGCGGATTCCACAACTTCAGTCTATGATTAAGGGAGTTACAGGGAGATTTAATAAAAGTTCTTATTGTTTAAAGTGGTGCTAATTTTGCCCCAACCAATCAGATTTTATTTAACATTTGAACGCTTACATCTGATTGGTTGGGGCAAAATTAGCACCATTTTAAACAATAAGAACTTTTATTGAATAACCCTGTTAGTTCCCGAAACAACTCAGACACGCTGACCCTGAACCCTCACAAAGTTGTTTTTAATATGTATGAACGAAAAGTTTACTTTTAATGGAAAGATTTGGAGTTGAGCGGTGCGGCCCGAAAAAGTAACTATTTTTGACAATTGTGTATGCAGGAGTGACGACCTGTGGGCATGCACGCTATTACTGAAAGTACCTGGTGATATGAGATGTTGAGGAAGGAAGCCGCTAGCTCTATAAGTCTAATGAAGACTGGTAAAATGTCCGGTCCCCCCAGAAATGAACGATCACTAAACTGATTGGAAATTAATGATTGGTTCAATGATTATTAAACTGGCCGTTAATGGCATGGTATTCCTAAAATGCAATACCGCACCTTTACAAATAGGGCCCGAGGTGCCTTAAATGGCACCTTTTTGTCCAGTATCATCTAGCATTACTGTGCTGGTGTTTTCCAGTAACAATCCCCCCCACCATACACAACCATTTTTAGAGGGAGGGGGAATCAGGATCACTCTCCCTACCTGTTCACTGGAATACAGAAGGGTTCCATTAAATAATGAGCACTGCATCCCTAGAACAATGAATAGGTATTTAGACAATTTTTTTTTTTTTTTTTTTATAGTTCAGACCAAAGTAAATAATACAATACAATATGTGATTGTATTAAAATCAATTAATCATGTCCCAATGCAGTAAATAAGTCCTTACCATAAAGTGCGGTAGCAGTGAGATACAAGGCAGGTTCATTCATACTTTGCTCCCAACATTGAGGTGACAGTGTAACCAGTTGGAAGATTAGTTACTTTTCTTTCTTTTTCACTCCCTTGGCAGGTTCAGCATTTACCAATTGTTACATTTTACCTCTGCTATTTCTTGCACACAAATTGTGCAACACAACTGCAATGTTTCACAATTCGTGTACACTACCCTGCGCTGATTCCTTTGATGTAACCCTATTGCAGCGCATACACAACTACTTTGGGAGGGAGGAGGAATCAGGATCCCTCGCCTGTTGATGTTACATTCTTGATGTTACCCTATCGCAGCGCATGCAATGCGCACCAAAAATGGTGATCGCATGCGCTGTGATTCCTTTGATGTAACCCTATCTCAGTGCATGCAATGCGCACCAAAAATGGTCGGCATCACAGTGCAGGGTAGTGGGGATAGTGGGGCCATCCCCATCCACTTCTATTTGTGTGTGTTGAGCGCTGCGCTAACATAGTGCACAGCGGCACACCAACACAGCTTAGTGGGGCCTAGCCCTTACTGTAGAAAGCAATTCTTGCTTTAGTAAAAACTGCAGGCTTCAGACATGCCACCCCTGTAGATCCTGGTGCCCTAGGCCATAGCCTATTTGGCCTTGGTAGTCCGGAAATCTGGCCATCATTGTCTGGTTCCTTTAAGCCACTCATGTAGCCTACCCTTCGAGGGGATTAATTGGAAAAAGAATAACAGGGAGATTCAATAAAAGTTCTTATCGTTTAAAATGGCTAATTTTGCTCCAACCAATCAGATAATATTTAACATTTGAAAGCTAACATCTGATTGGTTGGGGCAAAATTTAACGATAACAACTTTTATTGAATAACCCCATATCGTATGTATATTTAGCCACGTGAAATTCTTTTGCCTCTAACTATTAAATCCTCTTTACATAATAGACCTGTAGGAAAATTCAGCATTTTACAGGCATATATCAATTTACCATATCAAAATGTAGCTTTGATCAGATAATATTTAATGTGCCTTTTTCTATACAATTTACAAAAAGTAATCTATTCTGGATAGCTACAATGCTGTATGATAAAAACACGTACCTTGAATTATAGCCTACCTTTTTTCTGGGCTGAAAGTAATTATGTGAGCAAATTTCTAAATATACAGGTTAGCAGCACTGAGTCTATAATTTTATGGTCTATAAAAAAAGTGGAATAACATACTCACATAATGAGTAGGTGCACAGCACTTTTTAAGACAAAGATAAACTATTTTTTTAAAGCTAGTTTTCTTGAGAGCATTTCAGACTGTTATTCTCTGACAGATGAGAAATATTTAAATGTACTGAAATCTACCTAATGTTCCAGCATTAGAAATGCAGCTATACGGGACAACAGCACTGAATGCGTATACACAACTCTTTTTAACATTCTTTTTAATATAACTAACGCCCTTTCATACATATTCAGGGAGATTCAATAAAAGCTCTTATCATTTAAAATGGTGCTAATTTTGCCCCAACCAATCAGATGTTAGCTTTCAACATCTGATTGGTTGGGGCAACATTAGCACCATTTTAAACTATAAGAACTTTTATTGAATAACCCAAGGGAGGAAAATGCAATTCTCCCTCTTTACAAAGCATTGGTAAGGCCTCATTTGTAATATGCAGTGCAATTTTGGAATCCTGTGTACAAAAAGGACATCTTTGAAATAGAAAGGGTTCAGAGAAGGGAAACTAAATTAATAAGGGGATTGGGGGAACTTGAATATGAAGAGAGACTGGAAAGGTTACAATTATGGACGCTGGAGAAAAGGCACTTGCGTGGGGATATGATTACTGTGTATAAATACATTAACGGGCCATACAATAAACTATCTGGGGCATTGTTCACCAATAGAACATGTCAAAGGACACGAGGACATCCCTTAAGACTAGAAGAAAAAAGGTTTAGGCTTCAAGCTCGGAAAGGGTTTTTCACTGTGAGAACGGTAAAGCTATGGAACTATCTTCCAGTGGACGTTGTTATGGCAGGTTCATTGGTCAGTTTCAAAAAAAAGCTGGATGAGTTTCTGCAAACAAGGAATGTTGCAAGTTACTGAAATTGATACATAAAGTAGAGTTGATCCAGGGAAATATCCGATTGCCACTTGGAGTCAGGAAGGAATTTTTTCCCCCTTCATAAATTTGGTGGGTTTTTTTGCCTTCCTCTGGATCAACAGTTAGGCAGGAAATGAGGATATTGCTAGATGGGTTGAACTGGATGGACGTATGTCTTTATTCAACCTCAAATACTATGCTACTATACTATACTAACCCTGATTATGCATGTAAAAAACGGGTTTTGTGTAACCCTACCACTTTTAATGCTACTGCCATTTAATCATTTGCCATTTTTTCTTAAATATTAAAGGAGAACTAAAATAACCTTGCTGTATTGCTGGTCATGTTCAGCTGGCAGTCTAATATCAATTCTTGTCTATAGGGATATGAGAGGAACATTTATAGGAAGAATTCTGGGTAAAATGGGGCAGAATTCAGTTTGTAGGTCTGGAATCAGGTGTGGATCGCAGGTAGGGATCTGTACAAAAACCTAAAGGGGAACTAAAGTCTCCAGACAACATTGTCCCAATAGACAGAGCACATACACAAACATACAAGAGATTCCTAGAAGCTAACAACTAATTATATAACATCACAAAGATACTCCCTATCCCTGACACAGTACAGGGATTTCAGTGCAGTTTTTGTGCAAGCATATTTAAATGCTCCTGTTCCTAACAATGATATTTCCATTAATTTAAGTGCCCCCACATAGAGAAAGGTGATAAAAATAAGCCACAGACAGAGAAAGGTAATGTAAGTTCCCCCCACACAGAACTATAGAGAAACTAAAGAGAGATAATAGAGAAAAAATATAGGTTCCCCCATACAGACAACGAAAATAGTAACGAAATAGTAACTAGTAAAAAAATCCACACTACCCGATGTACTATCAGGTTAGCGTGTTTTTTTCACTTATTTCACACATGCAGCTATTTCCAAAAACCCATTCAATATAGGCTTGTAGCCCAAAACTTAATGTCTATTGAATTGAGGCTTAAACTGGGCGTCTTACAGGGATAAAGTGTCTCACAAAAGGATTTACAGCATCATGGTCAGGTAAGATGCACCTAGTTGCTTTACTTCATTGGCCCCTTATTTGCACCAAACCAAGATCATGATATTGATGTCTATGTATATAGATTGTTATTGTCTAGCAATTTATGATATACTCATATAATTGTTTTTATTCATAATACAGTAAATTATTTTTAAAATTAAAAGAACATCCTTCTTTATTAATACCGTATAGATCAAGTTCTTTTGTTTTTGTTGAACTACAATTTTATGTTATGAGAACCTGAATAATTATATTTTTAAAATGCAAATTAACATTAATCCAATAATCCAATCATCAATGCTTTTCCTTGGCCCTCTACAGCTGGTAATGTCAAATAAATATTTAGCTAAAAAAAGCTGTTACAAGCATGACAAGACCTAAAGGAGAAGAGAAAGGCGTAGCACACACAACCACATTTATTTTCTGGTAACCAGTAGTGTTTTTAAAGTTTAAAATATAGCAGTTCTAATTACATAACAAATTACCTGCATGAGATTTGTTATTTCTAGACTTTTGTTCCCTTTTAAAGGGGAACTGTGATCTCCAAATGAAAGGCCAGTTTTCTACCTTTAAAACGAGCTATCAACCATCTCTCTATGTGCTCCACAGCCCAAGATATAAAGAAATGACTGACCAGAAAGTTAATGGGTGGGAGGCTGACTTGTGACATTCCTGAGGCTTCTCATGCACATTGCTGCCAGTGAGCACAGCCTCAGACTCCCTCAGTGTGTGATGGAGACAGGAAGTCCCTCCTCCTCTCTGCTGTGTGAAGTCCTGACAGAGAAGGTAGAGGGGGGGGTCTGATTAACCCATGGCACCCGTGAGTGGACGGGGCCACGGCACCCGCAAGTGGGCAGGACCACAGCACCCGTGAGTGGGCGGGTCCACGGCACCCACGAGTGGGCAGGGCCACTGCACCCGCAAGTGGGCAGGGCCACATGGGGCTGTAAGATAATGGGTCATGGGGGGCATGCAACTGGAGGGACCAGGGGCCAGATTGACTTACAGTTTCAGAGCAGGAAGCAGGAAGTGCAGGGGACCTGGTGATGCTGCTGCCATATCACACAAAAATTTAAATATCTTCAAAACTATGCAAAATAAACAATGGAAATAAATTGCAAAAATTCCCAGGGGAGCAATTCCTATCAATTTACCTCAATTTACCTAAAGTAATTTTTGGACCACAGTTCCCCTTTAAACTGTAAATCCAGATCCTTGCTATTACCAGGGAGTAGTAGCAGTTACAATGTGCCATCTGTTATGTTGCAATCCTTTTTCCTGACCGACAGTTCAAGGCTTCCTTCCTTCCTTCCTTGGTTGGCCAGGAGCAAAAGCAGCCACATCCACCAGTTAGCCACAACTGAGCATGAGGTCCATAGAGGACTGCACGATTGTCCGTGGTTTTCTGACCCTTTAGATTGTGCTTTTGTCCGATTTGGGTGGCAGTTGGTCACGGTCACAAGAAGAAACCATACAATAATTCAGCCAGACCGACTGAAACACTGAAATGTCAGTCGGGCCAAATTATTGTATGGTGTGTACCCAGTTTTATGAACTTACTGATAAGCACAACATACACTAGGATGTGAGTTTTGTTTCTGCACGTGCCTAAGTCCTAAGAGGAAGGTTTAGGCTGCTTATTTTCACCTTTCATGCATGCATTGAACATGGTCAGTTCATGTCTGGTCCTAGCCCAAGGCAACTGTAGCTAAAGAGAATTATAAAGTATACAAAATACTAAAAAATGTCAGAACAAAGAATCTATATTTAGCAGTGGGAATTCAAATTGCTCCACTGTCTATTTTGACTTTACATATTGTCAACAAATGCTAAGCCTGTGATGTTAAGTTCTCTTTATCATGTGTTTATGCTAGAGTTGCCAGCTTTGCCTTTGCCAAACACTTTTGAAATCTACTGCTGCAGCGATAATTGTCATTGCATTAAATACATGGTGTATGGCTACACTGGCTCACACTAATTGTGAGGCTAACCAGCCTAAAGCTGTGTATGCACCATGCAATATTTCGGCCCGATTGGCCGATAGTTCAGCGTATCGGTTGATCGGTCCAAAATAGTTGCATAGGTTTTTGGCCACGACGGACCAACCGTCCAAATTGGACAAATGGACGATCGGACACATCCAAAATCCACGGCCAATCGTGCGGTTCTCTATGGACCGCACACTTGGTTAGGGCAAACTGTCCGCCGCAGTTTGACCGACAGTTCAAGTTCTAAATTACATCAAGTATTTTCTGTTTCTTCTGTGTTCCATAATAGGATTATAATAAAGTTTTCCTTTTATGTGGTAGTCTTTTGCCTAATTAAAGAACAGACACATGCTGTCAAATTAAGTTTTTAAAAGAAATAAAACAGAAAATATCCTGCTCAAACAACAGCACTGCTACTACAATAGATTCAAGAGAGAAAAATATTATTCTCCCTCTATACAAGGCACTAGTAAAGCCTCATTTGGAATATGCGGTGCAGTTTTGGAATCCCATATACAAAAGGGACATCTTGGAAATGGAAGCAGTTCAGAGAAGGGCAACTAAATTAATATGGTAAAAGGAGGAGATTCACTATGCAGGCAGATTAGACAAGTTAGGGCTGTTTACATTGGGGGACTTGTGGACATCCTTTAAGATTAAAAGAAAAGAAGTTTCATCTTCAGGTTAGGAAAGGTTTCCTTACTGTAGTTCTGGTTGATACAGGGATACTGTCTGATTGCCATTTGGAGTCAGGGAGAAACCCCCCCCCCCCTTTTTTTTTAGCTTTTTTTTTTTTTTTGCCTTCCTCTGGATCAACTGTTAGGTAGGGTTAAATCGGGTGAAATGGTTGGACTTGATGGATGGATGGATGTCTTTATTCAACCTTAATTGCCATGTTACAAGTTCTTAGCCATATACTGAACCATCCATAGATACTTAACCATCTAACATTTCTAGGGTTGGTACTCTTAGTTGCTTCTAGGCCTTCAATAGCACTTGACCCATTAAAAAAGACATACTTTATAATTCATGTTCCTAATAATAGTTTTGGGCAATCATGTTTGTGTTGCATATAATATATGGAACCATTTCCATTTATGACCCATTTTAGGTGCGAATATGATATACACCAAAAAAGTTAATCGCATGTTCTACGAAAACGTCTCTGAGCGCAGCACCTGTAGTGGAACCACTCCCATAGGGTTCCATTGGTCTGTGCAATCACTAGGGGGCCTAGCCCTAAGCATGTTTATAGTTTATATTAATCTATAAATACGTTGTATTGTTTCACTGCTGGTGTAGAATTGATATTAGTCAACTTTATTACAAACAGTGCTTACGGAATCCTGTCCCCTTCTGTTTCGACATTTAGGGCACGGCCACACTGCAACGCAAACGCAATAGCATGCGATTTCATGTGCGATTTTCGTTCAGTTTGTGATTGCGATTTCTTCAATAAGTATAGGAAAACGCATGCTATTGCGATTAAAAATGCAGAACGCAAAACGCAATCGCAATCGCACCGAAAAATGCACGTTTTTTTTTGCCGCGTTTTCAATGATTTTGGAAAATCGCAAGCGCAATCGCAATTGCAAACGCAAAAAAAACGCAGCAGTGTGGCCTAGCCCTTAAAGAGATTAGTTTGTCTCATTCAATATACTCCAGGGAAAAGTATTGAAAGTCAAGAACTAAGAGAAATTGACTGATTATATTTGGACCACCATCCTAATGATCCTTAGTGTAAAGTTAATTTCTGCGTTCATATCATCCTTCCTTCTATTCATTTTCCTTAGACAAATTGAATCCACCTCCCTGAACACTGACTCTTGGTTTGTAAACACATCGATCCTCCGCACAGTGTTTCACTGCCTATGCAAAGTGTGGCTGCTTAAAGGCAGCTCTGTGCTGGTCTGCCAGCAATGCTGAATCTGAATCTCTATAACAGAGCTCTTATGTTCCCTCTGCGGAGATCCTGATCCCAGTTTGCTATGTTCAGTGAAAAGGAAGAGTGTTTCTGTGCTGGTTTTTTTTTTTTTTTTTTTTATAAAAAAGACATATTAAGCAGAAGAGAGTAGAAATTATTATGTTAACCAGAGACTGGAAAATGTATAAAGAGGGAGATTCAATAAATGTTCTTATCATTAAAAATGGTGCTAATTTTGCCCCAACCAATCAGATGTTAGCTTTAAAATGTTAAATCATTTCTGATTGGTTGGGGCAAAATTAGCACCATTTTTAAAGGACAACTAAAGCCACAGAACAACACTGAACCAGAAGGCAAAACACCTTGATATAAAACCAGTAATCTGTATCTTACCTGTCATTTAGATACGGTTGTTGGGAAATTTACCTAAATAACATATGGTTTGTGCTTTACTTCTCAGCATTCTAGTATCACACAGTTTGGTCAATGACCATTATGTTCTGCACATGCTCAGTCCTTAGCTATGGCAGAAACTTGTTACAGTAGGTCACACCCATTAATAATCTCTAGCCAATCCTTTTACAGGACAGATAAAGCAAGGAAGCATGTGACTGAGGCCAGGAGGTGTGGTCTGACACTGCATATACACACAGATACTTCATCCAGTTCTTAACAGGCTTACATTTACTTTAATACAATTTACTGAAGTGAGATTTCATATCTTATTGGTGTTTTTAGGGGGGTTATTTTCAGATTCTGGAGTATGAAAAATTGGGTTTAGTTCTCCTTTAACAATAAGAACTTTTATTGAATAACCCTGAATGTTCCTTATTGCTGACAGCCAACGGTAGCAGGAAACTTCACGTGTCTAGTCACTGCAAGTAACGTTGAGGCCAATGTACCATGATCAGTGAGTTGCAAATATCAGTATATCTTTATTGTCTTTCATAAACCAAAGAGTCACCACAGTCGGGAAAAAGATCATTTGCATAACAACAGCATATGGATTTAATCATATGTGGACCGATTACAGCTGCTGCTCCCAACTAATCACAGCAATACAGTTGTCTTTCTACATGACTGCCTTAACATGCAGTTATTGACATTTTACATTTCCAGACATAAATTACTGTGATTTGTATGTTTTATGCAGGGAATGACTGTGTAATCATTGCTAACCTTACTACTGACTCACAGCAGGCACCATGCATACATTTTTGTCTACACATGATCAGGGGGACATCCCATAATAGAGAAGAGAGAAAAAGAAGTAAAAAGCAAAGTAATAAGTAAAAGGTACAGAAAACCTGCTTAAAATCAGACAAAGGTGATATGTGCAATACGGTGCGAAAGGCTGGTGAGGAAAAAAGGCTGCAAAGAAAAGTTTAAAAATAAAATAAATGTTTGATGTGACACCCTTTCCTACAATACAGCATCAACTCTTTTGTGTACACTTGCACAGTTTTTAAAGGAACTTGGCCGGTAGGTTGTTCTACTCATCCTGAATAACTTAGCGCAGGTTTTCTGTGGGGGTAGGTTGACTCAGATTCTTCTGTTTCTTCATGTAATCCCAGACACACTCCATAATGTTAAGATTACCAGGATACTTGTTAACTGTTACTTGTTACTGTATTTTCTGTGTTGTCCTCTTCAGAATAAATTTGGGGGACAATCAGGCAGTGTCATTGAGGACACCATTACTCCTTCCCCGAACCTCCACCATGCTTCAATGCAACAAACTGTAGTCAAATATTTCATCAGTCCAGAGTGGCTACTCTTCAGCATCCCAGTTCTTAAATTTTTGTTCATAGTTGAGTTGCTCAGCCTTGTTTCCACACCAGAGATAATGATTTTGAGCTGCAATTCTTCCAGACCACTTCTGGAGAAAATTTTCTGGAAAATTCAGCAGACTGGATGCAGTTGGCAGAATGAGAGGGAAAAGAATGGATTTTTGGGATTGGGAATAAACTGGGAAAATAGGCAACAAAACAGAAATAGGGAGAATAGGAAACATAAAGGAGAAGGATGAGCAGAATACAAGAGGAGACTATTAAAGGCCATGACATAAACCTTTTCCTGTGTGTAGGGTATCCCATCCCACCCCAACTGCCGATTTACAGTTTACAGTCAAAAAAAATAGGGAAAGTGAGAGAACATTGACATACGTTTGACCTGTGGAGTTCCTTCATTTTTCTCTGACACGTAAAAGGTCATTTTGCATAAATTTACATGTTTTCCTATGTTTATTTGAATTATTTAGATCAAGTCACTTTAAAGAATACAAGAAAATGCTGAAAAACACAGACAAGAAGCAACATTCCCTCCAAGTATTTCCATATATTGGTCTGTTGGCCCTAAATATCTGGGTAATTCGTGTTAACCCACATTCCTGTCATCAGAAATGGACCCATCGGTACATCACGCCCATCGTGCAGCCTCCTATGGACCACATAACTGGCCCCACGGAAAACTGTTGGCTGCGGCTACTTTTGCCGTGATCGACATTAACCTCTCCTGCCTGACCAGTCAATACTGGCGAATGGTTGGATGGGACAAATTATCTAACTTGGGTACCAGTCTGTACTGTTCTAAAGATTTCAATGTGTTGCATGGGTTAGTGAGCACTTCTCCTGGTGTCCATTGACTGTTACATAGATTGTTACACAGTTTGTTACATTGTCAATTGAGCTGTGAGTTAGAAGCAGCATTTGTATGTTTCAAAAATGTATCCAGTCTGCCCTGTGATTGACAGCACCATAACTAATCATAATTGATACAAAACGGTATCAATATTAACCCTGCAGCTGCTTAAGGTGATTGCTGAGACTGGGTTTATATACATTACTTACTGTACTTACCCCACTGTGATGGAGCTTATTGAGCAGGAATTAAGAAAGCCTGGAGGTGGTAGCTGACTATTAACATTTCATTATATATATTATGTATACACAGGAGTGATTGTTCCATATATTCCATATATGGAATGATAGTTCAATGTGCCCATACATGGTCTAATGTTATCAGCTCCCCTTTTTCTGTCTTGTCCGATAGGTCCCAATATTCAGCAAATTCTGTCAGATCCACCGTCAGTGTCACAGCTCTGACTTTGACAGTGATTTACCAACATTGGTTGCTGCCGCCACTGAAATCCTCTCAAATTTTTCAGATCAACCAAACGATACATATAAATATCGGCAGGTTGGGACGTAAAATCTGCTCGTATGTACCCAGCCTTAATGAAGATACTTTATAACAAAAGGGATATTTGGCTAACTGTGATGATAATTATGGCAAGTACAGAATATATAATATTATTATATGATGCATATATATATATATGCATCATATGGATGTATTTGGCCATGAACTTCCTTCTGGGGTTGTTCGGTGGTAACCCATTCAGGAATCCCCCCCTTGAAAATCCTGCGCTTGCCTCTGATGAGGGGACCAAAAAGGCCATGGGTTGATTAAAGTGGAGCTAAATGGGTATACTTTCCCCAAAGGCATACAGACTGGAAACGCAGACAATATGTTTTGTAGTGTAAACATAGCCTATCATTCTGGCACCCAGGTGGCTAAATGAACAGCTTGGATTATAATACTTTTATTGAATGACAGGCTTTCCACAGACTCATTTAGTTTTGCCTATGTTGACCTCTAGTGGTAAAATATAGGCAGTCTTTTTTTAATAAGATAAGTGTAACCATTGAGATGCTACATTGTAAATAATATTTTGTTAATGATCATTTTTATAAGATTAGGAGTTCTTGACTTTTTTTCTAATAGATACTGTATGAGATATATTGTATTTGTCTGTTTTATGCAAGGGAGACATTTGTCGAACTGGCAGACGTAAAGGTAAATATCTTCTTTAAAGGAACACCAGGGAACTATTTTCGTCATTTCACTATCGCAGGACATCGCAATGGCAAATATCTTTATTATCACTGTAATAATGAAGCCAAACGTCATTGTATTCTTTCCATTAAGTCCTGTATCATGGTGGAAAGAGAAAATGGATGCAAGCGAAGTTGACCCACTGACATGATTCCTATATGGGAACTTGTGCATTATATCCACCTCAGACTTGGAAATTTTAAATGGCTGAACTTAACGGAAGGAAACACTTTTCACCATTTAACTAATACGACTGAACACTTACTGCAGCTATACGCGAAATGGCGTTTGTGGCGGTAATTTCTTTTTGGTGCTGGTTATTGCCAAGAAATGTGGTGATAACGAAGGTGAAAAGTTAAGGAACCTTTATAACTATGCCCTTAGACATTATTGGGCCTTTGTGAATGATCGGACATATTGGTAAATCTTGATTGTTTATGCATTTTTCTATAAGACAAACACTGTGCTGCTTCCTGTTACTACCAACCCACAGATATTTGTTATAATGATAGGTTGGCTAGGAAAAACAGGAATTGCTAACCCAATCAAAATTTTTGGACACAAATTGAAGAAATACAGTATGTATGATTAACTAGATACAACACACATACAATAAAACTCCCAACATATCCTCTTGATCCCATGCCCTCTTTTCTACTGAAGCACTGTTGTCTGGTTGTTTCTCCCTATACTAACACACATATTGAATGCCTCCTGTCATCTGGTACTTTTCCTTTGTCCTTTAAACATGCCCACGTGAAACCCATAATCAAAAAAACCTACTTGGGTAATCCTAGAAAACAGTCTTCTGACCCCATTACATTCCACTTCCATTCTCTGGGTCCCAGCCAAAGAAAGATGCAGACTGGAGAACAATCTTCCCCCAGTAATCCGAACCTTGTTAAAACTTTGGGACTCCTGCAATAAACAATCATCTCTAACATTACCCACCTCAGGGGTAAAGAGGATTGGCACCAATATGTACAAATTGCCAGCACTTCCCAACCTAACCAGGTGTCTTTCCCAACCAAATTTGAGAAATTAATTCTTCTCCTAGGTATCACAAGAGGCAGAATTTCAGGTCTAGAAAACCTCTTGTGGCACGCAAAACAACCAATTAAAACCAAGCCAATCCTCAATTGGGAAAAAGTGGGATTGAGCTAACCGAGGATTCATGGTTAAAAATTTTTAATTGTTCCAACAAATGTTCATCCAATATTGTAATCAACATTTAAACATTTAAAATTTTATATGATTGGTACCGCCCACCTCAATTCTATAATTGTATCAACCCAAATTACCCCAATCTCTGTTTTAGAGGCTGTCAAGAGACAGAAGATCAGATACATTGTTGGTGGGAGTGTCCAGAAGCCCAAAATATTTATTGGCATGAATACTCACGCCAATAAACTGATTTTCATATCAGCTAGAAGTTTACTAGCCTGCCATTGGAAACAACCTTGCCCAAGCAAAGAAAATCTAATCAGAAAAATCTGGTGGATCCATGATAATGAGCACTTTGCTTATGGCTTGAGAAACAATACAAAACAATAGATGAAGACATGGGACATATAGATCTTACATATGGGCACGGAACAAACATAAATTAGCAGAGACATAAATATATCACTTTAAAGGTCAGGAATAGCTCTCTACTTACCCAGCATATAATACAACAGAACCAACCCCCATCCATGCCAAATCCTACAGGCATAAGATTGTTACACAGAAGCTGAGATCTTTTCCTGAATGTGAATATCATTGCACAAGTATGTTTTCCTTTCTATTTATTTATGGAAAACTATTTTGGCCTTTGTTAATATAATAGTTGTTAAAGATGGTAATATATCTGTTATTTTTCCTGAAAAACAATAAAAAATAAATTAACAACAACAACAAAAAAGCATCGCTTGACCCCTATTGTCTTGCTAACTACTGCCTTGTCTCTCTTTTAACAATAGCCTCTAAAGTACATAAACTTTACACATCCTGTCTTCTGCCGCACTACTAATTATCTTCACGCTCATAACTTATTGGGCCCCTTGCAGTCATGGTTTCGTCCTGTGCACTCCATGGAGATGGCTCTGTGCAAAGTTGTAAATGACATTCAGGCTGCTAAATCCACTTTCCTCTGCTTTTGAAACAGTAGATTATTCCCTCCTAATGCAAATTCTTAACTCCCGGAGCATCCAAAATGAAGCGGCATCCCTGGCATCCTATCTCTATCCTATCTCTCAGAACCTACTCTGTGTCTTATTATAATAAAACATCCTCTTCAGTTGCCCTTAGTGTAGGGATTTCACAGGGCTCTGTTCCTGGACTCTGGTTGTTCTTTTACCTCTATGCAATTTCCCTTGGACACTTCATTATCGCATTTGGTTTAATTACCATATGTATGCCGATACACAAATCTTCTTTACCACCCCCATGCTAAGTCCTGACACCCAATCACGCATCTCTGTCTGTCTCCGTGCCGTCTCCTCCTGGATGGCGCACCTATGTCTTAAACTATACCTTACTAAAGCACATCTAATAATTTCCCCACCTAAACCTGGTCCTATCCCACCTTTTTCTATTTCTGTTGACAATACGCTCATTTATCCCATCCAGTCGGCACGTTGCTTAGGGATAATTATTGATTCCTCTTTCTCTTTCTCATTTTCTAACAACATTAACAATGTTGATAAATCCTGCTGCTTTTTTTTTGCCATATTGCGAAAATCTGTAGGTTACTCTTTTGAATACTGCTATGGTTTTCCATGCTCTCATGCCTGGACTATTATAACCTTCTGCTTTCTGGTCTTCCTGCTTCTCATCTTTCTCTCCTTCAGTCGAAACTAAACTCACCCAATGTGATGCACAACTACCTTGCTCCCCATTAAACATTTTGTGTTTGTATTGTTTACAAAATCCTTCTCTTAACATTTAAATCCCTTCACCATGCTGCTATGTCTTATATTTCTTCTCTGGTGTCCCCATATGTCTGCTCATACCCATCACAGAACCATCTCTTATACAGACCCCCCCACTCACATTGCCTCCTCTTGTCTTAAACCCTTTTCTCTTGTGACTCCCATCCTCTGGAATTCTATCCCCCTCTCTCTTTGCCACAAAACATTAAAGGGCATCTATAGTGGGAAAATGTTTTTCCCCCAGAGTACCTTTAATTTCTTCAGTTTCCTCCTCTGTCCCGAGATATATAAGTTAAAAGAAGTCAAGATTTCAATACAACACTCCTGCTTGAGCTGTCAATCAAATCCCTTAATAGCATGCCGTTGTAGTGTGTAGGCTTACACAAGTTTTACAGCAAGCCTCACAATGACTCCTTCCTGCTCACTAAAATGCTTGTCAAATACTGGGTTAAAAGGTCACTGTACTCACTGAAACAACTTTACATTTTCTGAAAGTACAATTTGAGAGAAGTAAAATGGTGGTACTCACATATTTATCTGTGCTTGCTTTGTCATTAAATTATTATTAAATATTTATGTTTAGTGAGTGCTCCTAATTCCCCCCACCCTCCCTTACTCACTGCCTTCTTGTAGTGTCTGCGAAACTTATAAGTTCTATACAGCCTCACCATGGACACTGCTCTGCTTACACATCACCCTCTCCCTACCCCCTTTTTTTATTGTCTCTGCCGATTCTCTTAAATGTTGCAGAAAGTAGGCTGGCAGGCAGGCAAAGCAGTCAGGCATGGGTCACATATTATAAAAATTGTAAATGCTATGGTTTAAAATGATGACTTCTCAGAATCTTAGTATCTGAAATCTGAAAAAAATATTTGGTGCAGTGGGATGTAACTAAAGGTACACTTTTTGAAGATTAATTTTTTTAGAGTTAAGGACCCCTCTAAAAACAAAAGTAAAGGGAAGGAGAATGAAGCAGAAAGAGCAGCACCGAGTCCCCCTCCTCCAAAGCTTTCACCAATGTATTGCCATAGGGAGATCGGGTTGCAGTGATAAGGCAGGACTCAGATCTCTCCTAACTCACCCCCCTCCCACTCCTTATGTAGCAAGCACTTGTGGGTCGCAAAATGCACGTATGTGATTGAAAAAGCGTATGCCACCTTGTGCTGCATGGCTCCAATTCTCCAACCTTCAAGTTGCTTTCAAGTCTGCTTTTGGCACTCTTCAGGAAACTGCACCCTGCTACTCAGCATAAGAACGTCCAATGGTCTAAGTCAAGGAAGAATGTGTGGACCAATTAAAGGAAGAGACTAGAGAGGCATTCCCAAAGTGCATAATTCCTTCATTCCTTGGCTTGCTACCCAGTGCCTATTGATCCTCTCATATGACATCATCAGGTCACATATGAAACAGTCCAGCAGAAGCAGCAGCCAATAGAGAGAGGGAGGAAAGGAGGGGCTGGTGTAGCACTGGCAGTTAGGTACAAATATTAGTAGTTAGATTGTAAGCTCTTTGGGGCAGGGATCTCATTCCTAATGTGTCATGTCAAGGCATGCAGCACTTATATAAATTTATCAATACTTTATATATATATATATATATATATATATAATTTATATATATATGTGTGTTCTTTACCCATGTATGAAATTGTATTTAATTTTTATCTATTTGTATAATTGCTCGCACTTATATCCTTGTTTGTATACTCTGTATTTTCTAATGTACAGCGCTTTATAAATAATATTATACATTAGTAATATTTCAGAGAGCAGCTGCAGTAGACAAGTGGTGAATCTTTAGCATATGTTGCCAGCCTTTGCCTATTACTACTGTGATTGAGTGGGTCTGAAACATGTAACATGCATGTTTTGCAATAAACCTGTACTATTCACAGCTACAGACCTGTGTCTTTGTGTGTTTTACCTTCAATATATTGTTTATACATCGGATTCGGTGGAGTGGAAGCTGTAGGTAAGACAGACAGATTATTTCAGATCCAGACACACTAGATACCCAGACCTATATACATCACACTACAACACTACTAATAGGAAAGTGTTAATCAGTGAATCTCTCTGCATCACCCAGACACTTCTGCAATTTGAATATTGATGATTTAATATATTCTTACATCAGGGGTTCGGAGGTCCAAGTGGAAATCACACAGGTGCTGAAAATGTAATGAAGGGAAAAGTACTGGCAGGCAAGGAAAAATGTCAGTTTCGGGAACAAACAGAACATAAAATGAGTTCATAGAGGTAAAGGAAAGGCCCCTGAGTGGAATCTTCCATGCTGAGGAGGTTGTTGAGGCAAGTACTTTCTAAAGGTGGCCATACATATGTTCAATGTTACTTACTGGACTGAGCGTTCATGCGTCGTTCGTGCAATCCTGCCGGAACCGTCTCTCCCAAACTTATATGCGACCGACTTGCGATCGCAAATTGAATGGGATCGCAAGAACGTCGCGTGAGCTCTTGGTCGGGTAAGTAATATCGAACATATGTATGGCCACCTTAACTCAAACTATACATTTTTGGGTTTCATTCTCCTTTCAGCTTAGTATACCTCTCCCTCTCTTAATTGACACCTCCTTCCATCTGACCAGCCTTTTAATGAGGGCAATGCTCGGTAATCACTGTAAGGCAGCATTGGAAGAGGGAATTAACCCATAGCAACGTTCACCATCCCAGCTACAGCAGTTTATGATGAAATGTTTTAGATTGTATATCTAACGAAATAGTGGCAGATTAGTTTTAGACTGTGAAAAATGTCAGCCTGCAAATGTTTAGTTTGAGAGGATACAGGGAAACATGGTAGAGGGTATTATTGTTTATTATTGTATTATATATATATATATATATATTTGTAGGGAACTGGTAAACTAGTTACCATTTAGTCTTCTTCTTCTGGCAGGATTTGGCCAGTAGGGGTCGCTGTGTAAAATTATAAATGGGGGAGATCAACCATGTGATCTCTCTCTTTCTACTTCCTGGAGTTTTCCACAGAGGATAGGGGAGAGCCAGGGGACCAGGTAGGCCCAGCTAGTGGGAGAATAGATTTTGTTATAGATCACTCTAGGAGTGATTGATAGGAGTAGGGTAGCTACTGAGCAGCCTAAGCTCCAACAAGGAGACTTAATAAGGACTAGAGTCCTGGGTATCAGTGGCGTAACTACTGCCCTTGCTTTTTAAACAGCTGATCATGTGTATAAGGAAACATACGCACAAGCAGCTGTTTAAAAGAATGGACCTGAACTTCCGGTTCAGTTCCGGAAATTCGGGTCCGGTCTTTAAAACAACCGATCACGCCTATGTTTCCTTCATACACGCGATCAGCTGTTTAAAAACGGCTGGTCGCTGCAGATTGTGGAATCTTCATGGAGGGAGAAGGGAGTCAGGGGCCCGGTCTCTAATCCCGTGGGGGGGCCCAGGCCCCTTCTGGTACACCCCTGCTGGGTATACCACCCAAGAATAGGGACATAGTACCAGACATAGGGGTAGAAGTTTACTACAGTGACCTGAGAGCTGGGGTGGCACTAACAAGCTGATTGTTATTTATGCTGTTTCTGATTCCTCTGGTTTGTGAGTATTTATATGATATCAATGCCATGCTATATCACCTCTATTGTGCTAATTGCAATGGTTTATTAATATTGTTCTGTTAATAAATAAGATACTGTTTAAGTTCAAGAACTATTGGCGTCCATTTATTGCATTCTACCTGAAGTGGTAGTTCAGCAACACCCTGCCTCCAAAAAATGCAAGGGCTCACTCCTGAGTCTTGTGCATAGAATTTTGATAAGGCTGACAGTCTCTGGAGCAAATTAAGTGCCCACATTTTACTATCGCCTCTTCTTCAAGGTATAAGAAGTTATCTTGGAGTTCTGTGAATGTAATAAATAGCACAAGGCCTTTAAAACTACAGAGGTGTTTTCAAAGATTGTTTGTCAAGGTATGTGCAAAGTGAATATCTCAGCATTTGCCTCTTGGCAAAAATAAGAATATAAAACAGGTAGTAAACAAAGATCCATTGATTTGAATCTAAAATAGACTTTTTCTTCACAACCATGTTCTGCTTTCTATGAAATGCGTGAGAGATTTTTTTTATTCCAGTCTCTCCCCATGACTCATTGTTAAATAGCTGCCAAGTATCTCTCTCCATTAAGAATTATTTCTCAATAAACGTTTGCTGTTTACTGCAAATATTATTATGATGGTGCAGAATGAGACCACATGCTGGCAAATGCAAGGGCATATTGTACTTGAACCCTGTGTATTATGCTATAGATAATGTACCAGGACCCACTATCCTGTAGCTACTTCACTCTTACTTTCAGCAACTCTAACACTATTTTCGTCTTTGACACCCACCATTGCCCACTGTACAGAAAAATTATTGTAGAACTGAACTGAACTGTAAATTTCCACCTAAAATAAGGGAATAAATAGTTGTAACTTAACGTAAATGGCCCTGGGACCTTAGAAGGACCATTGTGGCCCTTACAAGGGCCCTTTGGGGCTTAAGGGGTCCCACAGCTTGAACCCCCCGGCACTTAGAAGTGTCCTTGCGGCACTGAGATGTGCCTTTGTTGGGGGTCCTGCAGCTAGAGAACAGGACCCCCATTGGCTCTTAGAAGAGCACTTGGGGGCGTGTCTTCTTTCTTCTCTGCCGGCTACACCAACTTCGATGTCGCCAACACCAGGCAATGTCACTGCGGATGCCAGTGACACCGGGGTTTGTGGGGTTTATACCTCTTTATATAGATTTGTTGAAGAACCACATCCAGTTGTGATTGGTGAATATTTCAATGCTTGCAATCAAATGATCACACATTAATCAATCATATTGGAATAATAACATTTAAATATGATTGGATAATGTGTGATCATCACAGTTGTCCTATGGCTGGATGATCGGGGGTCCTGTGGCTATTCCCTGGCACTTATAAGTGCCTGTGACCCTTGAAAGGGCCACAAGAGCGGGGGGACTTTGCCACAGAGTGGGGGACTCTGCCACAGGGGGGGGGCTCTGAGTGCTTTCATTTTCTATGGATGTAGTTTATATATAGTATAAAGATGGGCACTCACTTCACAATGTTCCCTGGGGCTACTTAAAGAGGTATGAATTCAGATAAAAAGTGAAAAAAGTGCACAATAAGGTCCTTTTCAAAATCTTTATTCCAGTGCAAACGTATCACAACGAACAAATAGCAACGTTTTGGTCCTTTCCTTAAGGTGACCATACACTGCATGGTGTTAAGGTGGTGTATCCAATATATCTCTGTCTGGAGGAGTTTTTAGTCATAGTCACTCCCCTATGACAAAAATCTCCTCCAGAGGTATATTAGATACACCACCTCAACGCCATGCAGCCAATGGGGTTAAACGAAGATATGAACTATAAATGTTTTCTGTAAAAAATATTAAAGTTAAACTTTAGACTTGACTCTTAATAAGCTCTGGGAGAAGCAGCAAATCATAAACAACAAAAGCCAAAACGAATTATATAGGCCTTAAGCTGGGTACACACAGTAACGGTATCGGGGCTTTATCGTTATGTGTGTACGTTCGTTTCCCGAACAAGCGTGCGGCCGCCGAACGATCGGTTCGGCCGAACGCTCGTTTGGGAAAGGCCGAAAATTTCCATCGGCCACGCTAGATTTGGAGCAGTGATGGAAGTAAGGGTATGGGGTACATTGGTCACGGTTTTGGGGGTGGACAGCCCTTTAAATTAGTAGCACACTAAAATTTTGTTGCATTTCTCTAAGGTAAATGTTACACGTGGTAAATTGTTTTTTAAATTGTTCATTAATGGGAAACTATAATTCACCCAACTATCACGTTCCGTTTATTTGTTTCAGAGGTTGTGTCATTAGATGACCCATCTGAACATCTCACTTTCAGCATTTCTGTAAGCAGTTTTCCTTAGCTGGACTGGTTTGACAGTTGGTGATCCTGTCATGCCCTGTATACAGTTTTTGAACAGTTGGTATTGTGGGCAAAATCTCAGGTCATGGTCAGGCCTACATGCATCACACACACACCCTCTCAGTAAGGCTACATACACGTATTTATTTATAAATTCAAGATGACTGCAAGTCCTTTTTTCAGTATACTACACTTTAACTGCATTAAGATACTTATTTCGACTTATTGCTAAAAATGTTATTATTAAAAATATACTGTAACATTAATGCTTGAAACACTGTTAATGCGGTTTGCTTTTTCCTTTCTTTTCTTTTCTTTATTCTGTATTGTCGTGGCATAATCATAACCGATATTTCACATGAACTATTTAAAGTTTAAACTTTTTTTCCCCATCTTATTATTAGTTAACTTTTTATAATTCTAAAGCAAGCTTACACACAAGTTCCAGATTTCGAAAGATGACAGACAGCATCTGTTTCCATTGGCACGCCTAGACTCTCTATAGGGAGTCTAGCCCCCGTGGAATTTGGGAAAGGCCGAAAATTTCCATCGGCCACGCTAGACTCCCTATAGAGGAGTCTAGCGCGGCCAATGGAAACAGATAGACCGATAGATTAGACAGATAGATAGACAGACGAACCGATAGAGATAGACCGATAGATTAGACAGATAGATAGACAGACGAACCGATAGAAAGAGTAGTGGACCATTACACAATCTAAAGGTATGATTTTTGAAATTTCGATTTTTGGAAGTATAGATCCCCTCTAAGATTGGTGTAAATTAATCCTAATTACCGTGTGATTAGTTAAAAAATGATTTGCTCCAGTTTACATGTCCACAAAAGGGATGGCCACTGTGTATTTAAAGGGGAACTGTGGTCTCCAAACAAGTTGAGTTTAAATGAAAGGCCAGTTTCCTACCTTAAAACTAGCCATCAACCACCTCGTGGTTACGTTCTCCACAGCCCAAGATACAAAGAAATGACTGACCAGAAAGTTAATGGGTGGGAGGCTGACATGTGACATTCTTAAGGCTTCTCTTGGACAGTGCCGCCGACGTGCACAGCCTCAGACTCCCTCAGTGTGTGAAGGAGACAGGAAGTCCCTCCTCCTCTCTGCTGTGTGAAGGACCTGCAGCTGCAGAATAATACTACAGCCCCTCTGTCTCACTATTGCACAAAAGGCGATGTTCCCACAGAGTTTTATGGGGTTGGGTGGCATGTCAGTAGTGGCCCAGTAGCACCCTGTAAGCCAGATTGGGGCTGAGGCAACCACGGCAGTGGGCGGCCAGACCACCCCGTTGAGTGGGGGGTGGTGCCAATTGGCGGTAAGGGAATGGGCCAGCGGGGGCTGCAAACTGGAGAGGGACCATGGGGTCCCCATGAGTGGGTGGGACCAGGGGCTGCAAGGCGTAGAGTAACAGGCAGCTTGACTGACAGGTTCGAAAGCAAGCAAGAAGGAAGTGCAGGGACCTGGTAAATAATAAACTAAGGTGAAAAAAAACAATGAAAATTTAAATGCGGAAAATATCTCCGGACGTAGAAGCCAGTCAACGTAGTCCCCTATTACGAAAGTCATTTTTGGACCACAGTTCCCCTTTAAACCAGCACTTTGACTGTTGAATTATGCACCCCGAGGAAGGGGAAAACCCCCTTTGTTGTGCACGCAGTATATCACAATAAAGCAGCAAGTGTGTGTTTCTCCGCAACATTATTTTGCAAAAATAGGTATTTCGACTTATACTCAGATCGACTTATATACGACTATATACGGTAAGCAGTTTTGCTGCTACTGAAAAAGCTATACAGCTGGCACACTGGATTTGCAATTAGCACTGCGTTTCTGTTAAAGGATTTCATATTTGCTCAATGGCTAGCTATGATTCTTGATGTATAGGGGCACTTATTGTATATAAAATATACAGTCCTCTGCACTCGTACTGAGTGTGGGTGCTAACCTATTTATACTATATTTTATATGACCTAAAGAGAGCTATGCACAGCCCTATTCAATTTGAGAGATTTCTTGAGTATGTACCAAACTGATAGACCAAAGTGCTGTAATAAAACCAAATTAGTTTAGAGCCAGAGATTGGTAACCAGTAGCCCTCTAGATGTTTGAAAACTACAAGTACCCTTTTTTTGGATGAGAATGCTGGGAGTTGCAGTTTTCAAAACATCTGTAGGGCTACTGTTTGCCAATCTCTTTTTACAATGATGTCAACACTAATGCAACCAGGTTTTTGGTATAATTTCCCCCTTTTTACACTAAACTTGGCTTCTTTTGATAAATAAAAAAAAATGCCATTTTGCATGGGGTATGTAGACTTTTCACATCCATTGTACCTTTGTATGCCATTTGATTTCCTCAAGTTCCTGTCTAGATAGGATTTTAAATGTTTTTCAGAAATGCTGTCCCTGTTTGAAAGATAAAAAAGAAAGTAGCACCTACATTAATCCCATTTTTTATGGTTAATGATTTAATAGACTGCTAGTTTCCATTTTTTCCTCTATTTTAGTGTTCATTTTTCTCTAGTGCCCTGTGTCTGTTTCCCTTTTTTTTGTTATAACAAAACATTGCTGGTCATAAATTCAAGGAACCATCCCTAAGGGCCCTCTGGATATAATACTGTTAAAGGGGACAACATTACCCCAATAGAAAGAGCACATTTACAAAGATACCAAATGCTGTGACTTCCCTCTACCTTTGCTGTGGCTGATTTATGAAATGAACCTGTGGGTACTAGGGTTCAGCTCCCATAATCCACCTTAGCTGGGCACACCCGTTGATACCTGGAAGCTGACAGCTAATCATGTTACAGCTCAGAGATCATCCCTCCTTTTGGATGACTCTGAGTTGCTGGTAGGGGGACGCCCCACCATCACCTTTCTGCGGCTGTTTGGATATTCGGGTTTTAATGTTTTTATGATTTTTGTAGGGGTATACTTCGGAGGGAGGGTATGTGAGTCTCTTTTTGGTAATTTTGTTATTGTATTTTAACTGCTCTGAATAAAGGTTGTTTATTTTTAGTGATTTATTGGTGTGTATAGCTGGTTGCAACGTATATGGGATGCTTTTTCGTCTTGGGGTGTCTATGCTCCGGCAGTTTATACTTCAGTGTGTCTGTTTTGATCCTAGTTTGCACCGCACTATTGTGCGTAGCTACACCTTATATTAAGTGGTGCACGTATCACGCTATTATATTTTGAGTGTTCAAAAATACCTTATCATGCATACATCTCTGCTCCAAATGGTTTTCCTGCAGTGTCTGTGCAAAGTTAGGAAGACTAAAGAGTAGGAGCTGTCTGTGAGTCATCCGGATGCCTGCTATATCCTTTTCCTTCTTGAGGTTTCGGCATGCACAGGGGAACCCTCCCCATACCTTTTTCTGTAGTGCAGGGCACCATAGCCCACCCCCAACTACCATGTTTGTTTAATTAAGAAAGCAGCAAACTCTACTTACATCGCTTCGTTCCCCTGGCATTCTGCAATGCCAACAGCCGAGTTTGTGATTGACTGCCTCTCAGCCAATCACAGACCTGGCTGCCTGTCCAGCCCCTGCTTGTAGTTCCGGCAAGCAGAGGACCTGAATCAGAGTACCGGGGGATATAATATTATGTTTCTTACATCCATGCTAATATCCACGCAAATATTTTTCTTTTTTTGTATGAAAAGTAAAGGAATTTATCATTGTTAGAGATAGAAGCATTTGTAAGAAAGCAATCAAACTAGCGAAAATTAATAATGAAGTTAGGATAGCTGAACAAAGCATCACTAAGGATGGCGATAAAGCAAATGTCTTGGATAATTTTTTTCCCTCTGTATACACTATAGAAGATCCAAGTACAGATATCATAGAGTATAGTAGCAATATGGTACAGAAAGAACTAAATAAGGTTAATATTAATAAATCTCCTGGACCGGATAAAATACATTCCAATATTCAAAAAGGGTAGTCGTTCACAGCCGGGTAATTACAGTCCTGTAAGTTTACCTTCAGTGGTGGGGAAGATCCTGGAAAGTTTAATAAGGGAACATGTTCTAGATTATGTTTCAAGGACTGACATTATAAGTAGTAACCAGCATGGATTTAGGAGGAATAGATCTTGTCAAACTTACTTCCTCATAAAAGCCAAGCAAGTTAGTTTGACAAGACTCCTCTGACAACAGAACACAGATTTCAGTTCAGTTTTGTGTAAACACATTAGTATAGTATAGTATAGTATAGTATAGTATTTGAGGTTGAATAAAGACATACGTCCATCCAGTTCAACCATCTAGCAATACTCATTTCCTGCCTAACTGTTGATCCAGAGGAAGGCAAAAAACACCACCAAATTTATGAAGGGGAAAAAAATTCCTTCCTGACTCCAAGTGGCAATCGGAAATTTCCTGGATCAATCTATTTATGTATCAATACCAGTAACTTTGTAACATTCCTTGTTTGCAGAAACTCATCCAACTTTTTTTTTAAACTGACCAATGAACCTGCCATAACAATGTCCACTGGAAGACAGTTCCATAGCTTTACCGTTCTCACGGTGAAAAACCCTTTCCGAGCTTGAAGCCTAATCCTTTTTTCTTCAAGTCTTAAGGGATGTCCTCGTGTCCTTTGACATGTTCTATTGGTGAACAATGCCCCAGATAGTTTATTGTATGGCCCGTTAATGATTTATACACAGTAATCATTATCCCCACGCAAGCGCCTTTTCTACAAGTACATAAATGTTACCTTTTCCAGTCTCTCTTCATATTCAGCTCCCCCAATCCCCTATTAATTTAGTTGCCCTTCTCTGAACCCTTTCCATTTCAAAGATGTCCTTTTTGTACACAGGATTCCAAAATTGCACTACATATTCCAAATGAGGCCTTACCAATGCTTTGTAGAGAGGGAGAATTAATTTTCCTCCCTTGAATCCATACCTCTCTTTATACAAGACAATACCATGCTGGCTCGGGCTGTTGCCCCTGGACTGTGCTACCTTTAAGTTTGTTATCCACCAAAACTCCAAGATCCCTTTCCAACAGGGATTCACTTAACACAGAGCCATTTATAGTATGAGTAGCACAAGGATTTTTAAAGGGCATGTCCACCCCCCCAAAACTATAATCCCCCAACTACTGGCCCCACCATGTAGTGTAGTTTAATCCTTACCTCACATCCCAGCTCCATAGGGTTCTCCTGTAGACCCCCCCCCAAAGTCCCAAAACTAACCACCAGAGGATAGCAGGGCTGCCTGCTATCTTGCCTCCGGTAGATATTTGCCATGCGTACTGCAGCCCTTCTCCCCCCTCCCTCCCGTTCTACTATCCCTCCCCCTAGCACAAATCCCCTAATATGCTGCTCCCCCATGTCCCCCAGCCCCAACCGCATATTTTTTTTTTCAAAAAGCTCCCCAAACTCTTACTTACCTCCTCTTTCCTCCGCTGCACTGAATGACGGCAGCCCGTCCGCGATTGGCTGCCGCTCAGCCAATCACAGACGCGACTGCCGGTCCCGCCCTCTGCTTGCATTCTCGCAGCAGAGGGCCGGCAGTGCGGCGGAGAAACGAGGGGAGGTAAGTAAGAGTTTGGGGGGCTTTCTGAAAAAAAATTATGCGGTTGGGGTGGGGGACATAGGGGAACAGCATATTAAAAGTTAGTTTACAGGTGGACATACCCTTTAAGTCCAAAATGCATTACCTTACATTTATGAACTTTGAATTTCATCTGCCCCTTAGCAGCCCAATGTGACAATCTATCTAGATCCCCTTGCAACGATTGCACATCCTCTGAAGTTTTTAATGGTCGACAAAGTTTTGTGTCGTCAGCAAACACAAAACTTGCTGCGAAATACAACTTCTAAATCTAATAAATAGATAAATAGAAGCGGCCCCAGCAAGAACCTGTGGCCCCCACTTAGCACTTTAGTCATAATGATAAGCCCCATTAACTACTCTCTGCATCCTATTCATTAACAATTTTCTATCCATGTACAATGTGACCCCTAGACCAACAGACCTTAGCTTATACATTAGTCGCCTATGGGGGACTGTATCAAAAGCCTTTGCAAAATCCAAGTAAACTACATCTATGCTATGCCAGAGTCTAAATTTCTACTTACTTCCTCATAAAGCCAAGCAAGTTAGTTTGACAAGATCTATTCCTCCTAAATCCATGCTGGTTATACTTATAATGTCAGTCCTTGAAACATAATCTAGAACATGTTCCCTTATTAAACTTCCAGGATCTTCCCCACCACTGAGGTAAACTTACAGGACTGTAATTACCGGCCTGTGAACGACTACCCTTTTTGAATATTGGAATGTATTTTATCCGGTCAGGAGATATTAATATTAACCTTATTTAGTTCTTTCTGTACCATATTGCTACTATACTTCTATGATCTCTTACTTGGATATTTCTATAGTGTATACAGAGGGAAAAAAATTATCCAAGACATTGCTTTATCGCCATCCTTAGTGATGCTTGTGTTCAGCTATCCTAACTTCATTATTAATTTTCGTAGTTTGATTGCTTCTTACAAATGCTTCTATCTCTAACAATGATAAATTCCTTACTTTTCATACAAAAAAGAAAAAATATTTGCGTGACATTAGCATGGATGTAAGAAACTAATATTATATCCCCCGGTACTCTGATTCGGTCCTCTGCTTGCCGGAACTACAAGCAGGGGCTGGACAGGCAGCCAGGTCTGTGATTGGCTGAGAGGAGTCATCACAAACTCGGCTGTTGGCATTGCAGAATGCCAGGGGAACGAAAGCGATTGTAAGTAGAGTTTGCTGTGCTTCTTAATTAAACAAACATGGTAGTTGGGGGTGGCTATGGTGCCCTGCACTACAGAAAAAGGTATGGGAGGGTTCCCCTGTGCATGCCGAAACCTCAAGAAGGAAAGGATATAGCAGGCATCGGATGACCTCACCAGACAGCTCCTACTCTTTAGTCTTCCTAACTTTGCACAGACACTGCAGGAAAAAACCATTTGGAGCAGAGATGTATGCAAGATAAGGTATTTTTGAACACTCAAAATATAATAGCGTGATACGTGCACCACTTAATATAAGGTGTAGCTACGCACAATAGTGCGGTTGCAAACTAGGATCAAAACAGACACACTGAAGTATAACTGCCGGAGCATAGACACCCCAAGACGAAAAAGCATCCCATATAACGTTGCAACCAGCTATACACACCATAAATCACTAAAAATAAACAACCTTTATTCAGAGCAGTTTAAAATACAATAACAAAAATTACCAAAAGAGACTCACATACCCTCCCTCCGAAGTATACCCCTACAAAAATCATAAAACATTAAACCCGAATATCCAACAGCCGCAGAAAGGTGAGGGTGGGGCGTCCCCCTACCACAACTCAGAGTCATCCAAAAGGGTTATGATCAGGAGCAGTCCTCAAAGTCACACAGTCCACTCCTTTAATAAATCAAAAATAGATGGGAGCAGTACAATTGCCAAAATCTGCTATTGCATTAAAGTCGAAAAGCTAGGAGCCACAGCTTAGTGATAACTGTTTCCAAAGACGCAGTAGTATTCATACAGTGTTCCTAATGCTCATCAGGTATTAAATAGCAATAACATGAGCGTAACAGTCAATTACACTTGGCAGGACTTACAAGAGTCGTACTTGTCTCAGGGATTCACAATCCAGCCCTCTCCGGACTCACCGGGCCACAAGGTAACTGTAATAGAATTCACTCTACTTCACCTGTCCCAGTGTTATACGTCCCGAGGTGCGGCACCAAGCTTACAGCTGTCCCGGATTCACTGTGGTAGCGGACTTACACCAAGCTCCTACGCTTTAAAGAATTGACCAACTCTAAACTGCTCCGAACACGAAGACTCTGCTGTGGACTGAAAGCTGAACAGACCTACGCGTTTCGTCTCATACGAGACTTTGTCAGGGTCTCGCGAGGTCTTCTACGGAGATCCTTAAATACCTTCAAGTCTCTTGCCTCCAATGAAGTCCCCGCCCATATATCTAATGAAGTGATACTTGAAGACAGAGCAATTAGTAACTCTATGTAGCGTGAGTCAATCACCACTAAAGTGCCTAAAATAAACTTGATCAACTAAATTTTTGCTCAGTAGACTCCATTAGGCATATAATTGGTATTCAATGATCTAGTGTACACGATGGCTTTAACAAAATACATATTCATCATAGTCAGAGCAATTTTACAATTCAAACAGTACATTAGAAGCACATTAACAATATCTACTTTAGCCACCCATCATATGGGCCATTGCCATTATCACATATTCAAACTCCACATAGGGTTTGGACACCCCATTCTTAGGAGCAAGGCTCAAGTTTTACAGAGGGATCATATCAAGTTAGGCAATTGTGGCAGCCTCTTATCCAGAGAGAACATAGGATCAAAATATTTTTGGGGATTTAATACAGAGGATGGCTAGACTGGCAGCCTATTATCCAAAAAAACATGGCAAAGCATATTCATCATTAAGTCCTCTCGGGCTTTTTGTGTGTGGTTAAAAATCCATCTACATTCTGCTTCATAATCTTGGGTGACATTGCCTCACTGTCCCAACCCCCACTCATGAAGGATGAGGAGTACAAGCCCTCAATATCGAGGGCCACCAAGATGACATTCATCTAAAACCACCCCCATTAAGTTTTTTAAGGACATCTCCGTATCTAAGACAAAGGAGTCCAAAGTCTGGAGGTAGGTGCCGTAGGATTTCATCCACATACCCTGCCTGCTCTCTCTGTTGGGCCCCCAATGCCCGATATTATAGGCCTCCCCGGGTGGAAACTTTTCTTTTTATGCACCTTGGGGATAGTATAGAAGGTGGGAAGTCTAACATGATGTGTTACTGATGAATCCCTCTCCTTTTTTTCAGTAAACCCTTCTCCCAGCCAGAATAGATAAGTTCTTGAGGGATAAATTAACTTCCTGGAGGGGATTGCTGCTCAGACATTCATACTGGCTTTTGTATTCTCAATTGACGAAACCGCTTCCATGCGGTATTGCTCTTTTGACATTATAACCACATTCCACCTTGTCGGCAGCCCTCAGCACAAAATCATCCCTCTTAGAAAGACGTTTCAGGGCCTCTTTTTCCCCTTTAGTTAAATTAGATTTCCACATGTCTTTAACTTTAAAATTTTCAATCTCTTGAGTCACTTTCGAGACGACATTGTAGTAGATGTAACCAGGGGGAATGCCCAAATTTTTGCTCAGTAGCTCCATTTAGGCATATAATTGGTATTCAATGATCTAGTGTACACGATGGCTTTAACAAAATACATATTCATCATAGTCAGAGCAATTTTTACAATTCAAACAGTACATTATAGAAGCACATTAACAATATCTACTTTAGCCACCCATCATATGGCCATTGCCATTATCACATATTCAAACTCCACATAGGGGTTTGGACACCCCATTCTTAGGAGCAAGGCTCAAGTTTTACAGAGGGATCATATCAAGTTAGGCAATTGTGGCAGCCTCTTTATCCAGAGAAACATAGGATCAAAATATTTTTGGGGATTTAATCAGAGGATGGCTAGACTGGCAGCCTATTTATCCAAAAAACATGCAAAGCATAATTCATCATTAAGTCCTCTCGGGCTTTTTGTGTGTAGGTTAAAAATCCATCTACATTCTGCCTTCAATAATCTTTGGGTGACATTGCCTCACTGTCCCCAACCCCCACTCATGAAGGATGGAGGAGTACAAGCCCTCAATATCGAGGGCCACCAAGATGACATTCTCATCTAAAACCACCCCATTAAGTTTTTTAAGGACATCTCCAGTATCTAAGACAAAGGAGTCCAAAGTCTGGAGGTAGGGCCGTAGGATTTCATCCACATACCTGCCTGCTCTCTCTGTTGGGCCCCCAATGCCCGATATTATAGGCCTCCCCGGGTGGAAACTTTTCTTTTTATGCACCTTGGGGATAGTATAGAAGGTGGGAAGTCTAACATGATTGTTACTGATGAAATCCCTCTCCTTTTTTTCAGTAAACCCTTCTCCCAGCCAGAATAGATAAGTTTCTTGAGGGATAAATTAACTTCCTGGAGGGGATTGCTGCTCAGACATTCATACTGGCTTTTGTATCTCAATTGACGAACCGCTTCCATGCGGTATTGCTCTTTTGACATTATAACCACATTCCACCCTTGTCGGCAGCCCTCAGCACAAAATCATCCCTCTTAGAAAGACGTTTCAGGGCCTCTTTTTCCCCTTTAGTTAAATTAGATTTCCACATGTCTTTAACTTTAAAATTTTCAATCTCTTGAGTCACTTTCGAGACGAATGTGTGTACCAGGGGAACTGCCGACAAGGATGGGAACCTGCTCTCTCTGTTGGGCCCCCAATGCCCGATATTATAGGCCTCCCCGGGGGGAAACTTTTCTTTTTATGCACCTTGGGAATAGTATAGAAGGTGGGAAGTCTAACATGATCGTTACTGATGAAATCCCTCTCCTTTTTGTTCAGTAAACCCTTCTCTCAGCCAGAATAGATAAGTTTCTTGAGGGATAAATTAACTTCAACGTGTCTGTTTTGATCCCAGTTTGCAGCGCACTATTGTGCGTAGCTACACCTTATATTAAGTGGTGCACGTATCACGCTATTATATTTTGATCTACTCTGAGTCAGGCTTTGGCCTGCCTCTTTTTCTTGTTTCTGTGAGCTGAGCACACTTTTAGTTAAAATCGTTTAACCTTTATTCTGTAGCAGTTATCTAGGTACACCATGGCTTTCTCTTTAAATGACATTGATTTGGAATCTGACAGTATCTTGCTCAATACTATCAGATTGTGTATGAGTGATACACAATCTGATAGTATTGAGCAAGATAATGATAATGAGTTGAAATTAACCCAGAAGGTTTATAAAAAGATGATTTTACAACAATTGAGACTTTCTTGGGAAGTCTCTACTCTGGATAATTATCTGAAGAATAAAATGGTTCCTAGAGGACTAAGAATTAAACTATCACCGGGCAATATTCAGAGTAGAGATCAGACGTTTAAAAAGGATTGGGAGAATTCAATCACTGAATGCTCTTTACACTTGATGGGATTAATTGTAGCAGATGATAGACAACAACTCATAAAGGTCCAGAAAGAGTTGGAGGATAATAAAGCAATACTGGATAAATATAAAGAGCATAAGGATTTTGACACATTTAATAATAGGTTGAAAAAGGAGGTAGATAGTCTACAGATGGAAATAAAGAAAAGGAAGAGAAGCAAGTTCCAACGTGACTGTGAGGACTATAGGAAGCGTCAGATTTACAATTGGGTTGGATTTGTTAAACATAATTCTGGAGGACAAGATAAGACCATGGCCCCTTTATGGGTAAGTTCAGAAGAATCAGAAGGGGAGGGAAAAAGAAATCAGAGAAGTTACAAGAAAAATAAAGGCTGGGTAAAAAGGAGCCCACCTTGGCAGTTACGGAACAAGGATGGCTGCCAGTCTAGCCATCCTCTGATTAAATCCCCAAAAATATTTGGATCCTATGTTTCTCTGGATAAAGAGGCTGCCACGACTGCCTAACTTGATATGATCTCTCTGTAAAACTTGAGCCTTACTCCTAAGAATGGGGTGTCCAAACCCCTATGTGGAGTTTGAATATGTGATAATGGCAATGGCCATATGATGGGTGGCTAAAGTAGATATTGTTAATGTGCTTCTATAATGTACCGTTTGAATTGTAAAAATTGATCTGACTATGATGAATATGTATTTTGTTAAAGCCATGGTGTACACTAGATCATTGTGTCACGATCAACATCTGCTACTGACTTTATGAATTGCCTACATGAACTTCCTCCTTTCCACCAGCAGATGTCATTGTTCTCCTCAGAGATCTCATGTCTGGAACTTCTAACTGCCCACCAGCAGAGGGCTCTCTACCTCAAGAACTGTGTGTGTTACAGACTATTGCTGGGAGGAGATCTGTCACCTGACCTTCCATATCTGCATTTAAGGCCAGCATGAACATTGCTTCAGGGCTAGTTAATTGTACTTACGTTTCCTGTGTCCTAGCCCTTCTAGCTGGAGTTAGCAGTCCTTGTATTCGAGTCCTGAGTCCTGTTTCTGGTTGCCCTCCTGTGTTTTGACCTGCGCTTCCTTGTGTCTATTCTCTGCCTAGCGATTCTTGTATTATTTTATCTCCCGGTTTATATTTTTCCTGTTCTTCTACCCGTTTGCCTGCTGTCTCTTATTTGTATTATTGGTTTATTGTTATTTTTATCTTCCTGAGTTTTGGGTCTGTGTGCACACATTTGTATATACACTGGATTACTCTGCATTGATATCTTATGCAGAGTAGGCTAATTGTATGTACTACAGATTGCAGGTTATGCTCATTAAATACACTTGCCTGCAGGGAGATTGTCTTGCATTACCTTTTCGTATGTATGCATGTTGTAGTGCATGAGGTTAATGTCTACAACTGCTTCATTATCATTTATATTCCTTGCAATTGTTAATAAATTGCCTTGTTCATTTATTCCTGGCTTGGTCGCTCAGTTTTTCCCCATAAGTGACTTCCTGCATTATTGCACATAGGCCAGGAATAAATGAACAAGGCAATTTATTAACCATTGCAAGGTTATGATAATGAATGGCATTGTAGCATTAACCTCATGCCACTACCACATGCTACATCGAAGGTAATGCAAGACAACTCCCTCGCAGGCAAGTGTTATTAATGAGCATAACCTGCAATCTGTAGTTACATACAATTAGCCTACTCTGCATAATCAATGCAGAGTATATCCAGTGTATACTTACAAATGTGTGCACACAGACCCAAAACTCAGGAAGATAAAAATACAATAAACCAATAATACAAATAAGAGACAGCAGGCAAACGGGTAGAAGAACAGGAAAATATAAACCGGGAGATAAAATAATACAAGAAGCTAGCAGAGAAATACACAAGGAAGCCAGGTCAAACACAGAGGCAGACGCAACCAGAAACAGGACTCATCCCAATACAAACTGCTAACTCCAGCTATAGGGCTAGGACACAGGAAACGTTAAGTACAATTAACTAGCCCTGAAGCATGTTCATGTCTGGCCTTAATGCAGATATGGAAGGTCAGGTGACAGATCTCCTCACCGAATAGTCTGTAACACACACAGTTCTTGAGGTAGAGAGCCCTCTGCTGGTGGGCAGTTAGAAGTTCCAGACATGAGATCTCTGAGGAAAACAATGACATCTGCTGGTAAAGGAGGAAGTTCATGTAGGCAATTCATATAATCAGTAGCAGATGTTGATCGTGACACAATATCTAGTGTACACCATGGCTTTAACAAAATACTATTCATCATAGTCTCAATTTTTACAATTCAAGAACAGGAAGGATGGAGGCTGTAGGAAAATATTTCCGTTTAGATTTAGTTTTCTGGCTCAGTCTGGAAGCAGGATTAAGTTTGCAAGAGTCTTTATATGAGGTTGTAGGAAGCTGGAATGACCATGGTGTGGATCTAATAGCTGTCTGCAAAGTGACAGGTTTTCTTTGAGGGACAAGTGTGGGTAAATTAAAGTCTCTGGAGCGGGTTTTAACTGCTGTGAGTAGTGGGCTTTGGACCTGGTAAGAAGGAGACAGTATTCTTTGCCAAGCGATCACCAAGGCCGAAGCCAATTCATGCTTACAAAGTTTGTGATCAATCATAGACTGAACTGCACGCATGCATGCCAACACATACAAATCACCCTTTTCTAAGTAGAATTCAAAAAAATGATCTTGGTCATTTTTAAGATAGATAAACATACAATCAATCTGTTCAGGATGAAATACTGGGTTAAAAGGAAACTTGTTACTGGAACTGACAGGGTTAACATTGGTAATAGAATGCTGACTTCAAGATTTATCAGCAGCAAAATTTGCATGCAAAATCTTTTTCCATGCACCAATCAAAGGAGCTACAAAATCATGCACGCAAATCCTCATTTTAACCAAAGTAGATGCAGAGTCTATGCATGCTTTCAAAAAGATTTCACTTTTAACAGAGTAGTAATCATTAAACAATTCCTCATCACACTCCATCTCAAAAAGTAAAGCCTCAACCTCCCATTTTTCAAAAGGAGGATCCCACTCACTTTTGACAGGGATAGATAGATTACCCAGAGCATCATTTTTAGACTGATTTTTCTGCATAGAGGTAACTGGAACATTATTGGGTTGGTTCAGGTAGGGAACTGGTTACACTGATTAGATAACTGGAAGGAGACATCATAAATTGGAGAGTCTGTAAAATCTGCAACAGGTTTTGTACTTCAGAACCTGAAAAATCTCACTGCCGCACAGACGATTTAATTTGCCTAATAATTTGTATAACTTCTTCATAGGAATATTCTGAGAGTTCTGCAAAACAGTGTTCCTTATCCTCCTGAGCTAACAAGGAATAAAAATCAATGTACTCGTAATTCCAATTAACACCCATGGCTGAAGCAATGAACTTTCAGTATTTCCCAGTGACAGTGTAGGCTAGTTCATTATGTTAGGATTGCATTTATGCATTGCACCTGAACCAACATGGGCAATGCACAAGATGTGCAATAATGCAGGAAGTCACTTATGGGGAAAAACTGAGCGACCCATTGCCACTTGTGCATGCCCATGTTGGTTCAGGTGCAATGCTAAATGCAATCCTAACATAATGAACTAGCCTACACTGTCACTGGAAAATACTGAAGTTCATTGCTTCGGCCATGGTGTTAATTGGAATTACGAGTACATTGATTTTTTTCCTTGTTTGTTAGCTCAGGAGGATAAGGAACACTGTTTTGCAGAACTCTCAGAAATTCCTATGAAGAAGTTATACAAATTATTAGCAAATTAAATCGTCTGTGCGGCTTGAGATTTTTCAGGTTTCTGAAGTACAAAACCTGTTGCGATTTTTACAGACTCTCCAATTTATGATGTCTCCGTCCAGTTTGTTAATCAGTGTAACCAGTTCCCTACCTGAACCAACCCAATAATGTTCCAGTTAACCTCTATGCAGAAAAATCAGTCTAAAAATGATGCTCTGGGTAATCTATCTATCCCTGTCAAAAGTGGGTGGGATCCTCCTTTGAAAAATGGGAGGTTGAGGCTTTACTTTTTGAGATGGAGTGTGATGGGAATTGTTTAATGATTACAACTCTGTTAAAATTGAAATCTTTTTGAAAGCATGCATAGACTCTGCATCTACTTTGGTTAAAATGAGGATTTGCGTGCATGATTTGTGTAGCTCCTTGATTGGTGCCTGGAAAAAGATTTTGCTGCAAATTTTGCTGCTGATAAATCTTGAATGTCACATTCTATTACAATGTAACCCTGTCAGTTCCAGTAACAAGTTTCCTTTTAACCAGTATTTCATCCTGACAGATTGATTGTATGTTTATCTATCTTAAAATGACCAAGATCATTTTTTTGAATTCATACTTAGAAAGGGTGATTTGTATGTGTTGGCATGCATGCGTGCAGTTCAGTCTATGATTGTCACAACTTTTAAGCATGAATTGGCTTCGGCCTTGGTGATCGCTTGGCAAGAAAACTGTCTCCTTCTTACCAGTCCAAAGCCCACTACTCACAGCAGTTAAAACCCGCTCCAGAGACTTTAATTTACCCACACTTGTCCCTCAAGAAACCTGTCACTTGGCAACGAGCTATTAGATCCACACCATGGTCATTCCGCTTCCTACAACCTCATATAAAGACTCTTGCAAACTTAATCCTGCTTCCAGACTGAGCCAGAAAAAACAATCTAAACGAAATATTTTCCTACACTACCCTCCATCTTCCTGTTACTTCTGCAAGACTCCAACGCTATATTACCAGTTCTGTTGATCCACAAACTATTTCTTTGCAACAACCTCCAGCCTTGCCTGACTCCTCTCGCTTGCGCCTGCTCTCCAGCCTTGCCTGGCACCTCTTCCCACCCATGCCAGTCGGCTCCGCAATGTCCTTTTGACAGATAATTTGGCAGTAGGCCCTGCATATTCCTCCGCATATTTCTCGTCAGCTGCCCCGGCAAAATCTCAGTCTGCCGTTCTATGCAGAACCTACTTTACAGCTCAGCCAAAGGTTTAAATGCTCAATCTGAGGTTCAGCTGATTGCTCTGCCAAAGGTCCTGCCAGCTATGCAGTCACTGGTTCCACCACTTCTCGCTCAGCCAAAGGTCCGCTTTCAGTTTCTGTGGACGTTCCTGCCCTCCACTCCTGCTAGAGTCTCTAAGGTTGCTGAAGTTCAAATCCATACAGATGTCAACATTCAGTTTACCACTGATCTCCTCTATTGTCCAGTCTTCATTACCGCAGCCTGTTCCAGCCTTGTCCAGTCTTCATGCCTCCCTGTTTCCAGCCTTGTCCAGTCATTCATTGCCGCAGCCTGCTTCCAGTCTTGTCCATCTCCGGTGCAATCGTCTGCTTCCAGTCTTGTCCAGTCTGCACCATTTACGGCCTGTTTCCAGCTCTGTCCAGTCTGCACCATTACGGCCTGTTTTCCAGCTCTGTCCAGTCTGCACCATTACGGCCTGTTTCCAGCTCTGTCCAGTTGCCCATTACTCCTGTTTCCAGCTCTGTCCAGTCTGCACCATTACGGCCTGTTTCCAGCTCTGTCCCGCTGCACCATTACGGCCTGTTTCCAGCTCTGTCCCAGTCTGCAACCATTACGGCCTGTTTCCAGCTCTGTCCAGTCTGCACCATTACGGCCTGTTTCCAGCTCTGTCCAGTCTGGCACCATTACGGCCTGTTTCCTCGCCTTTTCCAGCTCTGTCCAGTCTGCACCATTACGGCCTGTTTCCAGCTCTGTCCCAGTCTGCACCATTACGGCCTTTTTCCACTCTGTCCATTCTGTCTTGCCCAGTGCCCAGTCTGTCTGAGATGACGTCTTCGGCCCGTGCTGTCCGCCTTCAACTCCAGTGTCCCTGCTGTCGCTTCAACTCCAGTGTCCCTGCTGTCGCCTTCAACTCCAGTGTCCCTGCTGTCGCCTTCAACTCCAGTGTCCCTGCTGTCGCCTTCAACTCCAGTGTCCCTGCTGTCGCTTCAACTCCAGTGTCCTGCTTCCATTCAACTCCAGTGTCCCTGCTGTCGCCTTCAACTCCAGTGTCCCTGCTGTCCCGCCTTCAACTCCAGTGGTCCCTCCTGATGGTTCCTGATCTTTTGTTGATAGCCAGTTTGCTTCACTTCCGATGGTTTTCATCTACTGTCCTACCTGATGACTACTAATCCAGTATTCTTAGTGAGGATCGTTTATTCTTTCTGCAATGACTGGTTTCTTGATTTGCCTACAGGGTCTTCATTTGTTTTCCTAGCAATCTCTTTGTTCTAGTGACCCAATGTCTGATTCATCGGTAGTATCACGGGGTGTTGCCTTTCCCTGTTATGGACTAAATCTGCTCTTCTGGGATCCAGGCGGTGTGAGTTTAAGGTCAACTGGAGCGTCCTGGGAGCCGCTCCTGAGGGGGGGGGGGGTAATGTCACGATCAACATCTGCTACTGACTTTATGAATTGCCTACATGAACTTCCTCCTTTCCACCAGCAGATGTCATTGTTCTCCTCAGAGATCTCATGTCTGGAACTTCTAACTGCCCACCAGCAGAGGGCTCTCTCCTCAAGAACTGTGTGTGTTACAGACTATTGCTGGGGAGATCTGTCACTGACCTTCCATATCTGCATTTAAGGCCAGCATGAACATTTGCTTTAGGGCTAGTTCATTGTACTACGTTTCCTGTGTCCTAGCCCTTCTAGACGCGAGGTAGCAGTCCTTGTAATCGAGTCCTGTTTCTGGTTGCCCTCCCTGTGGTTTGACCTGCGCTTCCTTGTTGTCTATTCTCGGCTAGCGATTCTTGTATTATTTTATACCCCGGTTTATATTTTTCCTGTTCTTCTACCCTTTGCCTGCTGCCTCTTATTTGGCGTATTATCTGGTTTATTGTTATTTTATCTTCCTGAGTTTTGGGTCTGTGTGCACACATGTATATACACTGGATTACTCTGCATTGATATCTTATGCAGAGTAGGCTAATTGTATGTACTACAGACTGCTGGATGCTCATTAAATACACGTGCCTGCAGGGAGATTGTCTTGCATTACCTTTTCGTGTGTATGCATGTTGTAGTGCATGAGGTTAATGTCTACAAACTGCTTCATTATCATTTATTCCTTGCAATTGTTAATAAATTGCCTTGTTCATTTATTCCTGGCTTGGTCGCTCAGTTTTTCCCCATAAGTGACTTCCTGCATTATTGCACATAAATCATGTTGGTTCATGTGCAATGCATAAATGCAATCCTAACACATTGAATACCAATTATATGCCTAAATGGAGCTACTGAGCAAAAATGTAAGTTGATCAAGTTTATTTTAGGCACTTTAGTGGTGATTGACTCACGCTACATAGAGTTACTAATTGCTCTGTCTTCAAGTATCACTTCATTTAGATATATGGGCGGGCTCTTCATTGGAGGCAAGAGACTTGAAGGTATTTAAGGATCTCCGTAGAAGACCTCACGAGACCCTGACGAAGTCTCGTATGAGACGAAACGCGTAGGTCTGTTCAGCTTTCAGTCCACACAGAGTCTTCGTGTTCGGAGCAGTTTAGAGTTGGTCGATCTTTAAGCGTAGGAGCTTGTGTTGTAAAGTCCGCTACCACAGTGAATCCGGACAGACTGTAAGCTGGTGGCCGCACCTCGGGACGTATACACTGGGACAGGTGAAGTAAGTGATTTCTATTACAGTTTACCTTGTGCCCGGTGAGTACGGAGAGGCTGGATGTGTGAATCCCTGAGACAAGTACGACTCTTGTAAGTCCTCCCAAGTGTAATTGACTGTTAACGCTCGTGTATAGTGCTATTTAATACCTGATGAGCATTAGGAACACTGTGATGAATACTTACTGCTGTCTTTGGAAACAGATTCCATAAGCTGTGGCTCCTAGCTTTTCGACCTAATGCATAGCAGTTTGTGGCTATTGTATGCCTCGATCTTTTTTGATTTATTAAAGGAGTGGACTGTGTGACTTATGAGGGACTGCTCCTGATCATAACACTTTTGGATGACTCTGAGTTGCTGGTAGGGGGACGCCCACCATCACCTTTCTGTGGCTGTTTGGATATTCGGGTTTTAATGTTTTTTATGATTTTGTAGGGGTTCTACTTTGGAGGGAGGGTATGTGAGTCTCTTTTGGTATTTTTTTATTGTATTTTAACTGCTCTGAATAAAGGTTGTTTATTTTAGTGATTTATTGGTTGTGTATAGCTGGTTGCAAGATATGGGATGCTTTTCGCCTTGGGGTGTCTATGCTCCGGCAGTTTGTACTTCAGTATTTGAACACTACACAGTGGTGCCAGAGTTACAATTATAGTTTTTGGGGGTGGGCATGCCCTTTAAGAGTCACTATACTCACTCAACAATTGTATAATCTGTAAGTACAATGTTATTGTAGTAAAATGATAGTACAAACATATTTATCTGTGCCGCTTTGTTAGTAATTTTATATTAGTGAATGCTCCAAACTATCCCCCCCCCATTTGTGGTCAGTGACATTTATAAGTTCTTCACCGCCAACACTCTACAGCTCCTTTAAATTTCTTCCCTGTTCTGCTCTCCCCGTCCATGTAACTAGCTGACCAATAGCATGTCAGGTCATATCCTCTTAGTGCACACTCTTACTAACAGCACTTACAAGCAACACCGCTCACACTATATCTTTAGCTGCCTTCTTCTGCAGCTAAGTTTTCAGATTGTCCACACATACAGGGGTGCCAGTGCTTCTGTAGCAGGTGTGTTCTTCCTAAAGTTTGCCACTTTGCACTGTATCTGTGTAGCTGACATGCTGCCACAAGAGAAGTCATCTGCTGGGGTTGCAGACCGTAACACATCTCAATCTTGCCAGAGAACTCGTGCTGCCGATCTGGGAAGGTGAAATGGCAGCTGCGACTTCTCTCCCCCTCGCAATAGAGAATGCATGCAACCACAATCTGGGGGGAGTAGAGGGAGTTCTTAGCAGCTTTGACTCCTTCCCCCAGCCATGAAAATGTTTGCTGCCTCGATCTTGGAGTGGGAAGGGAGAGTTCTGTGCATCTATGACTCCCCTTCCACTCTGCCATAAAAACAATCCATGCTGCCGATCTGGGGTGTAAGGGGAAAAGAAGCACATGAAGATCAGATGTCAACGCAATGCTCGTCAGCTCGTCACACGCTCACCCTAAATGATCATCATTGAGGCAATTGTTGGGTAGGATGAAAGAGCATGGAAGACAAAAACCAAAGATTATTTCAGAACCTGGGAGGCATGCAAGACGTTTTCTTGGCTATCTGACGATTTCACCAATAAAGTGTTGATGAATACTTGCCAAACTGTATGCTGTCCTTCAAGCTCAGTGAAGTCATACAAGATATTAAAATTTGGATCTCAAACAGCACCCACTACTTTAAAGAGCATGTCCACCCGAATTTTTTTTTATATTGTAATCCCCATGGGCTCCCAGCCCAACCGCATAATTATTTTTTTAAAAAGCCCCCCAAACTCTACTTCCTCCCCTCTTTCCTCCGCCGCGCTCCCGCCTCTGCTTGCTGTAAAAGCAAGCAGAGGGGGCGGGACCGGCAACAGCGCGTCTGTGATTGGGTGAGCGGCAGCCAATCCGCACGCGGCTGCCTGGCAGCTCACTTCGCGGAGGAAGAGGAGAGGTATGTAAAGTTTGGGGAGCTTTCTAAAGGTAAAAATGCGTAGTTGGGGCTGTGGGAGCTGCCCTTGGGGAATATACTAATAAAATCATTTTATGCTAGGGGGAGGGATCGAGAGAGGGAGGGAGAGGAGGAGAGGGGAGGGGGGGGGAGAAGATGCTGCAGTACGCATGGCAAAATCTACCTGAGGCCAGGAAGGCAGCAGTGTCCTATAGGACCTGCTAGCTCCTGGTGGGCAGTTTTTGTGGGACTTTGGGGGGGCACTACCGGAGGAACCCTATGGAGCTGGGATGTGAGGTAAGATTTAAACTACACTACATGGTGGGGCCGCTATTGTGTGGGGGATTGGGATATTATAGTTGGGTGTGGACATGCCCTTTAATTTGCAGGACATTTTTGGATTGGCTGTAAAGTAATCATTTTCTGTATAGACGACTACCACTTTTGTCTTGCAACATTTGATTTCCTGTCGTCTTGATTAAATGATAAATCTTTTTTCAGTGAAACTATTTTTACCAGTAAATTTAATATTATTTGGAGGGCTTTAGCTTCATATGAGCTATTTCTAACACCAATTGACCAATAAAAAAATCAGGTTAATAGCAGGAGTTACTGCAAAATACACAGGCGACAAGACTTTTGTCAGAAACTGTACATATCCCTTTAAATGTCCATAGAAGGCTTCATTATGTAGAATAAACTTCCTTTCAAAATCTGCCACAAAAATGTTGGCGTATGTGGGCACAAAATGCGCGCCCATACTGGTACCCTGGAATTAAAGGAAGTAGGTAAAAAAAATAACTGAAAGATCCAAATAAAGACTTGAAAAAATAATCTTGGATAAGACATATATTGAGCAGATCCAACAGAAAATCCAAGTTGGTGTTGTATCCCCAGTCTAATAGGACCTCTTCCATAACATCCATCCCTTGTGCATGCGGGATATGCATATAGAGCGCCTCAATATCCATGGTGCATAAATAGGTGTTAGGCTTTAACTGTCCTAATGTCTCTACATGATGTAGAAATTCAGTGGTATACTTCAGACAAGTCCTATTATTCTTAACCAATGGTTGCAGATAAAAATCAATAAATTTGCCTAATGGTTGTAACAAGGATTCAATCCCGGAGACAAAAGGATGTCCTGGTGGTTTGTCCAAACATTTATGTATTTTAGGCAGTAGGTAAAACACTGGTATGCGTGAAGAGTCACAAGTTAAAAAAGTTAAAGTCTCATTGTCTATTTTCCCTAGTGTGTGGGCGTCATGCAATAATTCATCAATCTCTTTCTTAATAGTTTCCTTTAGGCTCCAGTTGTTCCTTTTTTGCTGCTTTCCATATTAAGATAACCAGATAATATGGGAGGATGTAAGAATATCAAAATGTTTATACTTTGTATCTTTTAAACTATTCTTTAAAAAATGTTTTAGAAATTGAAATGTGATTATTCTTTCCTATTGTCCCTCCAGGTAACATACTGCCATTGGTAGAATACACTGAGAAATTTATGGAAATGCTGTAAATGTAAGAAATCATTATATACCATTATATATCAGTATATGAAGTGGTTAGTATATAACAAATTGTCAACAAAGGCTGTAGTACTCTGTTTATAAGCATTTTTAATTATGTAAAATATTGATGTTATTATTGTACGTTTTAGTAAAAATACATTATATAGCACTTTATAATTATGTATTTGGAATAAAGATTTTTATTATTTATTGTTATTTTTAATGTTCTTTGCACAATAAAAGTGTAAATAAGTAGTGTGCTCCCCCCATCTTTATATTCATTGGGCTTGGTTACTTTGCCTTTAAACAGAATAACATTTTGGTGAATATCAGTAATGAACACAATATATATCTGCACACATAGTCAAAGAGGGAATGTTGGTCCAATGGTATATGATGGGAGGAAGACCCAATTTATCTAGGATTATGTAGATTTAAAGTAGGCAAAGTACACAGTAAAGTTAAGATGCTGTCTAGAGTCTCAATATTCAGTGCCACGTCAAAGACCTTTGAAGGGATTCTGCAGATGACAAAAATTGGAGGACCAGAATCAGTTCCAACACATAAAATGGGGTGGGGGAGTTTTCTAGCTTTTAAAGGGCAAGTCCAGCCCTAAATGAAAACTTACATACAGGTAAATCACCCCCCCCAAACCCTAAAGAGTAATAGTTTGAAATCTGAAATATATAAGTCTAACCTGAAATCCTGCACACCTGTCCTGTTCCCCTGTTTCTGCTTCCTGTTCTTTCATTAGCAACTGTCAATATGGATTTGACAGTTAACATCACCACGCAATGACTGGAGGTGTAAATCCCTATCTGCCTCTTCTGAGCATGCCCAGGCTCAGTACAGGTTTCTAATTGCTCAGTGTTTCCATGAGGCATCCAAAGCATAGCAGCATACAGTAATGAATTCATAAGGACAAAGTATGATATGACAACATATTTTATGTTATCAACATAAGGGGATGGCCATTCTTTCTAAAAGATGTTCTTATGAGGGTGGAGTTGTCCTTTAAAACACAGAGAGAGTTCAGAGGCCATTACCGTAACTCTTACATAGTTGCCAACATTCTCCAAAAATTTCCAGGGACACATTTCAGAAATGAATGTGCCGCCACAAATTCTAGCCACGCCCACTTTCATAAAGGCGACACCAATTTTAACTGTCACTGATTAAAAAAAACTATATATTTGTGTTGCTATACAGATAGAAAGAGGAGAGCTAGACTAGTAGATAGTAGTAGATAGATAGATGATAAAGATGAGATATGATTTAGAAGAGATAGATAGATGATAGATAAGATAGATAGATAGGATAGATAGAGAAGGATCATAGAGATAGATAGACGCCATCACCGGCTACCTACGTGCAAAATCAGAGTGAGATAGTGATAGATAGATAGATGGATAGGATAGATAGAGCAGATAGTGAAGATAGATAGTTGATAGATAGATAGAGATAGATAGAGATAGAGAGACATAGGATAGATAGAGATAGAGAAATAGGATACGATAGTGATAGGAGTGGATAGTGGCTAGAGAGAGGAAGATATAGGAAGACCGAGAGTAGATAGTGATTTGATAGGTCGTGGATAGTGATGGGTAGATAGATAGTTCTAAAGATAGATAGATGTAGATAGATTAGTGATAGATGATAGCCGAGTAGATAGATAGGGATAGATAGAAGATAGCTAGAGTAGCTAGATTAGAGATAGCTGATAGGTAGATCGTGATAGGTAGATAGTGACAGGCGCTAGTGACAGTAGTTAGATAGTGATAGATGAGGATGAGATAGATTAGATAGAGATTAGAATAGATAGATGATAGTAAATATAATAAGGGATAGATAGATATAGAGTAGATAGATGGAGTTAGATAGTGATAGATATATAGATCGTGATAAGGGGTTATAAGTAGGCTAGACTATATAGAATAGATAGATAGTGATAGAGAGAGGGAGCCCTACAATACAGCAAAGGGGTTTTATGCTAGAGGGAGGGAGAGGAAAACAGGTGGGAGAGGGAGGGGGGGAGGGTCTAATCACACTTGCAAGCTTGGCGCATGATTCATAAGAAGAAGGACGCAGGTCCAAGCCAGGACTGTAGATGAAACTACTCTCTCCTTATAGAAATGTATTGCCACGACTAATTTAATGCTAGGAGCGTGCTTTAGGATATCGGGAGCGAGCACGCACAGACGGAGTTACCTCACAGCTAGGGACGTGTTTAGATTAGACGTTCGGTGACACGAGGGTCACAGATGGCGGAGGTTATAGTGTTCGTTAGGGGGTTGATTCGCTTTCTCTCCTCAGGCCTTTGTGCCGCAGGGAGCAGCTTTCTCAGCGCTAACCTAACCCAGCTCTGCCCTGGACCCAGCGTCGCAGAACCTACACTGCACTTTCGCACTGACAGAAAAAGCCTCCTGAGGAAGTTCACTGGGAAGTCCAAGTAAGACCGTGAGAGTCCTGGTCACTGGTTTACACATGTGGAAGAGACCAATGGTGTACCAAGGCACAAACATTACACCCATACACAGCAGCCATTCATTTCAAATGTGATCACAATATCTGTATCGGTATTTTCAATGGGCCCGGATATCCATCCTACCAAAACACACCCCCTAATCCCCCACCCCAATATAATGCATACACACACTTTATAAGGTCAACACTCTTGCACAGTAAAGTTGGGTACACACACTAGCGATAAAGCCCGATACTGGATCCAACGTATCGGGGCTTTATCGCTAGTGTTGTGTATTGTTTCCCCGAACATTCCCGTCCCTGAGCAGTCGTTAGAAAAACCAAAAACTCCCTCGGCTGCGCAGACCCCTATAGAGGAGTCTGACGCAGCCGGGGAAACACACAGTTCTCTGCATAGGGAAATGCTTGGGACTGTGTGTATGCAGATTCTTTGAAAGATGGCAGACAGGATCTTGTAGATCCTGTCTGTCATCTTCAGAAATCTATAGTATGTGTACCAGTTTACCACATGCATCTCAACAGCACACCACTCATGTCATGTCACCAACAAGTTTGTCACTTGTTAACCTCTAAAAAAAAAAAAACTTTGACACATTTATGCTCCCTCACCTAATTGAAAACATCACATTTTAGGGAGATTGTATATGATGTCGGGATTTGCCACTAAATCAGGAAGATTCCCTGAACTTCAGGGAGGGGGGATTGTGCTTTATCTCTGTCGGTGCCCATACACATGGAACTTAGTTCACAAATTCAGATTCCATCCGATTCGGATTGTGAATTTTCCTGATTCGCAATATACAATTGTTCATTGCGGACATACTCACCTAGTTTTATAGGCTCCTAATACTGTAAGTAATATTTAAATAACGTTCCAATGGAATTTGTCCGTTTGGACAGATGGGTGCAATGCCAATGGCGTGTAGTCCATAAGCATCACAACCTATCCAACCCCATAGCTGATGTTCAACAAATCCCATCCGATCTGACTGAATTCTCTGAATATCGGCCACGTGTATTGTGGCACAATATTTTTGGCACAATATATCTGTATAATTGCATCGATTGGCAAAAAATGGTGATCGATTTGTGTTTCCGAAAACAACACAAAACTTTCAATGCATCTACCCTAATTTACATGCACTGCCATGCGTTTTTCATGTGCTAACGGATCGCAAAATGTAATCGGAAGCATCTTTCAGCCAAATCTGCATATGACCTGTGTAGGAGATATATAAGGTACTGTCACACAAGATTACCATACAAGTTACTCAGATGGAATATTAGACATCTTATTTGCTCATATAATTCTAGTGTCGGTGGTGTCATTAAATTTCCCAAAATATAACATATTCAGCTCATCGAAGCCTAGGATGGGTTGATGTGGGATATTTTCTCACCCTGACAGACTGTGCTATGTACCTATGTATAATTTTATTTATAAAGCGCCACTTGGTACGCAGAGCTGTAAATTATAAATAGAGTATACAAACAAGAGGTAAGTGCAAGCAATTATAAAATAAGTAAAAATTAAATACAATTATAGGTTAAGAACACACAATATATAGTGCAGCATGCCTTGACACTAAGGAATGAGATCCCTGCCCGAATTGCTTGCAATCTGAGTGGGTGGGACAACATATACATGCATATAAGTGGAGGTCAGTGTATTTTCTAAACTTTTTTTCCATTCGGGTGGCATTAAAAATAGCTGGAGGAATGGGACAGGGAAATTTAGTGGCGAGGAAAATTGAAGGATAGTGCACATAAAATCAAGTTATGTTCATTTGGAAGCTGCAGCTTTAAAAATACTGTTGCCATATTTTTTTTTTTACCTATCCCTCCAGAGCCTACCTTTGTGCCTTGAAGTTGCTGACATCTTGTTACTGCTTTGCTGAATGTTAAGCTTCACACAGATTTCTCCTGCTTGAGCCTCACAATAATGCCTGTGAGTTCTGTGCACTCTCCTGCTTGAGCCTAAAACAGTATATGCCTGTGAGTTCCGTGCACTCCCCTGCTTTAGCCTCAACAGTAATGCCTGTGAGCCCCTGCACGTGCGTGTGCAAGGAACTCAGTCATTATCGATTGAGGCTCAAGCAGAGAAAGCAGAGGAAATCTCTGAGGGGCGGAGTTTAACATTCAGCAAACCATTAACAAGATGTCAGTAATTTCAAGCAAAAAGGTAGGCTCGGAGGGGCTGGGGGGGGAAAAATGGCAACATTATTTTAAAGCTGGGGCTTCCAAATGAGCATAAGTTGTATTTACAGTGCACTTATTCTTTAAATGTGAACTATTTTTGCTAGTTAATTATTATTAATTATTATTATCTTCTAACTCAAATGGGAATACTGAACACCTTGCGTCGTATGTAAGCAAGTCCGGTTATCCAGGTCCAAAGCACCAAAACACAATATTGCCTTAGGCTGAGGCCCCACTAAACACCCCTAAATAGCGCATGCAACCTCGACGTTACACACGCATGCATGTGCATTTCTTGTCGTTGTGCCGCGTTTGGGCATGCTTTTGTAATTTAATATTATAAAAACGTGTTTGCGTAAAAAATGGTGCACATAACGCATGCGCAAACACGCATGCATCGAAATCGCAGGAATTTTGTGTTCCCTTGATTTCCATGTTAGTGAAAACCCGTGTGCGCCATTGCAACGAAACCGCGTGCACAAACTTGCAATGTGGCCTACCTTACCCACCCCGGTTACACCTTCCGGATGAATAGACATGAAAATAAAGAAGGTGTTGAATAATAAGACACATTACTGCTGCTGTGTAAAAGGCAAATCAATTTATTGCAGAAACGTGTGCTACCGTATACTCAGTATAAGCCGAGGTTTTGTTTTAAAAATAAACCTAAAAACCTTACCTCGGCTTATACTCGAGTCAAGGACCTTCCTTACCCGATCGATGTTGCTTAACTCCAAATCCGGCTGCCGCACCTGGGTAATGCTGTGGGTTTGCCGTCTGACGTCACTACTCGGCGCCGGCTGTAAGAGGCGCCGAGTAGACGTCAGCCGCAAATCCACAGGACTTACTGGTACCCGCGTGCGGAAGCCGGATTTGGAGTTAAGCAACAGGAGCTTTGCTGGAATCAAGAAGACCATGTCCTGAGCCCGGTCCTCACTCTCCTATTTGCTGCTTGTGGTTAGACCAGGTCAGTAGGACAGTGACTACAGGAACGAAAAATACAAAGGGCTGTAGCACTATCAATTCTGAAGCAGTAAAAGTAAGAAATAGGGCTTAAATTTAGACATACTGTGTTTTTACTGTAGTTGTAGTTTCTAAACATACAGATGTTTGGAAACTACAACCCCAGCATGCTTTAGTGCTGGGAGTTGTAGTTTTCAAACATCTTATATGTCATATTTCTTAACCTCGGCTTATACTCGAGTCAATCAATTTTTCCTACTTTTTTAGGTAAAAGGGTACCTCGGCTTATACTTCGGGTCGGCTTATACTCGAGTATATACGGTATATGTTTCAGACAAAGGTCCTTTGTCAACACATGTTTCTGCAATAAACTTGTTTGCCTTTTACACAGCAGCAGTATGTGTCTTCATATGCCAACACCTTCTTTATTTTCTTTAAAACCTTGCATCATGCTCTTTATATAGATCAGGATGTCTAACTTTCATCCCAATAGTTTTGAAACTATGCTCACAGCATTCCTTAGTTGCAGAATGCAGGTGTTGAAGGTACCCAGATGTACATGGCAGCACAAGCACATGTGACCCGCATACAAGTGCATTGTAGTTTTGCTGTGCCCCTTTTTGCGGCCTTGGGGATCTTGCAAAGCAAAATCTAGTTAACATACGCTAAAATTATCTCGCAAGTGGTAAGAAAAAGGGTCTTGACCAGGCAGTTTTGGTGGGAGTTTTTACTGACCTATTGGCACACCTATTCTACATTTAAATTCTTTATTAAATCACGTGCTCTCTCAAGAATTCTTTTCCCGGTGGCATGAAAAAGTAGCCGGATTGCGTCGCCCAGCCAAAAGACCGTAAGGGAACACTGGGATGGGTACAAAGTGCTTGAGATGGCTAACAATCATTTGTTGTGCTGATGCTCAAAAGGTAGGATAACAGTCTAGATTTGAAAGTATTAATGAATGTACTTGGGAAGCGAGAGAGGGCGGAAGAGTTCCAAAGCTAGGGAGCAGCAAGAGAAGGGGTTTTAAGACAATGTTTTTGGGGTTTGTGGAGATTTTCTTGTGAAGAACGGAGGGAATGGCCATGAACATAAAGACCAGAAGATAACATAAATAGGGGGGTGCAGGAGTGAAGGGATTTAAAGGTTAAAGAAGGATGTTAATATGATTCTTTGTTTGTTGGGAAGCCATCCTATGGACTGAAGTATCGGGGTTGTGGGTTCTCTTTTGGAGGTGAGAGAGATGATCTGAGCTGCCAAGTTTAAGATAGACTGGATAGGAGAGAGATGACCGACTGGGAGTCCAAGTAATAGAACAGTAGTCAGATGTGAGATTATAAGGGCATGCATGAGCATTTTAAGTGAGAGAGAAAGGGGCAGATCTAGCAATATGCGAATTAGAAAACTGCATGCCTAGGACATTGTTAATGTGATGATGGAAGGAAAGAGAGGAGTCAAAGATTGTAGTTTTATTTGCACTGCTTATGTCTCACTCCAGCACTTATACCCATTACTTGTATCTGTGTGTACCCACCACCTAACTAGATTGTAAGCTCTATGGGGCAGGAACCTCATTACCCTTTGTGGCAAAGCCCTCGCACTTCTATTTATATAAGTTATATATTTATGTACTGAACTATCTATGTATTTATCCCCCTTGTATGACTTTATTGTATTTTATACTGTACGGCGCTGCGTCCCCAAATGGCACTATATAAATAAACATATAAATACATAAATCAATACTCCAGGCACATTGCAATTCAACTGGGTTAATGACCAAATTGTTAATAGAGATGGGGCGGGTGGACTAGGTCCCAGTAAAGGGAGGAAATTATTATTCAGTTTAGAAAGATTGAGTTTAAGGCAGCGATACACCATCCAGGAAGAAATAGAGAGCAGACATTCAGGATTTGCTACTGAACTTCGGGGTTAGTGCGGGAGTAGACAAGTAAATTTGGGTATATCAGCATATAAGTGATACTTAAAGCCAAAAGAACTGATTATTTCTCCACACACTAAGCGGAACTTGCAAGGAAGTCCTATTAGCAAACAGACTGAGAATCTGTTAGATAAGACAACTGCGCAACAGCTTATATCTGTTGTATTCATTAGATCAACGGGAATTGAATATTAGTTCTTGAAGATGTTTCGCTAGTCATCCGACTGGCTTTCTCAATTCAGAAATGACTTGTGATAGAAACTGTGGCAATTATGTACCCTGGAAAATCCCAATTGCATATCACAGCCAGTGTTAGGGTGTGATGGTAGTGGCTAAGAGGTGTTATAGGAACGCCCAGAGTAAGGTGTTAAACAGCATTGTACATGGCAGACAGTTGGTGTCGAACCCCCCCCTCTATTTAGGCTTGGTTTCTTTATTTTCACATAAATGGCCTCCTTAACACCTCTCTTGAACCAGTCACGTCCTTCGCCAATATGTACATTACAATCTTCAAAGATATGTCCTTTATCCTTAAGATGCAGGTACACGGCTGAGTCCTGACCCGAGGAATTGGCTCTTCTGTGCTGGGCCATACGTTGATGCAGTTGCTGTTTGGTCTCCCCCACATAAAATCAGAGCATTCTTCACTGCACTGCACTGCATTATGTAATGTTAACATATTGGCGAAGGAACGTGACTGGTTCAAGAGAGGTGTTAAGGAGGCCATTTATGTGAAAATAAAGAAACCAAGCCTAAATAGAGGTGGGGAAGAGCAGGGGAAAGGATTTTAGAACAGTGTCTGAGTATAAGGAGGGCTTGGGATCAAGGGACAGTTTTAAGTGATGAGGACAGGAAACAGAATTGTTGCACTTAGAATGGGTGACGGTGAAAGATTCCAGAACTGCAGGTGGTGGGGCAGGCAAAAGAAGTGAGAATGTCCTGGGGTGAGGGGATTAGAGTGCGTATATCATCTTTTTAGTTCTAAAGTAAATCCTGAGGAGGAATGAAGAGTAACTAGACGAAGGTGTAAAAGAGTTTTAATAGCGAAAATAGACAACGTTGGTTATTTTTGTTATGTGCTAAAGTAGAGTGTTTTGCTGCTGAAAGAGCTGAATTAAGAACAGACAACGTGAGCTTGTATGAAAAAGTCTGCCTACTGCGTGCCTTTTCCACAGCCACTCAGCTACATGAGTACAGTAATGTAGGAATTCAGTATCTGAATTGAGCCAAGGACTGGGTTTAGTGGGGCGACATTTGTGAGTTTGTAGGGGGGCAAAGGAGTCAATAGTACTAGATAATAGAGTTATACAAATGTATTAGTGATTCAGGTTAGAATCAGAACATGAGGGCAGCGAGGCTAGAAAAAGAGATACGCCAGAAAGGTCTATTGCTCGGTTGTTGCGAACAAGGACAGTAGATGGAGTGTCGGAGGAGAGGGGAGAGTAGGTGGTAGAAAAAGTAATTAGATTGTGATCGTGAGAGTGGGAAGGAGTTACAGCAACATTTTTAGTAAAGACCAAGTCCAGAAGTGACCATCCTTTGGGTGCTTGTGTTTGTATTATTTTGGTAGTTTTTAGTTTAACTCACTGAATGTAATGATTGTTTAGTGTTTATTATTTAACAGAAAGAAGTTCTGGTATGAAAGTACATCTGTGGGAAATCTGGTTGTAGTATGCTACCTCATTGTATTAACAAATTGTAGTAGTTTGGTTTAAACATCATGTCCACCCCCAAAACTAGAATTTAACCCACTACTGGCCCCACTGTGTAGTGTAATAAAATCCTTACCTTAGATCCCAGCTCCAAATGGTTCTCCTGTAATGTCCTTGTAAAGTCCCAAAAGCTGGCCACCAGGAGTCTGGCAGGCGGGAAATTGTTTCTGCCTCTGAGGTGTCCTCTCAGAGGTTTTTGGCTTGCTCAGAGCAGCCCCCCTATATTAATATTTGCAAAAACTCCCCAATCATTACTTACCTTACTTCTCCTCTCTCCTCCGGCATTCTGGATAGCCGGAACCCGCGTCCGTGATTGCTGACAGCCAATATTCCTTTGGTCATTTAACTTTAAAGGGCATTTCCACCCCATTTCATAACTTTTGGGGTAGCATAGGGCTCCCTCCCCCAGCCCCAACTGCTATTTAGTTTTACAGAAACTCCCCCAGTCGTTACTTACCTTACCTCTCTCGTCCGACGTACTGTCCCGGCCCTCTGCTTGCATGAAACTGCAAGCAGGGGGCCGGACTGGCAGCTGTGTCCGTGATTGGCTGTAGAGTTCGGGGGAGTTTTCGTAAAAACTAATATAGGGCTGGGGGAGGGAGCCTCCAATACAGCAAAGGGGTTTTATGCTAGAGGGAGGGAGAGGAAAACAGTGGAGAGGGAGGGGGGAGGGCTTGCATAAGGTATGTGGAGCAATTTGTTTTTCTTTGGATTACCATTTGGGCCCTTTTATCAACAGGTTAGGGCCCCTGACCCACTTTGAATGCCAGATGCGTCGCTCATGGCTTCCGAACCGCGGATCCCAACTTGTGAGTATCCTCCCCAGCTTGAAAGCTTAAAAAACTATGTGAAATGGGTTTAGTAACCATGAATGGTTAGATGACACAATTTGTTCATTTTTTCTGGTAGATGAATACAAAAAACCAGAAACCAGTTATGTTGGACTACAAAAGTCCATAAGGATATAAAGAAACCACCATTCAGACCAATCGTATCTGCTATTGGATCTGCACTGCAACCATTGGCAATTTCCATTAGATGACTTCTTCCTTAATCCTTTGGTCATACGACTTCCATCCTACATAAAAGACACACAAGAATTCCTGCAACAACTTAGGACAATTGAGACATGGGACCCGGACCACTTGGATTATTATTACATTGGACTTTTCCTTCACTATCACTCACTTACACATGAATTGGGACTCTGAAGCAGTCGGACAACTTCCTGTCATTTGACACTAAGCGGGGTGGCAGAGACAACCACACCTAGGGCGAAGTGTGTAGGCAAACTTAGCTGCGTTGTTCGTCATCTAAAAAATACATGCTAACAAGTGTACGAAAAAACATTCAAATAGATCGAGCCAACCGAGTTCGACATACAGAGCGTTGACGTAACGGCATAGGCCGTCCCCTTCAGCTAGCCTGGCGCCGTAATGGCCTGACGTTCATATATCCCTGCTACTTCGGTCTTGAGCTCTGAAAAGAAATTCATCACTACTACCCCCAGGACTTGATAGTAATCCACGAAATATTGTCCCACTGTAAAGAAACGTCTTAAAGATAGGAGCGTTAACTATATTACCGTTAGTTTGTATAATGGAAGTAAAGCACGGAAGCATCAAGCACCAGGAACCTCTTTACTTCCAACACTCCGGCGTTAATCTATACTGGTACAGAGAGAATCAAAGGTCATTTTACTTACCCTCTCCGCCCATCCTACTTAGCAAGAGTCAGCATTTTAAACAAGCGCCCTTATTGTGTACTGGTAGTCTGCTAGCGTTATATATTACAAACGACTACCTAAGGGGTTATACATACGACCTTTTTGGCTTCTCCAACATGCAAACTGACATGACCGACACATTACTTAAGCCGCCACGCGTTCACAGCTCCCAGTACATCATAGTATCACCAAGGAATCTCGTTGGCGTCCAATTTAAAGCCGCAAATCACAGGGTGGTATCGTATCATGTGTACTAGGGGGCTTTGTGATGTAGACTCTAGACAGGAGTTACAAACTAGAAAAAGGCATGACGACGTCAAGTATACAATTTTCGTGAGAGGCGGGCTGACACTACTACGCGGTAAACAGCAAAATCGAAACACATGAAGAAGCTCAAAGCTTGAAGTTCCGGCTAGACATAACAATAGGTCTACACCACAGAGAAGGCAACTACAGAAGGCAGTGGCTTACCGGCTTCGACCAAATATGATACCTGCCTTAGCAAGCGATAACAAATCACCATGTGTGCCACACATAAATGGCAATCTCAGAGCAGGGATGTGGACCCCCTCGGCACGACTCATGATACAGGATACACCTATGATTAACAATGCCAGAAAGGTAGTAACACCTTTAGGGACCAACACTCTGTACAAAGCTGGGATCGGCGGTCATCCATGTTACAAAACATACGACTTACAGTTAACCTCAGGATGAGAGACTGGGTGATATATTAAGCTGGCGGTGGGTGAGATGCAACAGGTGTTGTAATCGCTTGACTATACACTGGTCCAATCTTCTTGCGCAGTCACGAAATCTCAAAGGGAATGTAAGGTGGAATAAGAATACGCCCCCGATCATACAAAGATTCTATACATGTAATACTGATTCTGTGTTAGTCTACGAATGTCCCTGTACAAGATATACGTGGGCAAAACAATTGGCCCATTCAAGAAAAGGTTCCAACGCCATAGAAGCGACATAAGGTTGGGCATATGAAAGAATTAATCAGTCTTCATCTCTAAAATAGAACCATCATCCCAGAGTAGCACACACATTTCGTAGGAATCAAACACGCACTTTGGGTGGTGTACTTAAAAGGAGTATGTTGTCAGTTGAGTCCGATGTTCCATATAATAGACAGAGGTGGCCCACCTGTACCTAGTGGATATAGAACTTCACTGGTGCACTGCCCTCTTTAGCCATCAGGCCGCAACCTACTGGATTTATCAATACCTAGTCGAAGGTTGTCGCAACCAAAAGCCGGTGTTAATAGCAACTTCACTGATCACGGATGTGTACCTAAACTAATAGTTAAGATGAGATACCATGTAAATGAAGGGTGAGAGCGGAGGTGATCTATATATGTGTGTAGTTGAAGGTAGTGTTTGATCAAGATTGCGAACCTCATGGACTAGTATATATATGCATGATGTCTGTTTTATGTTTTCATGGTATGTTTTGATGTGGTTTTATTTTGACAGCTTCACAATTCATTGTTCACGGCTATAGTTCTTACTCCACGTAAATATATATTATCATAGCTGTCTAAAAACATATTTAAAAATTACGCAGATATGAATGGGTTACATCATGTTTTCAATACTCAATCAACCTATTCCAACGCCATCATAGACAGAGGATGTTCGTCACGAGAACGTAATATATGCACTTTAACTTGAATATTATAATACTACCTTCAAGCATGTACACTTAATCGTATACCTTCCATTTGGTTGACTTCTGGGGTCATTGACAAGTATGAGCACTTGTGGGTGTGTATCTACTATATTGTAGAATATTTATTTGGCACTACGAGAGGTACATCATTACAATGTGTTAACTTGTTATTTGGGATAACCTATTACGATTCGAAACCCGTCTACTAAGGGCCTGTAAGGCGGCGCAATTGGGATATTTTACCTGGGCTATACTTGCACTTTGTTTGAATGGTTGTGCAATATGTCTTGTTAGGAGCTGGCTCAAACCTCACACGAGGAACTACCACTCAGAACACTCAGTGGTAGGAATAAGCATCCCGACACGAGTGGCTATCAGGTAGTTTGGTGGTTTAAGACTGGTGTGCGCTCTGAATTATATATTCTCTGGATCTTACAGACCGTTGGGCTATGGTCTTCTGAGTGGCACCCAGCAGCTACATTACCTTGCAGGTGTGCGGGAGAAACAAACAACTTGGTGGATTTTTACTTGGTAGGGGTTAGGCTTTCATATTTGAAATGCATTTGAACTTTCCTCCGCAGTTTTTAGCTGAAATCGCGTTTGATTTTGGCTTTGATTTCAGTTGACGGAAAAAGGAAAATGTGAGAAAATAACTGGATGATAATTTGGAAGATATAAACGTCAAATGGTTATACATTTCAATTTTGTGTAATATTTCTTGAAGGTGTAGTTTAGTTTGTGGGGGGGGGTCTCCTGTACAGGAAAAGTGGGGTACTCCTATTCTGGTTTGTGTTATTCGGTAGTATTAGAGATTTAAGAAACGTAAGATTTTGTGCGTAACACTAAGATAACTTATAAAATGGGAAAATGGAAAAATCCATGAAAATTTGCAAATTTTTAAATATTTTGACTATTTTTACCCATAATCCAGTAAATTTCCCAAAAGTTACAAAATTCTTGTTACCATGTTAAAGTACACTTTGTGCAGAAAAAAACATGTATAATATTCTGATTTATTGGAGGGTGGGGGGGTGTTTACACTACGTTAAAATAGTCTAAACTATGATTAGGACAAAATCTTTAAATTCTGCTGGCATTGAGCGCAAACAAAATTGAAATTCTGCTGGCACTGAAGGGTTAAAACCACTCCACTTTGTTGGCAGTGTATGTGTTTCAAGGACTGCGCACCATGCTGAAAGGCTTTTGACGTGATCTCCGCATTTCTCCCCATTTCTGTATAGGTTACGGACAATGTTCCCTCTAATTTTAAACAGCTGTGTGCACAGAAATATATTTTTCTTTGCGCATGTAAAATAACATTTTGTGCTCTCCTACCACAGGCCACTTATATTCCAGCAGATTTTTGTATGCGCACCACTATAACTCTGTGTGAAAGCCTGCACAGCTTAGAGGGACACATGGTTATGGACATCAATTCGAACGTTCGTAATTATGAAAATTCAATATTCATTAAAAGTTCAAATTCGGAACAGTTCAGGTTCGTTCGAACTGTTAAAGGGGAACTAAAGTCTCCAGACAACATTGTCCCAATAGACAGATCACATTCACAATACAAAAAGCTGTGTCTCACCTCTCCCTTTGCTGGGGCCATTGGGTGATTTATGAAAATAACCTGTGAGTACTAGGGGTCAGCTCCCACAATCCACCTAGCTGGGTAAAACCCCCAGCTAATGTTGCGTACAGGCACATGCTCCATAAAGCTCAACAGATCAAACAAGGAAGTTGCAGCCTTGCTTCCTAAAAGCCGACAACCAATCACATTACGCACGAGGATCCTCCCTCTCCATGACACCAGAACAGGGATTTCAGTTTTTGTTTTCAAACACATTCAAGGCTCCTGTCCTAACAATGATATAATCCTTTGCTTTTCAACAAAAAGAAAATTAATCTTTGCAGTGTATTTCATAGATAACATGGATGTAAGAAACAGAATACTTACATTTCAGCAATGTGTGGGGGAATAGAACCTGCACCTTGTACATTTACCCTGTCTTGCTAAAGCAGAGTCTTACCTCTAGGCTAAGAGGGAACACTATTACCATTGGTACATGTAGATATTGTAGTAGGAAACATAATGAAACAAAAACTAAAGATACATTGGGGAATCAAACTCATAACCTTCTGAACTGTATGTGCTAACCTGGCATCTTACAAGGTGAGCCACCGCTGAATAAGAAAGCCTAGGAACATTTAGAAGCTTTATCTTTTGCAAAAAAAAAAAGGATATAGCTGGGATATTGAACTTGTATCTTCTTACTGTTGTGTCTAAACCTGGCATCTTACAAGGTGAGCCACCACTGCACAAGCTGAATGTCAGGTATAATTAGAAGCTTTATCTTTCTCATGGAATATAATAGAAACAAAAAAAGCTACATCCTGGGGTATTGAACTTGTGACCTTCTGAACTGTGTATCTTTTAAATCTGGTGCCTTACCTGGTGAGCCAACACTGAATAAGCAGAGAGTCCAGCTACATTTGGGAGCTTTATCTTTGTTAGGAAAAGAATAATAAAAAATGGAATATGGAACCCCTGATACTTAAAAGCTGCTTGTTACCCTGCAGTTTATTTTCTAGCAACTCACACTGACTGGTAAATAAACTGCAGGGACAAGCAGCTTAAAAAGTCTATCATGGACTTCCATATTGGTGTGTAGACATCTGTATGAAAACACTTTGTGCATAGAGACATTATTACTGGGGTCAGGGGGCGTGGTTCTTTGATGACTTCATGGGCTGTGGGGAATGGCACCAACATGGAAGCCTCTTATTTACAGAATCTATTTCTCATATTATACTAAATGCAATGTACCACAGAAGAATTTTACAATGTAAGTGTTCTGGGGAAAAAACTTTCACATTAGGTTTTTGAAAATGTAAGTTTAGTTCTCCTTTAAAGGCTTGTCCACCTTCTGAAATTTTTACCAACATTCCCCCTGTCCCCCAGCCCCAACCACTATATTAGTATATCAGAAATGCCCAAAACTTTACTTAACCCTCCCTCTTTCCTCCGCCCGCTGCCAGGCCCTCTGCTTGCAAGAAAATGCAAGCAGAGGGGCGGGACCCGGCCAGTGGTCTGTGATTGCCTCAGCGGCAGCCAATCACGGACGCGGCTGCCGAGTTCAATGGGGCAGAGCAGAGGGAAGGTAATAATGTTTTGGGCTTTTCTGATATTACTAATAAGCGGTTCGGGCTGGGGGACGGGGAATGTTTGGTAAAAAGGGTTTTATGGTAGGGGAGGGACCTAATCGGGAGGAGAGGGAGGGGGAGGAGAAGGGCTCAGTATGCATGACAAACTTCTCCCGGAGGCCATATAGAGCAAGTCCTATATGGACTCTGCTATCCTCCTGGTGGGCAGTTTTTGGGACTTTGGGGGGACTACAGAGAACCATATGAGCTGGATGTGAGGTAGGATTAAACTACACTACACAATGGGCCAGTAGTGGGGGGATTATAGTTTTGGGGTGGAATGCCCTTTAATTTATTACTTTTTGACCACTAATGCCATCTTGACTGTGTTCTCTGCCCTATATATAGATCTCTATTGTTTCTATTAAAATGTGTTCGTTTTATGAAGGTACATGAGCACAGAAAAATTACAGTGCACAACATTGCACTCCATGCACTCCAATTATTCTTTTAAACATTTTGGATACTCCTGGAACACCCAGTATTTTTTCACATCTATTACATTGAGTTTTTAGAGCGCAGGATCTCCCTGTTTAATTAATATATAAGTTCATATATACCTAAATGTAAATTATTATTAGACTTAAAGGCAAATGAAAACTTACATACAGGTAAATCACCCCCCAAACCCTAAACTGTAATAGTTTGAAAACTGCAATATATAAGTCTAACCTGAAAGTCTGCACAATGTCCGTGTTTCCCTGTTTCTGCTTCCCTGCTCTTTCCAGTTACCAACTGTCAGTTATATGGTAACTAACATGATTTTGACAGTGACATCACAGCCAATGACTGAATGTTAATCCCCTGTCTGCCTCTTCTGAGCATGCCCAGGCTCAGTACGGCTCAGTACAGGTTTCTAAATTGCTCATTTCCATGAGGCATCCAGGAGCTAAGCAGGCATACGTATGAATTCATAGACAAGTATGATATATCAACATTTTTAAAGAGGCCGTTCTTTCTAAAAGATGTTCTTATGAGGGTGGATTTGCCCTTTAATTTCCTGTTAAAAACATCCACGTGATGAAAAACAAACAACAAACACATTAAACACTCTATTTTAATAATGTGTCCACAGTGCTCTGACCAGGAAATGTAATACATTGCATAATTAATAGAAGTAAAGCATAACTGTAACGTAGAAATATCAAATTAACTGTAAGAGCCTTTTAGTGTGTTTTAACCAGAACATGTTTTTGGCATAGATGTTATAAAGGCAGCACTGCACTCCATCTGAAATGCTACGAAATATAAAAGGAACCAAAAATGTAGGAACAAACTTGTAAAATGCTTCTAATAAACTGCTCTTGTATATGGAGCTGAAAAACTATTGGGCAGTTTTTATAAAAGTATCTTATTAAGAAAGTCCAGTTTCATGTGTATGATGCCATAAATTTGTATCCATTCATTTTAAAAAAAATCTTTTAGAAGCTTGATCAGCTGTTATTGAAGTAGTCATCATTATTAAAACACTGGGTGGCCCATATCTTGCTTGCTGCGATCTTGCAGGTGTCTGTTTCTTAAGAGAGAGATAAAAATGATACACACTACCAGTACTAAATACTATAATACAGTTCTAAAAACAATAATATAAAACCACATAAACTTTGAGAAATGCTAAAAAATTCTACCGGCTTACATGTACACAGTAATATACAACCAGTAATGCTTTACAATACAACTAAAGCACAGGCCTAAACATAAGAATAGAGGCAAGCAGGGATGGACCCCTGCCAAGGGCCTACTGGGCCAATGCCCAGGGTCTTATGTCGGGGCCCTTTTAGAAACGACATCCTGGTTCCCCACTGTCCAAATAATGCCTACCTGGATCCAGACACACACACACCCAACCCCACCCAGGAAAATGGAGTTAATGGTCACTCTTTTGGATCTCAAACTCAAAATAAGTGGGTTTTTGGTTGCAGTTGGGCACCCATTCTCTAAAAACCAACCTCTAACTTATTCTTCTTTTTCCTGGTATTAATGGTGTTCGTTTTTTATATTTCTCTATAATCACTTTACCGATATTTATTCTAACAAATGGTAGTACACACACTATGCACATGCATAAAGGTGGTTCTTAAAACATACTTCAAAAGGAAGGGATATGGTAGGCTATAATTATATATATATATATATATAATAAATAATATAATATATCTTGTATATAAATGTTTTCTAGCAGGGAAAACTGGTACTGAAGTTGAACTTCGCATTTATGTTTGGTGTGCACATCAAGAGGACTGTTCCATGTATTAAAACAAATGGACATACTTATACTTGAGAGCAGTGTGTACTGTTGAGTTATATGCATAATAAAGACACACTCGTAAACTTTCAAAACCATGACTGACACTACTAACTGGAAGAACCAGGATGTGTACAACAGAACATCGGGCAGCATTATCTTACATCTCTCAGCTTTCTAACTTTGTTTCAGTTTTTGACTTTGGGGGTGATCTACAGTGATTGTTGGACCTTTGGAATGGTTTTAACCAGAGCAGCACCGAGGAAAGTAAGAATGTATTGTAAGCATGTGTGTACATTGTAAGGATGCCAGAGAAGCCAACACTGGAGCTCGATCTCGTGTAAGTTCACATGTTCCCTGCCCTCTCCTGACGGTTTAAATTGAAGAATGGAGGAAAACTAGCTCCTTTACCTACCATTCTTCAAATAAGAGATACCCTGCTCTTTTAAATAGAGGTCACTAGTTCCACAGTTCCCCTTTAATACTAAATGTGTTATTTTTTTTTTTATGAAGACATGAATTTGTAATAGATACTTACATTTGGTGGAGAAAGAAAGTTGTTGACCGATATCTGTAAAGTTTCTTGAAGGGATTAGAAAATGATCCCATGATGGTTTCCTGCATGAGTGATTGCTCCTCCATAGCAGCAACATTGCTTCCTACCATTTTCACAAAAGCCTATTTATAAAGCAGTGTATGTTATTGCTACACTATTAAAAACACTTAAAACACAGTATAAAATAAAAGCACTTAAGGATATATCCACCCCCAAATTGTAATTTGGGGGTGGAGATATAATTACCCCCCCACCCCCCACCCACCTAAATGTCAGCTTGAAGACACTTATCCACCTTAGCTCCTTGGTCTCTTCTGCTTTTTCCAGGAAAGAAGAGCAGAAGGGGCCAGACAGGCAGCCAAACACAGGCGTGGAGAGAGGGCGGAGAGCTCCAGTGCAGATGACAATGACAGAGTCCTCTAAAGAGCATGAAGTACAACACCGGATTGTCGGCGACGAGGCCAATAGAAGGCACGCTCTCAACAAGAGTGCCTTCCTATTGGCCTTGTCGCCGACGGGGAGGAGGGGGTGAGCCTACAGAGCGCGTTGCTCTAAGACAGTGCTTTAAGTTACGCGAACCCAGGGTGAGGACTAGCGGTTAAGTCCTCACCCTGGGTAAAGGTAATGAACCAGAAGAGGAGTGGAGGAGCTAGTATAATTGTCCTTTAAACACATCTTTAATAAAAACAATCCAACCCTTTTATATCCATTTGAAGGCCTTACCTCAGTATGCTGTGCAATTTTGGGCACCAGAATACAGAAAAGATTATAAATAAGTTAAAAGTGTACGGAAACATGGGCACACATTTTTTTCAGGGTTTCCTTGCCCCAGTGCACGAAAGGAACGGAAGACAACAGAACACTGTACAAGAATCTGTAGCTATTATGTACCCTGGAAATCCCAATTAGCATATCACAAGCCAGGTGTTAAGGGCCTGGGCGTTCCTATAACACCTCTATATCACTATGCAATCCTGCCCTTAACACCTGGCTGTGATATGCTAATTGGGATTTTCCAGGTACATAATTGCCACAGATTCTTGTACAAGTCATTCTGAATTGAGAAAGCCAGTCGGATGACTTGCGAAACGTCTTCAAGAACTAAACTTCAAGTCCAGTTGATCTAATGAATACAACAGATATTTATCATGAAGTATTAGTTAGTTTTAATATGCCAGAAAGTGTGACAACTTTTGATTTTTTTGCTATGCTGTGTACACACTTACCTCAAGCATGTCAATCTTCTGATACAAATATCTCTTTCAGCAGCTTTGCATAAATATGTGGTATTTCTCATTAACTACTTGTGATGTGTCACTCCTAACCTGTTTAAAAAAAAAACTAAACTGATTAAGGACTCAAAACAACTATTGTTTTTTATAACATCAAATACTATAATAATATAAACAACCACATTAGCCGTATTTTACACAGATTACTATGTTGGCTAATTGGTATGGCCACACTAGGTGCGGCTGTGTGCCTGTTGCATTTTTTGTGCAATTGGCATGCACTCCATTAACCGGAAAAATTGTGAGTCAATCACCACTAAAGTGCCTAAAATAAACTTGATCAACTTAAATTTTTGCTCAGTAGCTCCATTTAGGCATATAATTGGTATTCAATGTCATACCCCGACGCAAGCGCCTTTTCTACAGCTTACATAAATTACCTTTTCCAGTCCTCTCTCATATTCAAGCTCCCCCAATACCCTTATTTTTAAGTTGGCCCTTCCTGAACCCCTTTCCATTTCAAAGATTTCCCTTTTTTTACACAGGATTCCAAAATTGCACTACATATTCCAATGAGGCCTTACCAATGCTTTTGTAAGAGGGAGAATTAAATTTTCCTCCTTGAATCCATACCTCTCTTTATACAAGACAATACCATGCTGGCTCTGGGCTGTTGCCCCCTGGCACTGCTTCTACCTTTAGTTGTTATCCACTCAAACTCCAAAGATCCCTTTTCCAACAGGGATTCACTTAACACAGAGCCATTTATAGTATGAGTGGCACAAGGATTTTTAAAGGGCAATGTCCCCCCCAAAACTATAATTCCCCCACACAATATGGCCCCACCATGTAGTGTAGTTTAACTCTTACCTCACATCCCAGCTCCATAGGGTTCTCCTGTAGACCCCCCCCCCCAATTCCCACAAACTAACCACCAGAGGATAGCAGGGCTCTGCCTGCTATCTTGCCTCCTTAGATATTTGCCATGCGTACTGCAGCCCTTCTCCCCCCTCCTCCCGTTCTATCTATCCCTCCCCCTAGCCTAAATCCCCTAATATGCTGCTCCCCCATCCCCCAGCCCCAAACCGCATATTTTTTTTTCAAAAGCCCCCAAACTCTTACTTACCTCTCCTCTTTCCTCCTCTGCACTGACTGACGCAGCCCCTCGTCCGCGATTGGCTGCCGCTCAGCCAATCACAGACGCGACTCTGCCGTCCCCCCCTTCTCGTGCATTCTCGCAAGCAGAGGGCGGCAGTGCGGCGAGAAACGAGGGGAGGTAAGTAAGAGTTTGGGGGGCTTTCTAAAAAATTATGCGTTGGGCTGGGGAACATAGGGGAACAGCATATTAAAAGTTAGTTTATCAGGTGGACTACACCTTTAAGTCCAAAATGCATTACCTTACATTTATGAACTTTGAATTTCATCTGCCACTTAGCACCCAATGTGACATCTATCTAATCCCCTTGCAACGATTGCACATCCTCTGAAGTTTTAATGGTCACAAAGTTTTGTGTCGTCAGCAAACACAGAAACCTTGCTGACAATACCAACTTCTAAATCATAATAAATAGATTAAATAAAGCGGCCCCAGCACATACCCTGTGCAACCCCACTTAGCACTTTAGTCCATAATGAATGAAGCCCCATTACTACCTCTGCATCCTATTCACTTAACCATTTTCTATCCATGTACAAATGTGACTCCCAGACCAACAGACCTTACTTATACATTATCGCCTATGGGGGACTGTATCAAAAGCCTTGTGCAAAACCAAGTAAACTACATCTACTGCTATGCCAAGTCTAAATTTCTACTTACTTTCCTCATAAAACCAAGCAAGTAGTTTGACAAGATCTATTCCTCCTAAATCCATGCTGTTACTACTTTATAATTCAGTCCTTGAAACATAATCTAGAACCTGTTCCCTTATTAAAAACTTTCCAGGATCTCCCCACCACTAATGTGTAAACTTACAGGACTGTAATTACCCCGCTGTGAACGACTACCCTTTTTGAATATTGGAATGTATTTTATCCGGTCCAGGAGATTATTATATAACCCTTATGTTAGTTCTTTCTGTACCCTATTTGCTACTATACTATGTATCTGTCTGATGGATTCGTCTATTGTATACAGAGGAAAAAAATTACCCAAGACATTTGCTTCTATCGCCATCCTTAGTGATGCTTGTTCAGCTATCCTAACTTCATTATAATTTTCGCTAGTTTGATTGCTTTCTTACAAATGCTTTCTATCTCTAAAATGATAAATTCCTTAACTTTTCATACAAAAAAAAAATATTTGCGTGGATATTAGCATGGATGTAAGAAACTAATATTATATCCCCCGGTACTCTGATTCAGGTCCCTCTGCTTGCCGAACTACAACAGGGGCTGGACAGGCAGCCAGGTCTGTGATTGGCTGAGAGGCAGTCAATCACAAACTCGGCTGTTGGCATGTGCAGAACGCCATGGGAACAAGCGATGTAAGTAGAGTTTGCTGCTTGCTTAATTAAACAACATGTAGTGGGGGTGGGCTATGGTGCCCTGCACTCAGAAAAGGGTATGGGAGGGTTCCCCTGTGGCATGCCGAAACCTCAGAAGGAAAGGATAAGCAGGCATCCGGATGACTCACAGACAGCTCCTACTCTCTTTAGTCTTCCTAACTTTGCACAGACACTGCAGGAAAACCATTTGGAGGCAGAGATGTATGCAGATAAGGTTTTTTTGAACACTCAAATATAATAGCGTGATACGTGCTACCCTTATATAAGGTGTAGCTACGCACAATAGTGCGGTGCAAACTAGATCAAAACAACACACTGAAGTATAACTGCTGGCCGGAGCATAGACACCCCAAGACGAAAAAGCATCCCATATACGTTGCAACCGCTATACACAACCAATAAATCACTAAAAATAAACAACCTTTATTCAGAGCAGTGTAAAATACAATACAAAATTACCAAAAAGAGACTCACATACCCTCCCTCCGAAGTAAACCCCTACAAAAATCATAAAAACATTAAACCCGAATATCCAAACCGCAGAAAGGTGATGGTGGGGGGCGTCCCCCCCTACCAGCAACTCAGAGTCATCCAAAGGGTTTGATCAGGAGCAGTCCTCTAAGTCACACAGTCCACTCCTTTAATAAATCAAAAATAGATGGGAGCAGTACAATACGCCAAAATACTGCTATTGGCATAAAGTCGAAAAGCTAGGAGCCACAGCTTAGTGATAACTGTTTCCAAAGACAGCAGTAGTATTCATACAGTGTTCCTAATGCTCATCAGGTATTAATAGCACATATACATGGGCGTAACAGTCAATTACACTTGGGCAGGACTTACAAGAGTCGTACTTGTCTCAGGGATTCACACACCAGCCCTCTCCGGACTCACCGGCCACAAGGTAACTGTAATAGAATTCACTCTACTTCACCTGTCCCAGTGTATTACGTCCGAGGTTGCGGCACCCAAGCTTACAGCTGTCCCGATTCACTGTGGTAGCGGACTTACACCAGCTCCTACGCTTAAAGAATTGACCAACTCTAAACTGCCCGAACACGAAGACTCTGCTGTGGACTGAAAGCTAGAACAGACCTACGCGTTTCGTCTCATACGAGACTTGTCAGGGTCTCCGCGAGGTCTTCTACGAGATCCTTAAATACCTTCAAGTCTCTTGCCCCAATGAAGTCCCCGCCCTATATCTAAATGAAGTGATACTTGAAGACAGAGCAATTAGTAACTCTATGTGCGTGAGTCAATCACCACTAAAGTGCCTAAAATAAACTTGATTCAACTTCTAAATCTAAACGGAAATATTTTCCTACAGCCTCCATCCTTCCTGTTACTTCTGCAAAGACTCCAACAGCTATATTACCAGTTTCTGTTGATCCACAAACTATTTCTTTGCAGAAACACTCTCCAGCCGTGCCTGACTCTCCAGCTGTGCCTGACTCTCCAGCCTTGCCTGGCACCTCTTCCCTACCCATGCCAGTCGGCTCCGCAATGCCTTTGACAGATAATTTGGCAGTAGGCCCTGCATATTCCTCCGCATATTTCTCGTCAGCTGCCCCGGCAAAATCTCAGTCTGCCGTTCTAGCAGAACCATACTTTACAGCTCAGCCAAAGGTTTAAATGCTCAATCTGAGGTTCAGCTGATTGCTCTGCCAAAGGTCCTGCCAGCTATGCAGTCACTGGTTCAGCCACTCGCTCAGCCAAAGGTCCCGCTTTCAGTTTCTGTGGACGTTCCTAACGGTTGCTGAAGTTCAATCCATACAGATGTCAGACATTCAGTTACCACTGATCTCCTCTATTGTCTGTCCAGTCTGCACCATTACGGCCTGTTTCCAGCTCTGTCCAGTCTGTCTTGCCCAGTGCCCAGTCTGTCGAGATGACGTCTTCGGCCCTGCTGTCGCCTTCAACTCCAGTGTCCCTGCTGTCGCCTTCAACTACATTGAATACCAATTATATGCCTAAATGGAGCTACTGAGCAAAAATGTAAGTTGATCAAGTTTATTTTAGGCACTTTAGTGGTGATTGACTCACTAAGTTGATCAAGTTTATTTTAGGCACTTTAGTGGTGATTGACTCACGCTACATAGAGTTACTAATTGCTCTGTCTTCAAGTATCACTTCATTTAGATATATGGGCGGGGACTTCATTGGAGGCAAGAGACTTGAAGGTATTTAAGGATCTCCGTAGAAGACCTCGCGAGACCCTGACAAAGTCTCGTATGAGACGAAACGCGTAGGTCTGTTCAGCTTTCAGTCCACAGCAGAGTCTTCGTGTTCGGAGCAGTTTAGAGTTGGTCGATTCTTTAAGCGTAGGAGCTTGGTGTAAGTCCGCTACCACAGTGAATCCGGGACAGCTGTAAGCTTGGTGCCGCACCTCGGGACGTAATACACTGGGACAGGTGAAGTAGAGTGAATTTCTATTACAGTTACCTTGTGGCCCGGTGAGTCCGGAGAGGGCTGGATGTGTGAATCCCTGAGACAAGTACGACTCTTGTAAGTCCTGCCCAAGTGTAATTGACTGTTAGACAAGTACGACTCTTGTAAGTCCTGCCCAAGTGTAATTGACTGTTAACGCTCGTGTATATGTGCTATTTAATACCTGATGAGCATTAGGAACACTGTATGAATACTACTGCTGTCTTTGGAAACAGTTATCACTAAGCTGTGGCTCCTAGCTTTTCGACTTAATGCAATAGCAGTATTTTGGCTATTGTACTGCTCCGATCTATTTTTGATTTATTAAAGGAGTGGACTGTGTGACTTATGAGGACTGCTCCTGATCATAACACTTTTGGATGACTCTGAGTTGCTGGTAGGGGGACGCCCCACCATCACCTTTCTGTGGCTGTTTGGATATTCGGGTTTTAATGTTTTTATGATTTTTGTAGGGGTATACTTTGGAGGGAGGGTATGTGAGTCTCTTTTTGGTAATTTTGTTATTGTATTTTAACTGCTCTGAATAAAGGTTGTTTATTTTTAGTGATTTATTGGTGTGTATAGCTGGTTGCAATGTATATGGGATGCTTTTTCGCCTTGGGGTGTCTATGCTCCGGCAGTTTGTACTTCAGTATTTTTGAACACTACACAGTGGTGCCAGTAGTTAAATTATAGTTTTGGGGGTGGGCATGCCCTTTAAAGAGTCACTATACTCACTCAAACAACTTTGTATAATCTGTAAGTACAATGTTATTGTAGTAAAATGATAGTACAAACATATTTATCTGTGCCTGCTTTGTTAGTAAATTTTTAATATTTAGTGAATGCTCCAAACTATCCCCCCCCATTTGTAGGTTCAGTGACATTTATAAGTTCTTCACCGCCAACACTCTACAGCTCCTTTAAATTTCTTCCTGTTCTGCTCTCCCCGTCCATTGTAACTAGCTGACCAATAGCATGTCAGGGTCATATCCTCTTAGTGCACACTTACTAACAGCACTTACAAGCAGACCCGCTCACACATATTATCTTAGCTGCCTTCTTCTGCAGCTAATGTTTCAGATTGTCCCAACATACAGGGGTGGCCATGTGCTTCTGTAGCAGTGTGTGTCTTCCTTAAATTCTGCCACTTTGCACTGTATCTTGGTAGCTGACATGCTGCCACAAGAGAAGTCATACTGCTGGGGTTGCAGCCGTAACACATCTCAATCTCTGCCAGAGAACTCGTGCTGCCGATCTGGGAAGGGAAATTCTGTGCAGCTGCGACTCCTCTCCCCCTCTGCAATAGAGAATGCATGCAACCCCAATCTGGGGGAGTAGAGGGAGTTCTTAGCAGCTTTGACTCCTTTCCCCCTCTGCCATTGAAAATGTTTGCTGCCTCGATCTTGGAGTGGGAAGGGAGAGTTCTGTGCATCTATGACTCCCCTTCCCACTCTGCCATAAAAATCCATGCTGCCGATCTGGGGTGTAGGAAGAAGGCGAAGAAGATCAAGATGCTCCAGGATTGGTCAGCCCAGTCACCTGAAATGATCATCATTGAGCATATGTTGGGTAGGATGAAAGAGGAAGCATGGAAGACAAAACCAAAGATTATTTATGAACTCTGGGAGGCATGCAAGACTGTTTTCTTGGCTATTCCTGACGATTTCACCAATAAATTGTATGAATACTTGCCAAACTGTATGCTGTCCTTCAAGCTCATGGAAGTCATACAAGATATTAAATTTGGATCTCACAGCACCACTACTTAAAGAGCATGTCCACCCGAATTTTTTTTTTTTTAGATAGTGATAGATAGATAGACAGATAATAGATAGTGATAGATAGATGATAGATAGATAGATAGTGATAGATAGATAGATAGTGATAGATAGATAGATAGTGATAGATAGATAGTGATAGATAGATAGTGATAGATAGATAATAGATAGTGAATGAAAGATAGATAGACCTAAAAAAAACTGTGCTCAACTCAACTGTACTAACAGTGACAGTCTGCTTGGACTCTGGCTCTCAGCCTCAGACAAAATTTCAGTCAGGCAGTTTTCTGGTTTTCCTAGGTCTCGGGACTTTTCCCGGGACATTAGGATAGCGGGACTGCTACCTAAAATCTGGGACTGTCCCGGTAAATCCGGGACTATTGGCAAGTATGGATGTGGGCCCATTACATACATATGCACATATCTGTATAGTTAGACTCACAGTTGGGTGTTATGGGAAGAAATATTTAGCGAGATTCCAATTCAAACATTGCAGTTCTCACATTTATCTCTAAATCACTGAAATAATAATAATAGCATTAACATTGTAATATCAATTCTAACATATTACTTTCTATGGAGAGGGGAGGGGGGAGTAAATGTGAGAGTGGGAAGAAGTTGTAATTGGCTAAGACTGTCGTACGCTGAGCTCGATGTGATACATGTTGGCGTACACTGTCCCCGCTGTCGTGATACATGTTGGCGTACACTGAGCTCGATGTGATACATGTTAGCGTACACTGAGCTCGATATGATACATTTTGGCATACGCTGTGACCGCCGTGATACATGTTGGCGTACGCAGTGCCCACCGTCGTGATACATGTTGGCGTACGCTGTGCCCGCCATCGTGATACATGT